>UNSF01000106.1:0-319703 GCA_900538255.1 Ulva mutabilis
GCGCGGATGAACCATGAAGCACATTTCGCGCCATGGTGGAGGAGTGCACGGGCCAAGATCATCTGCCAGGGCAGGGTCCTCGGAGGCGCTGTTCAAGATCAACACGTACTGGCATTGATCCTGTTCTATGCGTGGATGCAGCACTTCGAGGCCCTGACCCCAGCATGGCGTTCTGGCAACCGGCGCAGACGGCCCTGAATGATGGCCAGCGGATCATGGATGCCGGGCTACAGAAGACGTCCTCATTCGCAGCCAATAAAACTATCCAGGTATGTTCCCATTAATATCTTGCATGACTGTGGCAGTTGTGGCTGTCGAAGGAGGGCATCGGCAGAGCAGCAAGTGATTGACACGGCAAGATCCGTACGAAGAACGGCGTTGCTACGCAGGTGACAATACACGGACGCGCACAGCCGCCGCTCACGACTGTACACGACCTTCAGTCACCTAAGAGTGGCAGCGGTGCACCGACATTTGCCACTCAGAGCCAGCGGCCGATGTGGGTTTCGATGGCCAGCTTGTTGCTGGCCAGAGAACAGTCAGAGAGTGCCGCGAAGTACTGAATGCGCGTCAAACTTTCACGAAAGGTACGTTACAGGTCTACCAACATTTATGCCGCTAGGAACCGCAGAGGTCCTACTGTGTACACGTGATGCGAATTGGATGTCTCACCTGGCAAGCACATGGTGTCCTTGACTGCAGAGTACGAGGCAAGAATCACGTGGAACTCCTCCGCCTGGTGGTGCATGCGATGTGCAAATGAGCACCCCCGGGAGATACCTTCGGATCGACCGGGTGCCCCGGGCAGATGGGAGTATGCCAACTCCCCTGCCAAGGGCACAGATACCGCATCGTGGGCGCCCGGTGGATCCACGCTGCACCACTACCTCCTCATGCCGGGAACTACCAACCCCGAGGACGCACCAAGCTCGCAGATGGGGGAGTTGATGAGGGCACATGCTCGCAGGAACTGATGGCAGTTCGAAGGGGCTGCAGCTAATCAGGAAGGCCATCAAGCTGCCCAACAGCAAGAACGACGCCGTGCAGCTATATCCATCATCCCGGTTCCTGCAGATGATGGCTTGTGCTCCCACGTTACGGCTAATGCTGAACACGGCGACACATGTATGTCAGGTGACGGTGCGATCCCTACGCGAACACCCTGCCATTTTTGTGGGGGTTACAGCCTGAGGGGTAAACACCGCAGGCATGATGTAGATGATAAGCGCAAATGACGGCTGTGCATACAGGAGGTGAACGTCATGGGGCAGTTCTGTGCGGCAACCCAGCAGATCGGTGGCGTCGCCTGCGCGTATGCGGCCCAGCTTGGGACCCAGGCAACTCAGGTAAAACCCCGACCGCTGTACACAGTCATGCACACTAGGGTACAATACTGGGTGCTGCTCCTGCATGGAACTGTACCGCGGAGCACCGAATATGGCACCAGGGGGGTCCCTCAGCCATACAGGGGCGGCATGCATGCAGGTTCCGCGGATCTTAGAGACGTACGAAGGACTAGTCCAGACTCTCGGGTCGCAGTGGGACGTTTTCGACACGACTGAATCGGCGGTGGAGGCCGACATCCGCGGCTTTGCAAAGCTCCACCGCCTATTCAGATGCATCTGCGGGAATGCCACGAGCGGTGAACTGGCGATTGCTCAGGGGACACCCGAGTGGGACTGCGTCTGGGACTGTTGGGGGCGCTGCCACCGTGGCAGCACTCATTGCCGTTCAAGGTGTGCAATTTGCAGCATTGGCATCTTCCATTGCGCTCAATGTAAACCTGCATTGTACTCTCAGGCTGCCGTGCAGCATATAAACCCACACGACATGCACCGCTGTGTGCAGCAAACCTGCTATTCCCAAGTCCGGCTATGCCATCGCCCAGGACAAAGGCCATCCGGGTTGCAAGTAAGCATATGCCACAGCCCTGGTGGCAGTGGGGCTTCGCAGCCCTGGAGTGGTTCATGACCAACAAGGGCCCGGATGGAGGTGAGGCCGCGCTGTGGTTCACAACACAGCTCAAGACGGTCTCGCTGGCGTCAGCGGGCGAGGTGCGCGCTCTGACAAGGGCGTGCATTCAGCGGCTCCTGGACGACAGGGACCCGGACATGAAGATGATGCTAGAAGGGGTGGATCTACGCAGTGCTGGCCTGCATGAACCGCCTCCGGCTCCACCTCCGGCGGACCCAGCGAGCGATGGGCACAATGATGACGGTGATGAGGGTCAGCAGGGTGCTGCGGGGAGCAAAGGCGCAAAGCCAGGGGCAAAGAAAGGGTCTGGGAGGGGAAAGAAGAACAAGAACAAAGGCGGGAACAGAAAGAAAACAAGTGACGGGCCAAGGAAGATGGATGCCAAATCGCCTGGCATTGCAAAAGGTGTGCACTGTCATGGCAATATGCCCACTGTATACCAGGAAGTGTTTTGATCCAGTAGGTGCTAATGCATGGCCTTTCCTTGAGTTTACATGCATGCACACTGCATGTGTTTGATGTAATGTCACCCGCTCCAACCAGGGGTTCATGCCCATGTAGGCCGTACTGAGATCGGGGGTGCCTGGGTGGACCTCACGCCGGACAACAGGGTCGTCGTCTCAATGGAGCTGCAAGAACCGGTACCGCCCGACACCCAGTTGACTTCAGATGAAGAGAGCGCCCGGGTCAAAGGCTGTCTGGACACCATGGTGGCGTTATTCACTGCCGCGAGGAAGTACAAGCCAGACCGCGATGACAAGTGGCTGGAGTTGTTGTACAAGGCCATGGAAGTGGCTGAGGGAGAGGGTGTCTCCCGCGATGACATCCGGGCAGCTTGGGAGCAACACGGCCCGCAGCCAACACAGCCTTCCGACTCGGGGCCACTGGCAGACAATGATGAGGATTGCCTAGCCGGAGGGGACATGGGCAACCCAAGCGCAGCCGATGAGGACAGCGTCACTGCCAGCAGTTCAGACAAGGGAACCAGTGGGGACGAGGACACCTTCAATCCTGGCCCAGCGGCGAGAAGGCGGCTGAAGGAGCAGCCCAGTCCCATCCGTACGAGCCGACGGGGTGCTGCGGTGCAGGGTGCTCAGGCAGAGGGAGAGGCTGCAGGTGGCGAGGGCAAGGTAGGGGCCGACGACGTGGCCGCGGGGGAGGCAGGTGGAGTACATGCCGCAGCAGGCGAGGGGGGAGCACGCCAGGCGGAAGGCCGGGCTGCTGCGGTGCAGGGTGCTCAGGGAAATGGGGCGGGTGGATCTGGCAAAGGCAGGGCAGGCGCAGGCAATGCGGGCAAGCGCAAAGGCGCTGGGCAGGGTGCTGAAGAGGCAGAGGGGGCTGATAGGAGTGTGAGTGACAGAAGCGCATGCAAGGCACAGCGCACTGACTGACAGTTATGAGAACAGCACGTCACACTGCTGGTTTGTGTTTGGTCATCTATAGGTGCCACGCGGGACATGTAAAGTCCCGCCTCGTTTTGTTTGCATGCTCGTGATCGGACAAGGAAACCATGATGGATTGCTTTCACGACGTGGTGACACGCCGTTGCACGCTCTGTTCTGCGAAAGTTCACTGCACTGCGGAAGGTGGCATTGGACAGGCACAGGTGACACGCGACCGACATCCATGCATGTGTTCTGTGGTGACAGGGGATAAGCGGCATGGCGCGGCTGCTGAGGCACGCGGGCCGACTGTTCGAAATATCACGCGACCCCAGACGAATATTCAGCCTTAAGTCAACCAGAATGAAACAGTATGTCGATCATGGTTGGCCTCTCGCTGATCTACGTTCGTGCAGCGAGCGATGTTTCACACTCCGGCAACAACGTCGACAGTCCATCACAGGTCGATATTGACCTCGTCGCACGCTCTATCTCATCTCTATAATGTCCTTGCGCCTGTGTTTAAGAGTTTTATCAGGTTCTAGGGCGATAATACGAGTTCTGAGTGCCTGCCCGGATATGGCGGGATGCTTGACGCCGGTGAGCCGTTGACGGAGCATAAGATCATCGCACCTTCATATTTAGATACTCTTATACATAGGTCTGCTTTGCTGGACTGAGAAGCGTGGCGCACTCGTCGGATGCAGCGGTTGTTGCTTCGCCGCGGGTGCTCTACACAGCACGCCAGCCTCCGGAAACAGGACAGGTGACATTCCCACCTGTACACGTTTCATGAACATCATCTAGCCGTTGTGCGATGTGGGATCCTTCCGCCGTGCGCCGGGGACTGCCGTGCTGCGTTGTGGACGCGGCCACAGTCCATCGCTCGGCTTGTCTGCCCCACACTGTCTCGGCGACCAGATCGAGCCGTGAATTAACGTAGTCACGCGTGTATGCACTGTCCTGTCTGATTCGACTTGCTCGACAGTCTGACAGTCTGAGCTGAATAGGTGGATGGTCGATTGTGCCCAATCGACTGCAGTGCCCCGGACGCCACTATGGTCGATTGTGCCCAATCGACCAGTCATGGACCACAGGCCACTATGCGCACTTGAGCACAGTGAAGTCCATGTGAACGCTCGTGACCTCAACTCGTATATACGCGTGCCACTGATGTCCAAGTCACCTGTCCTGTCTGATTCCAGTTTCTCGACAGTTGAACCGTCTACACAGGTGGATGGTCGATTGTGCCCAATCGACTGCAGTGCCCCGGACGCCACTATGGTCGATTGTGACCCAATCGACTGCAGTACCCCGGGCGCCACTATGGTCGATTGTGCCCAATCGACCAGTCATGGACCACAGGCCACTATGCGCACTTGAGCACAGTGAAGTCCATGTGAACGCTCGTGACCTCAACTCGTATATACGCGTGCCACTGATGTCCAAGTCACCTGTCCTGTCTGATTCCAGTTTCTCGACAGTCGAACCGTCTGCACAGGTGGATGGTCGATTGGGCCCAATCGACTGCAGTACCCCGGGCGCCACGATGGTCGATTGTAACCCAATCGACTGCAGTACCCCGGGCGCCACTATGGTCGATTGTGCCCAATCGACCAGTCATGGACCACAGGCCACTATGCGCACTTGAGCACAGTGAAGTCCATGTGAACGCTCGTGACCTCAACTCGTATATACGCGTGCCACTGATGTCCAAGTCACCTGTCCTGTCTGATTCCAGTTTCTCGACAGTCGAACCGTCTGCACAGGTGGATGGTCGATTGGGCCCAATCGACTGCAGTACCCCGGGCGCCACGATGGTCGATTGTAACCCAATCGACTGCAGTACCCCGGGCGCCACGATGGTCGATTGTAACCCAATCGACTGCAGTACCCCGGGCGCCACGATGGTCGATTGTAACCCAATCGACTGCAGTACCCCGGGCGCCACTATGGTCGATTGTAACCCAATCGACCGCAGTACCCCGGGCGCCACTATGGTCGATTGTACCCAATCGACTACAGCACCCGGGACGCCACGATGGTCGATTGGGCCCAATCGACCAGCCATGGGCCACAACCCTCGTGCCTCACAGTGGACGATACTGTGTCAATGTCGTAGGCAAGATCTTCCGCATATGTGCATATTACTATCCCATCGTGTACGTGTCCCACACAACTCCATCCTGGACGCCCTCAGCAGTCCTCCCACTCCTGGACCTCTCATGCGGGTGCTGGAGAGGACATCTCCCTTGGCGCGCATGGGAGGTCCGCAGGACGTCCTGCAAGGTGAACGGCTTAGATTACGTCATTTCGGCTTGAACCGCCGCCGACGTGACGTCACTCGACGCGGCTTATGCGCGTCACCTGCCCACTACTCAGGTCATCCCAGTGACGACCTCTATGAGTCATCGAACTCGTGGTACTGGCATGAGGGCGTCCCGCTGTGCCAGGGCGGCTTCAGGCCGCCCTCCCGGTGACACCAATTGGTCGTCGTGCCATCCTCCAGGCGTCCTTCTGGAAATCTGGGCAAAGGACGTCCCGAAAGTGCTGGCAGCATTCTCATAGTGATCACCTGGCACAAACTGCGCACCCGTGAGCCGTGCTACCCTGGACATGGTCTTTCTGATCACAAACCCGTTTCCTTTCACTGTCGCCGCACTGAACTCCCGCAAGGAGTTCTCAATCCAGCAAGCCTTTGCTCTCTTGTTGAACGGCCCAACCAACGACACTGCCAGCGTGCTGAGGTACTGCATGGCATGCGACCCTAGTCTGCCATATGTCTCGTGCACAACCGGCACCACCTTGTACGATCCCTGCACACTCTCTTTGTACTTGTTGAGTTGGAACTGTTCGCGTACGGCGGCCGCGTGCCCCTGTGCCCCCGATGCTTTCCCCACCACAGCCACCCCAGATGGGTGGATGAAGCTGACATCTAGTACATACACGTCCACGTCCGGACCATTTGCTAGGATGTTCCCCCTACTGTCGTCCCTGTAGCGTCTGTCCAGGCTGCGCATCACAGGCTCAATTGATGTGGACACCCCTGCCGCTCTTACTCGACGGCGCCAAGCCGTAACGGCAATGTTGTGGCGCAACGTCCAGCAGTTCCGGCATTGTGTCGACATGTCATGGCATGATCTACGTCGCCGGGCTTCACCCGAGCATTGCAATCACACATCACTTCCCCATCTAACGGCGGCAGGGGGGAAAGTCCGCCCCTGAACCGCATCCCATGCACAAAATCCCCATCATTCAGAGTCAGCATGCGGTTGGTTGGGAGGGAATCCAGGAACAGTGAGGCAACACGACAGGCGCAGCTGCGCATGCGTGCAAGGTTTTTTGCATCACCAGGGGTGCTGCCCAGCTGTTGCAGCAGCGCGTCGTGCCGTGTCTGCGCTACTGCCCTGGTCACTTTCTGCTCACACCGGGAAGGTGGAAACATCTTCACTTCTTCACGCACACGCACACGCACACGCACACGCACACGCACACGCACACGCACACGCACACGCACACGCACACGCACACCGCACGAAGCGAGCGCGAAACCAAACCATCTATGCCCATGCTTTGCATAGGCGCCAGGTGCTGGGGATCCTAGCGCCCAGCCGGCGCCAAGCCAACCTGAGCAGGCCTGAAGGACACGAGAACGAGATAGCGTCGCGGGTCTGCGGCAACCTTCTGCCGTAGTCACTGCCACCGGACGCTGGGATCCGAGCCACGGCAGGGGACAAGCCGGGCCAAGAGGCGGAGGAGAGTAGGATGGGGGGCTGAATCTGGTGTGACACGTGTCGCCTAGTCGTGTCAACACCGCAAGCAGCTAGCCTACCCAAGCCCCTGATGGGGGACGCCAACATGTATGCTCAGTCGTTGACGGCCATTGCCTGTGCCCGTGTGAGCGGAAAGCACGTTATGCCGGGCCTGGACGTGCCGGTGGAGCAGCTGCAGCTCTGAGTGTGCAAAGAGCCGTGCTGCGAGCAGCAAGCAGTAGAACAGGAGTAGAGTGTGAGAGAACGGTTCGGTTCGGGGTGATGATGGCGCAAGACTGGAGGTGTTTTGTCTCAGTTTTACAATGGCGTTCGGCCATGGTGAATGAGATTGGTGGACTACCATGCTTGCTTGTACGGGTGTTCTACCACCTTGTGGGGCATAACTCTGTAACGTATCTCTACCCAAGCACCTAGGCTCCTGCACCGCCTCTGCCTCCGACTGTGCCATAGCTATGAGCTCGAGACTGGCTGCGTACTGTGTCCGGCCTGAGTAAGGGCAAGGCACTGACCAACAGCGTTAACTGCCAATGTGTACAGCTGTATCGAAAAATACCAGGTCTAGAATTCTCCACACGCCCAAATCTCAATGGCAAGCCATTCCATATCCAAAATACAAGTTTACTCCCTTGAGCTACAGTTTGCTATGGTGTTACACGGAGATGGAGCCGCCGTTGGGGGGAGTGATGCGGCGCCGCCAGTGCCCTTCTCGCCCCGCCCTCGGGCCCCTGCCGGGCGGCCGGAGGGGGAGGGCTGGTACGCCTTGCACTGTCGGGGGCGTGAGCCCCCAGGCTCTCATGTGCGGGGGGCCCGTGATGGAATGCTTCAGTGGGGCCGGATGGAGTGGGGGTGCTGCTGTTGGGGGGTCGGTGGTGGCTGGTTTTGTTGGGGTGGGCAGAAGTGCGGTGGTGGTGGTTGCTGTGTGTTACACAGTGATAGATCTAGGTGGTTGCTGTGTGCGGTTGTGGCGCGGGTGCCGTGGTGGAGGGGTGCGGGAGTGCGCATGCGTGTGGGTGCGTGGGTGTGGTTGCGTCGGCTGTGTCGGTTCGTTGTGGCTTCTCACCTGGGACAGTGATTGCTTTTTGCTGGTGTCTACCTTCGGGGTGTTTTGGCCGTCTACTTTCCTTCTGTTGCCCTCGCTGCCGGGCTATTGCGTTCATCTCCGTGTAACATCTCCGTTTTTTTCAAGTTTGCTATGCGGGAGGGATTCCATGGCAATCGTCGAACGTGTTCGTCACGCGTTGCCGCTTACTAAATATTCAGTGGCTGCCGGATGTTGCGGATCCAAGGGTCCATTGGCAATCCATGGGCTACCTGGCCAGGGGGGTGCAGCACTGATATATTGGCGGACATGCCCCACCCGCGCCCAATTCAGCATAACAGATGATTTTAGTTTGATTCCTGTATTAGTTTACGAGCCGAGCCGACACTCGCAGTGCAGTGCCACTTTGCAGCTGCTCAACCATTCGATGTCGTTGCATCTGGAGATTCTGGACAGTCCAGCACTCACACCGTCAATCGTGTCTACGAGGTGCCCACAAGCATCGATAGATTCTATTCAGCAGCTAACAGTTGCCTAGGCAGAAAGTCGATTTGGGGCAGCAGGCGCCATGCCCGTTGGTCGATCCCGCGCTTCAAGTTCGACACATTTGTCCAGAATTCTGGTTCTCTGACTCCAACGCAGTGCAGCGGTTACTTATTGCGTGAGTTCTCTGTGACAGGTAGCGAGTTGGAAGTTCACGCCGATGTGCACACCCGAGCTCTCGATGATGCAGACGCATATGCATAGCTAGCGCCGCCCCGCGGCCCTCCAGAATCTGTCCAGGGACGTGTAGCTTAGTGATCGGGGTACTGAGCTCACTGTTCACCAGCTGCCAGCCTAGAACGAAAAAGAAGGTGCGGCCCCATTGCTTGCTGAGCAGCGTGCGTGTACGTACACGCACGGCAGCAACGCAGGCCGGCCCCGCGTCTGGTGTGACGGAGTCACGACCCTAGGTCTAGGCCTGTTGCGCGTGCGGTGGTGAGTTGCTCTTTCTGTGACGGGGCCCTTTGTGATGCGGCTGTGCCAGAATATACGTGTTTCTGTGTCTGTTGGACCTCTCGGCTACGTTCTCGCGCTGCGCCAGCGGCCCTGTCCGCTCCCTTTGTGCTAGCTCGGTAGTGGCTTTCGTGACTGGCGCAGCTGCTCCGATATCTGCTGTCTGTTCGTCTGCGCCGGTGGCGGTTGGGGTTTTTTGCTTGCTCGCGTGGTTGTGGCCATGGGGGGGTGCTTGGTGTGTTACACAGTGATAGATCTAGGACTCAGCAGCGCCGAGGCAACAGACCAGGTAACAAGCAAACAGACAGCAAACAGACAGACCGGCCACCCCAAGCACCAAGGTCATGCGCCGCACGAGCAAATGCCAGAACGAACTATCGCAAGCGCGAAAGCAGACACGCACACACCACGCAGTACCATGCAGGCCACGCGCACACCAAACACACAGCCAGCACTCGCCGGGCCCACAAGCGGTCGTCGGCGCGGCACTAGCAGTCTGCACGGGCGCGACAGGGTGCTTGGTGTGTGGGCCCGGCTGCCCCTGCCCGTGATGCTCCTGCTCCGGTTGCTAACGCTGTTTCTCGCGTTGCGCGTGTTGTCCGAATCCCCTCTTCCGCCCCTGTTCGCCGGGGTGCCGTGACCGATGCCCGTCTGGGTGTGGAGTGATTTACGATTATTTGTCATTGTTATTATTACTATTACTATCATTTCTTTCGGTTGACCAAGCATGTGCATCCATACATGTTTATTCGCGCACTCATCTAAACAGCATGCGGCTTGGCGTGCCATATGCATGGTGGTGCACAGCTTTAGTGGGCCGGGCTTCGGCCCCATCAACAAAATAGTGTTGACCACTGTCTTGTGCGGAGACCGTGTGACAGCCACTGGTAGGAGTACTGGTGTACGTACATACCTTGTAACGTACATACATGCCTTGTAACGTTTCTTGTGTACATATTACACGTGCGTGTGGGTGCGTGGGTGTGATTGTGTCGGCTGTGTCGGTTCGTTGTGGCTTTTCACCTGAGACAATTTCTGATTGTTGCTGTAGTCTGCTTTTGGGGGTTTTGGCCGTCTACTTTCCTGCTGTTGCCCTCGCTGCCGGGCTCTTGCGTTCATCTCAGTGTAACACATATTACACGATGCAAACTCATGCCTTCAAGTTCAGTCACGTGACCACGGCACTGGCCAGCTCCATGGAGCTAAACCAGGACAGTCAAGTACACGGCTGTTTCAGTAAGTGTAACGATTTCTTTACTTATTGTCGAGAGAAGCTGTCTAGTCTAGTGCTGAGGGGATAGTGCGAGTGGCTAATGCATGACGTACCAGTCCATGCTACTTGATGATCAGAGTTGTGATTCCGGGACGTTGAAAGTATATAGTCTAGCTGTGGTTGGTGAGCATCATCGAGTGCTCACTGACTTACCGGTTTCATGACACTTATATATGATTGTATTCTTCCGCGCATGCAGTAGCGATCCGTGGAGCAGGCAAGTGCGTCCACGCCAATCCAGCGCTCGCCGATCTAGCACCTGTGGCTTTCTGCCACATTCGGGGTTAGAGAGCGTGCCAAAAGCAGAGAAAAACTCCAGGAGATGGCTGCCATGTCGCCCACCTGCCAGCCACAGCCGGCAGCAAAAACGGATGCCTTGCTGTTGTGAAAGTCCTTGTTACTGGTTCCACTGTGGTTGGTGTTGGCTGCTGCTCAAACGGACGCCTGAAAACGCCTGATTGCGCACACTTGCCACCAAGTGAACTGCTGGTGCCACGGAAACGCACGCAAACCACCCGCAACCTGTCAAAGCATCACCTGCACACCTTCCCGGGCTGTCATTTTTGGAGGTGGCCAGTTCCTCTGCCCTGCATGTGGCCGCCCTCCATAATGCTTAGTCATCGTTTTCGTAATGCATCCAGCCCGGTTGCAGCTCCAGTGCCCCATTCCTCCAAATTCAGGGCAATCACCAAACTCCTTCGCGGTTGCCGAAGCGTTTGTGTTCGGCCAACTCACAGGCTTGTTGTTTCAGCTTCAGCAATATCATGCAAATATTTGTGTTAAAATTTGAGCGAGTGATCACCATAAACGAGATGTACGGCTCTTTGCTGCCGCGCACAGTTGCAACGCGTGGCGTGATGCATGCCGACGCTGGCGCGCACAACTCCGCAACCCCGACTGTGGCGCAATCCCACTGGCACAACACGGTGCAGTCCTGCGAGTTCACCAGGTGCTGGGGGCAGCGGCGCTTACCCACAGCCGGCGATAAGTTGACATTGTATCATGCACGTGAACGTCCGTGAACATCTTCCACCATCCGCGCCAAACACAGCCTGTGATCGACTGCACGCACACAGGCTGCCCGGGGTATGGCATTGCTTTCCTACCCCACCCAAGGTGTAGGTCCCTCATTGGATAGACAGTATTCTACATGTGTACATGCATATGTCCACTGCGCCCTTAGGACCTCTGCGGATAGGTCCCTACGCTTCGAGTCTTGACGCCTGTTTGAGTATATCGTGTATGTCAGCTCAGGCGTTAATAGACCATCTAGCAATTGCTGCATGAACACCGATATTCCAACAAGCTCTTGAGTTTTCTCACAATGCCCTGGTGTTGCAGCACGAGCTTCGGTCAATCATATACCCACACCCACACCCACACCCACGTGTACACCCGCACCCACTCCCACACCCACTCCCACACCCACACACATTCTGCATGCTGTCAGCTTGAAGTGTTGAAAGTGCAACATTATGTTTGCAGGCCGTGATGGCAAGTAGCGGACAGCCTCTGCAGGGCGCCGCAGGCGGCGAAGCTGGTGGCATGCCTTCTGCAGCTGCACCGAGTCCACAACCGCGTGCATGGCCGGCTGCAGCTTCAGCTGCATCAACACCTGTACCATCCCAATGGCAAGGAGCATCTGTACCGACAGCAGCTCGTCGTCCTCCCCCACCGCCACCCCCCGCCCAACCTTTGCAGGCAGCAGCACCACCCAACATCACCGTCGTGCGCACTGCTGCTGAACTGCAGCAGGCGTCCCTTTCAGGGGCCATGGACATTGAGATCCGTACACACATCGATATGCGCTCACTCGAGCTTGCCCTCAATCCCATGATTCAAGGAGCAGAGTCTTTGACCAACCCCAGGCGCCTGGCACTGCTATATGCATCTCTGCCTCTTCGGTCTATCCGGGTACGGCTCGACTCCACAGTCTGCTACCGTAGTCTGCATTTCAATGCGGGTGATCCAATGTGGGTAAAAACCCACAGCGAGTCGCCCGCTGTCATGCACACAGACCTGGATATGCTTGACTCTGTGGGACACTGTCGCTTTGCACATGCCCGACAACTCGCCCGCGATGCGTTTGCGGACGCGGCCGCAGCGGACTTGCGGCACCACGCCGTTGCGTCGCCTGCCTTAACGCATCCTCTCCCAGCTGCTTCGTCGCCTGACTACATGGAGGCTGCTGTGCGCGCCTCGTTGCACAAACACGACGCTTGGCTGCGCGGGGCCACGGTGGCAGCGGCCGCTGCAGCCGATCATCTCCCCCGCCTTGTTTCCCACGGACGTCCCGGTATACAACCGGCACCCGCCACCAGCCCCGCTGCTGTCGCCGCCCTCAGCAATGATGACATACGCGCTGATATGACTACCTGGACCTGTCTGCATCGCGGCGTGCAAGTGGGGGCACCCGCTGTTACTGATCGTTAAAAGGGTCCCAAGCGAGGTAGGCTGCGCAAACACGCTCGGCCGGTGTCCGTACCCCGGGACCCATTCGCTAAGGGACTATGCCTACCGCTGTCTGGTGTGGCGCCCTACACGCGCTCGCCCTTGTCGATGGTCGATCCCCTCATGGCACTCCACCCGTCGCATCTCTCTGGGGACTACGCTGTGTGTTATAGTACGTACGATGCTCCGCATGTGTGCTTGCTTTGTGAGCAAATGTTTATGATGCCCATGCGGCGTTCCCGCGCGATGCTGCGGTTGAGCACAGGAGGCGCCACATTGAGCACCTACTCCTGGTCTGTCCGCATGTCGGTGTGGTACGGACTCCTTGCGCGCTGACCTCCTCCGGGCGGCGGAGGCGCTGCGGTGCACCATCCGTTCTATGCGGGCGCCCTTCGTGACGCTGCTGCGACGGCGTGTGCTGTCCCATACATGTTGGACCGTGCGGCTGCGCTGCCGCGCTGCACTATCGCCGCCGCGCTGCACTATCGCTCCCTGTGTGTGCGCTTGGTGGCGGCTTTCATTGCTGGTTTGACCGCGCGGGTGTCCGCCGTCTGCTCAGCTGCGCCGGCGGCAGTGGGCGTTGTTAGCCTGCCCTCGTGGACCCGACTTCGGGCTTGGTGTGGTGAGATACGTTACAGATGCGCTTGGTGTGGTGGCCCGGCTGAGTTTGTGCCCTGTGCTGCCTCCCAGACCTCTGTTTCGCATGTTGTTCCCTCGCCCGCCCCTGCTCGCAGGGGCGCTGTGGCCGAGGCCCGTCTGGGTGTGGCGTGATGGCGCACCTTGCCACCTTGTGTGCTCAAGCAGCGTCCCACTTGTGGCAGCAGGTCAACACGTGCGGCCTCCCTGTCTTTGCCGAGACCCGTGACAAGCCACACGGACAACCTCCCCGAGGGCTCACACATGTTGCTGTAGCCCTCTGTGCTTCTCTAATAAAGCCTTCGAAGAATTCTGATGCCCTGTGCATCAGCTGTCAGTTCTCTGGTGGCAGATTAAAGGCTGAGGGGATTTTGTGTCCAACACAGCAACATGCTTTTGCTGTCATCACCCGCTCATGTATGTTGCCTCATCCCTTGCAATGTCACAATGGTCAGCATGCGTGGAGCTGCCGCAGCCACCAGCTGTCGTTGTGAGCAGTGCCATACACGGCATCTACAGCAACCCCGACTCCAGCACACAGCACGGCTGACTCACACATGCTTCACGTGCAGGGAAACTGCAGTGACCCCGACCCCACCACGCAGCTCGGCCTGACCCCGGACGTCTCCTCCGACATCCTACCGATGCGACCCTTCCAGTGCCTCATCATGCTGAACCAGACCTGGCTCATGGTCAACTCCGGGGAGGTCTGGATCGACAACGTCTACCTCAAGCTCAGCCGCCGCCGCGTGCACCCCGAGTTCACATTCATCACCGCCGGTGCCCTCAACGGCGAGCTCACCTGGCCGGGTGTCCAGAGGAGCGACATCTACCTCACCCGGACAACCTTCCAGGGCGAGCACCGCGGCAATGCGCGTGGCATCATCTCCGACATCACCGGTTGCTCCGTCTACGTCGACGGTGTGCTGCGCCTCTCCGTCCCCCCCCTGTCGCAAGCAGAACTTGCGCAATCACCCATTTCTGCAATCACCCGTTTCTGCGACCGCGGGCTGGTGCCGCACTGCCATTGATGCGGGGTGGTTTGCGGCGCACGGCTACGGAGCAGCGGCTTGTAGTGCTCTGCCTGAAAGTAGCTGTATCTGTTCATGTGCTATATTTATAGCTGTAGAGCATATTCACGCCGCGGCCGTTGCGCCCGACAGAAGCTTCGGTAAAGTAATACGATGTGAGTTGCTTTTCCGAGTACTTCAGCGCAAGAGCCCAACAGTGGGGGCGCCAGCAGGTAAGCATACAACCAAAATCGCAAGCAGGCAGCAACAAGCAGCATCACGCCAAGGCGCAAAGCTGCACGGGACCGCCACAAAAGCACACCCACACATGCGCACACAAGCGCACGCCACCTCCGCGCCCATAACGCCAAAGCCACGCACTCCGACCGTCCGCACCTCAGGCCGGGGCGGTCCAGCCCCGCGACGGCGGCCCGGCAGTTGCGCCAGAGCGGGGCAAGCAGCTGCGCAGGGCGCTTGCATCGCCACTTGGCCAACTTCTCGGCAGCCCGCACCCACAAGGGGAGAACAGGGACGAGCGAGCATGAACGATGTAATGCAGGCGGCTCCCACAGCTACCTCGAAACCCGGCCCAGCGCTGCGGCCAGCGGCCGCCTACAGACTGTCCGATGGGACACCGCGCACAGTATTCACTTAAGCTTTGTCGCAGTCAATGTACATACGGCGCTGATCATGATAAGGTGTTAGTATCTGCTAAACAGTTCGAATGTGTTCATGGAAGTAGACGGCAACAGCACTACCGTACGCGGGTCGCATTTGATCACCAGCGCTAGCCGCTGTTTGTCGCGGTCATGTTACCAGCGCTCTTCGCGTTGTCATGCCTGGCGCCAATTGCATTGTTGACGTCCTCGCTCACCCCCAGGGCAATCCTCTCGCTCGGGGGCTTTGCCTCCCGGACTCTCGTGTTGCGCCCTACACAACAAGGTCCGGATCCCCGTCCTGCTGTGTCTACCAAATTGTGTCACTACGTTCTTCTCACCTCCCTGGCGAATATCCTTTGCAGTATTGCAATGCGCGAGGCCCCCATGCGTGTCTCCTTTGTGAGTGTTAGGTACATGCATATGAAGCGCATGGTGGTTTGTGTGTTCCTGATCCGCGTGAGCACAGGTGGCGCCACATCGAACATCTCCTTCTTTCATGCCCTTGTGTTCACCCTCCCGTGGTTTGTCATGGCGTTACCTATCTTCTGTTTGGACTTGTGCGCGCTGTGCCTGGTGACATGGCTGCAATAATCGAGCGTGCTTTCCAAATGCGTCCGAGTGTGATGGTATTTTGACTGCGTCACTGTTCCCTTCCTCCTTGACCCAGCGGCTGCCCTGCTTTCGTATGTCGTCCAGCTCGTGGCCTGAGCTCTGCTGTCGCCTTGTTGCCGCTTTCCTGGCCGGGACAGCTTCCCGGATTTCTGCCTTGTGCGCATCTGCGACCGCTGCTGTGCCGCCTGTGCCTGCCGCGGTGGGGCCGGCGCCGGCTGCGTGCATGGTCGTCTGAGTTGTGCGCACTGCTAGCGCTTGAGCCTGCGCATGTCCCCTCTGTGTAAGAATGTGCACAGTGACTCTAAGATGTTCGGCCGCAGCAACATGCACCGTCACAGCCTGCACTTTCCCGTTCCCGTTCCCGTTTAACATATGCATGTCCAGTACATTCGGGTCCTTGATATCGATCCCGGTTTGCCGGAGATGTCAATGGCCTAATCGGCTACGGCAAGTGATTCAATTTACATTCACATATATACTGTTACATCGAGGGGCTCCGATCCAGTGCACCAAGCGAACGTATGCTCGATGTAACTGTATATATTTATATCAGGTCTCTCGAACTTGTCTACAGCAGGCCCGATTGCATAATCATGGGCATGAGTATGGCATTTGCGGCAGTATACAACTACGTATTGTTCTTCACAGACAAAACTGCAAATCACAGGCTTGCGCCCTGGACTTTGACATGTACACGCAGCATACACAGGCACAAAGCAACAGGGCGTATCTATAACAGATATGCCTAGCTTAATTCTTCCATACATGCAGAGTGCGTCTTCACCGACTGGGCGGGCTTCCATTCGCCCTTCACCGTCAAGTTCCAGAGCCACGGAAACATCCGGAACTCCGTCTTCCGGAACATGCACCTCGAGGTCGAGATCGCCGACGTCTCGTTCGAGGGCATCGTGCGGTTTGAAAACGTGTCGCTGGCCAATGTGACGCTCAACCGCGGCGCCGTCGTCAGCACCACCCTGAACGACTACCAGCAGCCAGTCGGCTTTTACCTGACGTACTATGCCGAAGATGACGAGGACTTTGATGTTGAGATCCAGCCGGTGCCGCCCTCGGAGCGGGGCGTCTTCGGGGAGGAGTTTGTAATCGTCGAGCAGACGATGAGCAACTGCCTGTACTTGTTGACTGCGGTCGGCACGGTGTGGCCGGGCTGCCCGCAGTCGTCCCTGAAGGCGCGCAATGACACAATCGACCGCGGCTTTGACAGCGGCGAGGACCGCACCTCCACCGGCGTGCCGATTGAGACGCTTCCGCCTGTTGCTGGCGCCGGTGCCGTCACGCCAGCGGCCGCAGGAGGATGGGAAGACTACAGCCTTTCACCGCTGCCCCCTGGTGAGTACTCATATAAGCCGGGGTTGTATGACTACAGCTTCTCAGACGTCGGCGGAGCGGGGGAGCCGTTGGCGTATAGCGAGGACTATGACGAAGAAGCGATCGAGGACTACCGCATCATGAACAACCCCCTGCTGCGGTACGAGGTGGTGCTGATCCAGGCAGACGACGAGTGGCTGGCTGCCACACGTCAGGTGTGCACCGTGCTGTGCTGTGCTGCCATGCTGTGCTGTAATGTATCATGGCTGTCACGGTGGTGATTGTGCCAGTACTATGTGTGTTACACAGTGATAGATCTAGGACTCAGCAGCGCCGAGGCAACAGACCAGGCAACAAGCAAACAGACAGACCGGCTACCGCAAGCATTAAGGCCACTCCCCGCACGAGCAAATTCCAGAACGAACTAGCGCCGGCTCGAAAGCAGACACTCACACACCACGCAGTACCACGCAGCCCACGCGCACATCAAACACAGTCAGCATGCGCCAAGCCCACCGGCGGTATCTAGGCGTTCCCAATGGCCCTCCGATTGGCCTGGGGAGCCCCCAAAGTCTCAAAAGGGTCTTCCGGGGTGCTTCCCAATCATCGCCACTTGTGCACGTAACCAATTCGTGCTGGCCACTGGGTGCCTGTGGCCACTCCAGGCCACGTGTAAGTACCTATGCTCCTACTTGGCACAATGTCATACTTCCTCATGCAGGCAGAGCATGTACATGTGTGTTACGCAGTGATAGATCTAGGACCCAGCAGCGCCAAGGCAACAGACCAGGACCAGGCAACACGCAAACAAACATGTACATGTGTGTCACAGTACTAGTCTGTGGAGAAAGGGCAAAGAGCCGACAATGGCTTGGATGTGACTGCTTGTATTACATGCTGCATTGACTAATTGTCATGCACATGGCAGTGCTGCGAGTGTAAAACCTTCCTCCAATACAGATGGCATTGCAGATGATGCAGTGTGAGCAACATTGACTGTGCTCCCCAAGATCTGTTCGAACTGCTGCCACAGACACTTTGGCGTGAGCCTCCGGGCTCTTATGTGCGCGGGGGCCCGTGATGGAGTGCTCGGGTGGGGCCGGATGGAGTGGGGGTGCTGCTGTTGGGGGGTCGGTTGTGGCCGGTTTTGCTGGGGTGGGCGGTAGTGCGCAGTTTGGCAGGTGGTTGCTGTGTGCGGTTGTGGCGCGGGTGCCGTGGTGGTGGGGTGCGGGAGTGCGCATGCGTGTGGGTGCGTGGGTGTGGTTGTGTCGGCTGTGTCGGTTCGTTTTGGCTTTTCACCTGGAAACTTGTTGCTGTTGTCTGCTTTCGGGGGCATTTTGGCCGTCTACATTCCTGCTGTTGCCCTCGCTGCCGGGCTATTGCGTTCATCTTCGTGTAACACAGACACCTTGGGCAATATGCAATGGCTGAAATGAACACTCCCAGCTAAATTAACTAACAATTATGTAATCATGAAAGCATGCGGCAGGGAAGTTGCGGTCAGCACTGTGGCCTCCAGTGTGGAGCGGTGTTCTGTTTTCCTGCGCAAGCTTCCATGTGTTACACAGTGATAGATCGCCGTAGCGCGCGCTGTCGCGCCCGTGCAGACTGCTAGTGCCGCGCCGACGACCGCTTGTGGGCCCGGCGAGTGCTAGCTGTGTGTTTGGTGTGCGCGTGGCCTGCATGGTACTGCGTGGTGTGTGCGTGTCTGCTTTCGCGCTTGCGATAGTTCGTTCTGGCATTTGCTCGTGCGGCGCATGACCTTGGTGCTTGCGGTGGCCGGTCTGTCTGTTTGCTTGTTGCCTGGTCTGTTGCCAGTACTATGTGTGTTACACAGTGATAGATCTAGGACTCAGCAGCGCCGAGGTGCGGGGGGGGGGGGGGGGGCACTGCAGGGCGAAATGGGTGGAGGGGGGGCTCGCGGGGAGGCGGGGGGGGGGGGGGGGGGGGGGCGACGCAAGCCTATGCGCGATGGCCTGTCAACGCGCGCGGCACAACGTCGTGGACAGGTCGCGCATGGCATTGAGCAGGAAAGTACGCTTTGACACCGCGCCGTGTCCCGCGGCAACCTCCGCGACCGTCTGGAGGAAGCGGTACGCGTCCCGTCCAACCCTGCCGTACGTCTCATGTACGAGCGGGATAAACTGGGCGGCACCTGTGATGGCGCCATATTTGTCGCGCTTTTGCCGTTCGCCCTTCTCAGCGGTCGCGCCGGCCTCACGGGACGCACCGCGCACATGCGACCGGGCAAGCAGGTGCATCACCTTCACGTCCAGCAGCGCCATGCGCGTGGTGAGGAATGCCAAGAGGTCGCCGCGCTGCGCAGGCCGCTGCGATCGGGGCAGCGGGGGTGCGGCACGGGGCGCAGCCTCTCGGTCAGGGGCGGGGGGCGCGTCGCGCGTCGGGGCGTGGGCCGCGGCGGGGGGGGCGGCAGCGGTAGTAAGGGTAAGGGTGACCGGAGCCGGGGAGTGGGTGCCATGAGGGGGGTGGGGCACGTCCGAAGCCTGGGGGGCCTGCGAGAGATGGGGTGGGGGCTGGACCGGCGCGGCATCGGCTGGGGGGTCCGGCGGCGGCGGTGGCGGCGGGTGGCGGCGGTGACGGCGGCGGTGGCGGTGACGGCTGCGGGTCTTGCTGACACGGCGCTGCTGGTGCACTCGCAGACGGCGCAGCCGGCGGGCGCGTAAAGTCCGCCGGCGGCGCGGCTGGTGGCGACTGCCGGCTGCCGCGGAGGGGGAGCACGCGTATGCCCCCGGGGAGCTTGCCGACATGCGGCTCAAACGATGAAGCGATCGACGCGCGCATGAGCACCCGCCTCCAAGCCACAGTGATGAGGTCGTGCTTCAGGACTGAAGTTGCCCATAGCTGTCCGCATATGACACTGTGCGTACCGGACGCAGCCACGCGGCTACAGGGGCAGGACTCATCTGACTCCAGGACGGGTAGCAGCGGCTCACCCAGCCGCAGCAGCACAGCCACTTGGAATTCATGGTCGGTGAGGCCCGTCACCGGGCCAGGGCAGGCAGTGAGAAACGCCGAGGCCAGCGCGCCAGAGCAGATGAGGAGGCAAGCGAGATCAGCGCACGCCGTCTCCGCCGATTGGGGATTCGGACCGTGCTTCAGGGTCTCGAGGTGGTCGCGCGTGGTGGTCCAGCGCGCGTCGGCCTCCGCCCGGCTGAGCGCGCTCTGGAGTTGCGTCATGCGCAGCTTCGAGCCAGCGTCAGACGCCCAGGCGTCGGCTGGGGTCGGGCTGTCTGAGATTCCCTGCACGGCCGGCCATGCCTTCTGCAAGCGTGCGAGGCGGGCCTGGTGCTGGACAGCGGCGTCGCCGCGGAACGGCTTGCCGCCGTCGATTCCGTCCGCGAGCACCGCGTGCGCAACCGCTGCCGACGCGAGGCGCGCGGCGTCAGCAACGTTGGCTGTGTAGTGTCGTAGACCCATGCCGCCATGTCTATGAGGGAGCAAGGCCTGCTCACGCTGTAGGTCGGTGAGCTGTTGCGTTTAGATGATGCGGCACATGGCGTGTATGTTGGCTTTCTCGACGCCCATGAGCGGCTGTTCGAGGTGGGCCCAGTCGGTAGTGCGCAGCAGGTGTGCTTCGCGATGTTGCAGGCACTGGAAGAGGACAGCCCACCGTGTCTGGGCCGCCAGCGGGAGGGCTGCCAGCTTTTGCATGAGCTCGACGGTGCGTTTGCATCTACGGCGCACATACGCCTCCACATAGGCAGGGGTGCCCAGTAGCGCGCCACATGCGACCATGCCTTCGGTGGCGACCATGGCGCCTAGGCAGGCGGCTGCGTGCGAGGCCTTGGCAGGGTTGGTGCAGTGGACGAGCGTCTTATGCTTGTTGCACTGGTGCCGGGATTGCACAACTCGACCCATGGCGACCACTTGCTCGACCGTGCCCTGCACCGTGAGGTCATCGTGGCACGCGGTGGCTAACGCGTTAGGGGCCGCTTCTTGCGCCGCTAATAGCGTGGGCCGGAACGCGATGGCGAAGTAGAGGGGGCCGATGGGGTCACCTTGCTTTACGCCAGATGCACTCCACAAAACCGCGTTGGACCCGTCGTGCCGGCGTGCCAGCAGCGGCAATGGCGCTCCATGTGCCATGCGTGCGAATGCGGCCAGGGCGGGGAGTTGCGCGTCAATCTCCGCGATGATGGTCTCGCGGTCGATCAGGTTGAACGCGTTCACGAGATCTAGCTGTACTGTGACCGTCTCCGCATCTGAGAAGTCCGGGCCAGCGCGTGGCTCGGAATCTCAGGGCCGCCGCGAACACCGACCCCAATCTGGTGCGGGGCAAGCAGGCCCGGCGCTTCTGGGACGCACGCCAGCGCGCAGATACCGGCGAGGCGCATGAATACTTCGCCGATAGCGATCGGGCGAATGCCGCCGTTCGGTTTGGCGATGGCAATCAGGCGGCTGGCGAGCAGCAGGTCGGAGTGGGGGATGGTGCTCGACAGGAGGAGGTTGGCGAAGCGGCGCATGGCCTCGCCCGTGTGCTCGTTATACAGCCCGGCGCTGCGGACGTGTTCGTATGTCCACCCGCTAGGGCCGGCCGCTGAGCCCTGTGTCAGGTTCTGCAGGATGGCCTCAAACCGCGCCGCTGAGACTTCCGCTGAGCGGCAGCCGGCTGGGGTAGGCTGCGCTGCGCGCTTTGGAGGGAGCGCGGGGGGGTGCAGCGCTCGCAAGCGTGGCAGTGAGTTCTGGTCGCTGGGAACGATGGGGCTGCTGTCCAAGCAGTGCGCAGCGCGGCCGACATTGCCGTTGCATGCATGTCGGTGCATGCGCCCTGCCATTGCGATGTCCGCCACAACTTCTGTGCGAGTGCGGCCGGGGTCGCCATGTTCAGCGGTGTCAAGCAGCATCTGCTCCCTGGTCCGCTTCCGGATCTCGCGCATGCGGGCATTGACTCGCCTGGCGCGCCCCCTGCTTGCGCCAGTGTTGCCGAGCGCCTGGCTGGGCAGCAGGAGTAGGAGCCTGAGCTCTGTCTCTACACTGGGCCGGTGACCGCGCTCGGCCGCATCGGCGGTACGTTCCAACGCTGTGGCCACGATGTCGGCCCAGCTGGATCTGCATTCGTTCGGCACACCCTGAGGGATCCGCACGTCCGGGTAGGGGGCCTCCAGTGATGGCGGCGCGTCTGAGGCTGGCTTTGGATCCACCTGGGTGTCGCTGACGAGGTCTGCTTCCGTCAGATCGCGCATGTGGGAGTCAACCCGTGGGCCAGCGCTAATGGTGGTGCGGGGCCTTCGGGCGTGAGTACGCTGCGCTGGCGCAAAGTGGTTGGTGCACGCGCACCCGCAGAAAGTGCGAGGCCTAGGGTCAGGCCCAGGCCCCGTGGCCGAGAGCAAAAATAAGTATGCCTAATGTACAGTGTCTATGCTGCAGCGCTGCGAGGTGAGGAGGTGTGCGGAGCGAAGCTGCTGCAACTGCCGGTACCACTGGTACAAAGCAAGCGCAGGCGTCACGGCGCGCGCCAACTGCCGCAACTCTCGCGAAGCAGCTAATTCCAGAAACTAAAATCTACCAGTGCTGTCTGTGTCCGCCTAGCGGATGCCGAGCGCAGCGTGCTGAGCATGCGTACGATAGCGTAGCAGAGGTAGAAAGCTCTCGACCAGTATGTACGTGGCTGTATGTGCTGTCGTTAGAGTTTGTACGTGTGTGGTACAGGCTGCCGCGGCCGACACGGCGGACGCCATGGACGTCGACGTCCCCGGCGAGCCGGCCATCGGCCACAGTGGCACGCGGGAGCTCAGCGCGGCAGCTGCCGTCGCCGCCGCTGTGGACGTGAAGGCAGCCGCCCCGGCCCGCCAGTGCACGGTGCGGTGTAAGCACCTGCCGCAGGTGGGCCCGGTGGCCACTGGTCCGCCGCAGCACTTGCCCGAGGGTCGCCGGGCCGCGCGGCCGCGGCTTGCGCCCGGCCGCTACCCCCCCGCTCGCAGCGCGACCCGGAACGTGGTACCCGGTGATCTGCTTGTGATGTTGCCCTGCGATACCATCGTGGCCGATGTGTGCGTGACCTGTCCGGTGGCCCCCTCCCGGGTCGTCGCCGCGGCAAACACGCCAGGTGCTGCCGCTCAGCTGATGGACGACCGGAAGCGAGTCAAGTACGGCCGCTCCGGCACTGGCGCGTGTCGCTTTGTGTCCCTGTCGCATGAGACGTTTGGCCGTGTGGGCACGGGTGCGTTCGCCTTCCGAAATAAGATCGCTGACTTCGCTGCGGCTTCGGGAGCCGTGTCCAGGCGAGCTTTCTTGCAGAATGCCATGTGCAAACTCTCCACCACTCTGTGCCGTGGTGTGACACGCCAGGTCCTCGCTGCGGCTCTGCTGCGCATGCGGCGGGCGGGCCGGGCGGTGGTGCCTGGCCACGCTGTCCCGTCGGACGTGCTATAGGCGGCCGCTGGCCGCCTTGATGGACCGGGTGCCGCGGTTGCAGCGGTGCAGGCCGGCCCCGCGTCTGGTCGTGCTAGCCCGCCCTGCCTTCCCGTGAGCTGCCGCGGGGAGAGCGATGCGGCGCCGCCAGTGCCCTTCGCGCCCCACCCTCAGGCCCCTGCCGGGCGGCCGGAGGGGGAGGGCTGGTACGCCCTGCACTGTTAAGGGGCGTGAGCCCCCGTGCTCTCATGTGCGGGAGCCCGTGATGGAGTGCTCGGGAGGGGCCGGATGGAGTGGGGGTGCTGCTGTTGGGGGGTCGGTGGTGGCCGGTCTTGCTAGGGTGGGCGATAGTGCGCAGTTTGGCAGGTGGTTGCTGTGTGCGGTTGTGGCGCGGGTGCCGTGGTGGTGGGGTGCGGGAGTGCGCATGCGTGTGGGTGCGTGGGTGTGGTGTCGGCTGTGTCGGTTCGTTGTGGCTTTTCACCTGAGACAGTTGTTGCTTATTGCTGTTGTCTGCTTTCGGGGGTTTTGGTCGTATTCTTTCCTGCTGTTGCCCTCGCTGTCGGGCTATTGCGTCCATCTCCGTGTAACAGCTGTATGTGTGCAAAGAAAGTCCACCTGTAAACCATTTCACCAGGGTGAGCCCATGAGAGCTGGCCGCACCAGCACGGGCACGACACTATGCCGCTGTACTGCAGCCATGCGCGATACACAAACCTTTTTTGCCACGGCCTTGGCTCCAGACCAACAGGTGTTACACGGAGATGAACGCAATAGCCCGGCAGCGAGGGCAACAGAAGGAAAGTAGACGGCCAAAACCCCCGAAAGTAGACACTAGCAAAAAGCAATCACTCTCCCAGGCGAAAAAGCCACAACGAACCGACACAGCCGAAACAACCACACCCACGCACCCACACGCATGCGCACTCCCGCACCCCTCCACAACGGCACCCGCGCCACAACCGCACACAGCAACAACCACCACCGCACTACTGCCCACCCCAGCAAAACCGGCCACCACCGACACCCCAACAGCAGCACCCCCACTCCATCCTGCCCCACCGGAGCATTCCATCACGGGCCCCCCCAGACCAACAGGTGTAAGAACTACTGCCAATCAACAACGGTCAGGGTACCGGCTGGCGGGTGGGGGAGGGTTCAGGCTGGCTGCATTGCACTCAAGGGCTCTACGAGGATAGGTGCCTTCTGATCGAACCAGCCCGTCACTGGCTCCTGATTTGGGGGCAAGGAATCACGGACCCTTCGCAGGAAACAGAGTGGTTTGTTTCCTTCAAGAAAGTCTATCAGTCCAAAGTCTCTAATAGTGTGGGCGCTGGCTTATGTGCGCTGGGCCACAGCCAATGACAGTTCAGTGCTGGCTGGCCGTCACTGACGGGCCGTCAGTTGTGACCACCAGGCCCAGAGAAGCGACCTCCCGGCCCCCCCCCCGCGCCAGCCTCCCGCAACCTTAGAGCAGCGCAGTGCCGTCTACAAACTTTGAACCATCAGATGGGACCGTGCGTGGTTGTTGGCCTTGCTTGAGGGACTTGGAGCTTGGTGCTGTGGATGCTGCACCTACATTTGGTGTTGCACACTGTATTAGTACTTCTTGCTCCCGCCCGGCCGGGCCCGCTCGCAGCGGCGCTCGCACGGGTGCCAAGGCGTCGCCGCTGTCTTGCGGTTGACGTTGGCCTGGCCGCCGCCTGTAGGCGGCCGGCATTGTGATCACACGGCGGTGCGCGGGGAAGCAGAGGCGTGTCAGGACGCGCATACTAAGCCCCGAACCACCGCTGCACCATCCGCAGACCCCAGTACTGGTGCGGCGCAGCAGCCAGCTCGCCGCCCCCAGAGTCTGGTGACAGAGACCGTCCGACGTGACCGTGTGGGCAGGCAGCACCGCCGGCCCGTACGCGTCATGTTGCACAATGCTGCAGCTGGCTACGTCAAGCTCGCACGATCGAAACGCACATTGCACGTTTAAGGCAACTGCCGGCAAGCCCAGCCAACTGCGCAGCATGCATGCCGAAATGATGTCAACTGTGACGGTGCCGCGTTTGTAGCACCTTGTGTAAGTTTAAAGCTTTACTTAAACCCTCTCAGGTCCAGCCACACCATAGCGCTTATATAGTGTTCCGGCCTGTGTGCGACTCCTGCCTTTAGCCCATATGCAATGTGCTAATCTCTGCACACGCCAACACCCCTTTCTAGAAGGGTCTATGCTCTCGTCAGCCATGCTCTCTCGAGCATGCTCACGTGAGCAGTGTTAGTGACCACATAACACAGCAACCTCGGCACAGGCATGTGCGCGGAAGGTCAGAGGAGCATCTCTGCCTCCTCGAAGACCTTCTGGAGTCTTCCAGAAGACTGTGCTGCCGCGTACAGCTTTGTATCGTCACATCAACAGGTTCTCGAGCCGGAGCCCTCTGGCCGCTGGGCTTGAACTTGGATTGCAAGAAAGCAATTGGAGACTATCTATCCGCGCAAATAGCTAGTTCAGGATGTCATAAGCTAACATGTCTGATAACGACAGTGCTCTGCAGCTTTCATGCAGCGAGAGCTCTCGACGCCGACCGCGCGCGCGAAACGGACAGTTTGGGCGCGCCCGCGCCCATGGAGGCGTAGCTCGCACCTCATGAGGCCTCATTTTAGTCTGTGCACATCTGCACAGCCGCCACAATGCGTCACTTTTCCGGCACCGCTGTTGCAACCATTTCGAGGTCGACGTCTAGCTTGGATTCCGAGTAAGGCATCGTCACGAAGCCAGAGAATGAAGATTGAACGCAGGTGTGACCTGAAACGCTCACGTTGAACACCAGGACGATGTCTGTACCGGTCCAGAACATCGGAGATTCGCAGACTCACAGTACAATTGCGAGCTGAGCACTGTCGCACAGCTCTCAGTGGCTAGACGACGAACTCCACGGACGCCCACCGGCGCGGCTTTACAGCGCAGCCGCTGAAAATGAGCATGCAGACTGTCTAGACCCTGTTGAAATTGAAGTTCAGCTTCAAGGCGAGCTACCTGCTTTGAAGGTGAACCCCTGTGACCCTGCAGAGGCTCTGTGCGCCTGCGCAGCTGCGCAGAGACAGCCGCTGACGCGGAATGCAGCTAGCGCTGGGTTTCAGTTGCCGCAGCCTACAGCTGAACGAATATGATCGCGAGGCTGCGGCGGGGCAGAGAATTTGTCTACTTGTTTTCGCATGTGCAGTCTTGTAATGGCCAACCAGTTTTCCCCTCGTTTGGCACACCCAACTGCGTTATAACTGCGTTATAATTAGTCATGGGAGTCAGACGCCGCATGATAAGACTCCGCAGTCAGACTCCGCATGAAGAGACTAGCTACAGGTCGGCGTCGGCGTGAAGTCGGTCAGCAGCTCGTCTCCGATGCAGCAACATGTTAGAATTTCATGCATTGGTGTGACTGCCATGCAGAACTCAGTGCTATCTCGGGCATGCCTCGACTGAGCTCAGTGCACGTGCCCGAGACTACATATTCAGCACGTCGTTGTGGCTTTTTCGCCTGGGAGAGTGATTGCTTTTTGCTGGTGTCTACTTTCGGGGGTTTTGGCTGTCTGCTTTCCTTCTGTTGCCCTCGCTGCCGGGCTATTGCGTTCATCTCCGTGTAACACATATTCAGCACGTCACAGTGTTGTAAAGCTCACTTCGACATCGTGTTCACGTGCATCCTGTTCCCGCCGAATACAACACAGGTGCTCCCTTCGAATTCAACCCTTGACACGGCGGAAAGCTTACAGCACTCGGCCGCCGAGGCAAGAGCGAGACCGCTTTCCGGCTGCTATCTGTTGCACTGAGATAAGTCGTGTGTGTTTGCTTTCGTGCGGCGCTAGTTCGTTCTGGCATTTGCTCGTGCGGAGAGTGGCCTTGGTGCTTGAGATGGTCTGTCTGTACACGCATGTCTGTTTGCGTGTTGCCTGGTCTGTTGCCTCGGCGCTGCTGGGTCCTAGATCTATCACTGTGTAACACTGATCATGAGATAGGTCTACGACCCAGGTTGCCGAGGCTCAGATCTAGAGCAGTCCGCAGGGGTGCTGTGCTCTGCAATGGTGGCTGATGCCCGTTTGGGTTTGGCGTGTAAGACCCAATTTCTTTTTGTGTTGTTTTTGTTTTGTGTTTTTGTGGTGTTTTCTGTAGTATACATGCAAGTCACCAGTGGCGTATGGGGCACTCTAGAAAGAGAAGAACCGAAAAAGTCAATCGGGTATCAGGCCGATTCGGCCACAATACCCATGCAGCACTCATGCATGCCGACAGGGGAGGAAGAAGCACATTGTTTCAGAATTCCTGTACTTAGTGACCACAAAATCAAAGAACCAATCATGTGATAGCCCACAAAGTAGACATCGCATTTGCAGCATCTGGCAGACATCATGCGTTCCACTGATGACCGAGCTAGCCATCATGTGCGGCTGCAGCGCATCTAGACATCATGTCCGGCTGCAGCGCATCTAGACATCATGTCCGGCTGCAGCGCATCTAGACATCATGTGCGGCTGCAGCGCATCTAGACATCATGTCCGGCTGCAGCGCATCTAGACATCATGTGCGGCTGCAGCGCATCTAGACATCATGTCCGGCTGCAGCGCATCTAGACATCATGTGCGGCTGCAGCGCATCTAGACATCATGTCCGGCTGCAGCGCATCTAGACATCATGTGCGGCTGCAGCGCATCTAGACATCATGTCCGGCTGCAGCGCATCTAGACATCATGTGCGGCTGCAGCGCATCTAGACATCATGTCCGGCTGCAGCGCATCTAGACATCATGTGCGGCTGCAGCACATCTAGACATCATGTCCGGCTGCAGCGCATCTAGACATCATGTGCGGCTGCAGCGCATCTAGACATCATGTGCGGCTGCAGCGCATCTAGACATCATGTCCGGCTGCAGCGCATCTAGACATCATGTCCGGCTGCAGCGCATCTAGACATCATGTCCGGCTGCAGCGCATCTAGACATCATGTGCGGCTGCAGCGCATCTAGACATCATGTCCGGCTGCAGCGCATCTAGACATCATGTCCGGCTGCAGCGCATCTAGACATCATGTGCGGCTGCAGCGCATCTAGACATCATGTCCGGCTGCAGCGCATCTAGACATCATGTGCGGCTGCAGCGCATCTAGACATCATGTCCGGCTGCAGCGCATCTAGACATCATGTCCGGCTGCAGCGCATCTAGACATCATGTGCGGCTGCAGCGCATCTAGACATCATGTGCGGCTGCAGCGCATCTAGACATCATGTGCGGCTGCAGCGCATCTAGACATCATGTCCGGCTGCAGCGCATCTAGACATCATGTGCGGCTGCAGCGCATCTAGACATCATGTCCGGCTGCAGCGCATCTAGACATCATGTGCGGCTGCAGCGCATCTAGACATCATGTCCGGCTGCAGCGCACACACAGCCCAGCCCCCACTGCAGCTGGCAGGTCCAGCCCTTCGGCACCTTGCTGCACCAAAGCACTCTGCGCATTTGCAGAAACGGAACCGGCTTTCAGTCCTGAACTGCAGCAGCCTATGGGCATGCATGGTCATGGTGTTACTAACTAGT
Organism: Ulva mutabilis; assembly: GCA_900538255.1. Classification (NCBI taxonomy): domain Eukaryota; kingdom Viridiplantae; phylum Chlorophyta; class Ulvophyceae; order Ulvales; family Ulvaceae; genus Ulva; species Ulva mutabilis. Next base: position 29,072 of record UNSF01000106.1, read on the forward strand.
AGTCCATGTGCGCGAGTACCATCTGTCAGCATCGCCATGGTACACGTTCAACAATGAAGCAGCGAATCGCAATCGGCTTGTTGGTATACAGGATGACCGGCGCCCAGCCAAGCCACGCACAGCCTGGCCCTAGTCTGGCTGCTCCACCGGGTGCCGATGCAGCAGCCACCAGTGTTTGGATGGGCCCCGCGCTGGCCCCTTTGGCGGCCACTGCACAGGCCCCCGCACCAGCCCCTGCAGCAGCCGCCGCGCCGGCCGACGTGACCGTGGTGCGCACCGCCCAGGAGCTGCAGCAGGCAACGCTGAGCGGTGCAGTGGACATCGAGATCCGGGAGCATCTCAGCCTCCTCAATCTGACACGGCCCCCCAACCCCGCACAGCCCGGTCAGGAGACGTTCCAGAACCGCAAGCACCTGGCGCTGTTGTACGCATCAAGTCCACTGCGGTCGATTCGGGTGTGATGCCAGCGGCGCCCCATTTTGCTTGCCTTTCATGGTCTTGCAAGTCGCAGGTGTCGGGTGCACATGGTCCGATCAATGCATGCATCTCACTGCAGCTGTAGGAGGGGCTCCCTGCAGCTGTGTCATCACCGCTCTCGGCATGCCCGAGCCTGGACATGCGCACATGCTCGAATCTGATGCACAGCTTGAACGCCCAGAATGCACTGCATGCTATTGCCATAAGTTTGTGTTGCCAAGTCAGCGATTATCATCAACGTATGCTGAGGCAAAAGTATGTAATTTTACCTTGTACTCAAAGTATGTGACCATTCTTCCCCCCCCCCCAATCGCAGGCACACGACTATTGACGTGCCATATAGCGTGATGTCCGTGCCTGTCGCTGATCGACCAACACATAAAAGTCACCACAGCTGTGGTGCTACAGCAGGCAGTTACTTAGTGGCTGGTGTGATTGCGATTCTCGACCTGCTGTTGTGTAATGGTAGTAGCTACGTAGGCAGTACAATAAAGCTGTAGATGTGGCTGAACTTTGACATGCCTGATCCGTGAACTCGGGGGCAACCCCTGCCACAGTATCTAAGGATCTGGATGTTCGCAATGTTCCCAAAGCTTGCAGTTACAGTCGCAGTTGCAGTTGATACATGTCCTGGCAGACATCTAGTCACAGCGCCGGCTTTGAGATCGATAGGTCACAAATTTAAACATGTGCAACCTCTGCAGCCTCTGCGCATGCCAGGTCAGTGATGGCACTGGATGCTCAATTGCAACTTACTTTTTTGTGGTGCCAGTGGCTTGAGGCCTCGTCCCTGTCGCCCCCTTAGACGTGACGTGCTGTGTGCTGCGTGCAGGGCAACTGCTCAGACCCCAACCCCGCCGTGGCCCTGGGTCTGAGCGCTGACCTCGCACCGGCCCTGCTGCCGCTGCGGCCGCGGCAGTGCCTGCTGCTGCTGCCCGACACGTGGCTCATGGTCAACAGCGGCACGCTGTGGCTGGACAACCTCTACCTGCGCGCTTACCGCACCCTGGCCAACCCGATATTCACATTCATACAGCTTGGCGCGCGTGACGCGTCGCAGACCGACAGCCAGGTGGCTGCCAGCGCCAACTACATCACGCGCCTCACCTTCCAGCCTGACGGCCGCGGCACCACCATCGGCCTCACCGCCGACATCAACGACATATCTGCGGTTGTGGACGGTGCGAGCTGGTCACAATGATGCACTGTGTGCCATTCAATGTGTCCTATGTGCTGCGTGCTTCGTGATGTTTATTACTACTGCGTGCTGTGTACTGCGTACTGTGTACTGTGTGCTGTGTGCTGTGGGCTGAGAGATGCGAGAGGCTTTGGAACACCCTCTCATTGGCTGTTGCGTTCCGGGCGTCATGGGCTACAGCATGCCAGCGAGGCTTTCATACCAGAGTTCATACGTTGCCGCCCAATGTTCAACTGCATATGATTCATCATGATCATGTTGGCTGCAACATTTGACCGCCTCAACAGACTAACAATCCCCTGGTGGCCGGGTGCCGATGCTGGCAGATTGACTGTTCAAACAGTTTCTAGACAAGCATGCTTCCGTGGAGCTTGCAGATTGCATCTTCACCGACTGGATGAGCTTCCGCTCGCCGTTTGTGGTCCAGTACCAGAGCGTCTTTCACATCCGCAACACCGTGCTGCGCAACTTCAGCACCGCGGCCGAGATCGCCGATGTGTCGTTCGAGGGCATCGTGCACTTCTCCAACGTCTCCCTTGCCAATGTGACACTCAAGCATGGCGCGGTCGTCAGCACCACCCTGAACGACTACCAGTTCGCCATAGGCTATGCCCTCACGTATTACGCCGAGGACGACAAAGAGTACGATGTGACCGTCACAGAGGTGCCACTCGGTGAGGCCAGCATGTGGGGGGAGGAGTTTGTCATCGTAAACGCAAGCTTGGGCGACTGTACCTATTTGCTCGCCCTGGACGACACCGTCTACCCCGGCTGCCCAACAAGTTCAACAGAAAGACGCAAAGCCGTCAAAGCTCGCGCTGTCGACGGCGCACATGAAAGCACGGTGATCTATGATGAGTCTGCTGACGCCGCGGTACCGTACTCAGAGGTTGCTGAGTACCTGGACGGGGTAGAGGTGTACCCTGCCAGTGCGGGCGCCGGCGAGTATCAGTATTACGACTACCTTGGGCCAGGGGGCGCATATTTGTACGACTACTTCTCCAAAAGTGATCCAAATGTGTGGTTTGTCGAGAAGTTTCTGGACATGGATGACCCGTGGATCATTGCGACACAGCAGGTGCGGTCCCCCCCCGCCGCGGCCCACGCCCCGACGCGCGACGCGCCCCTCGCCTCTGACCGAGAGGCAGCGCCCCCTGCCGCACCCCCGCTGCCCCGATCGCAGCGGCCTCCGCAGCGCGGCGACCTCTTGGCATTCCTCACCACGCGCATGGCGCTGCTGGACGTGAAGGTGATGCACCCGCTTGCCAGGTCGCATGTGCGCGGTGCGTCACGTGAGGCTGGCGCGACCGCCGAGAAGGGCGCACGGCAAAAGCGCGACAAATATGGCGCCATCACAGGTGCCGCCCAGTTCATCCCGCTCGTGCATGAGACGTATGGCAGGGTTGGACGGGACGCGTACCGCTTCCTCCAGACGGTCGCGGAGGTTGCCGCGGGACACGGGGCGGTGTCAAAGCGTACTTTCCTTCTCAATGCCATGCGCGACCTGTCCACAACGTTGTGCCGCGCGCTGGCGCGCCAAGCCCGCGCGGCCGCGCCCCTCCGTGCTAGACTGGTCGGACGGGCGCTGCTGCCGGGCCTTCCTGTCCCCACGGACGGCCTGCCGGCGCTGACAGGCCATCGCGCATAAGCTTGCGTCGCCCCCCCCCCCCCCCCCCCCCCTCGCCCATCCCGCCCCGAGAGCCCCCCCCCTCCACCCATTTCACCCTGCAGCCCCCCCACCCCCCCCCCCCCCCCGCACCCGATCCCTCCCTCTTCCCTCCCTCCCTCTTCCCTCCTCCCAGCGCACGTCCGCCGTTTCTCCTCTGCGCCCCTCCCCGGACACCGCTCGGGCTGCCGAGCTGGCTGAGGCTACGGATCCTGGAACCGGTGCCTCGCGGCCTCGGACATGGCCGTAGCGCACGCTGTCGCGCCCGTGCAGACTGCTAGTGTCGAGTCGATGACCGCTTGTGGACCCGGCGAGTGCTAGCTGTGTGTTTGGTGTGCGCATGGCCTGCGTCGTACTGCGTGGTGTGTGCGTGTCGGCTTTCGCGCTGGCGTTAGTTCGTTCTGGCATTTGCTCGTGCGGCGCGTGGCCTTGGTGCTTGCGGTGGCCGGTCTGTTTATCTGCATGTTGCCTGGTCTGTTGCCTCGGCGCTGCTGAGTCCTAGATCTATCACTGTGTAACACAGCAGGTGCGGCAAGATTATTCCGTGTCTCCAGATGCCGTCATGGTGGCGGGGCGTCATATCCGCACGTCTTCGTGATTAGCTTGGCATACGGGACTGCGGTGCTGTCAGATGCCTTTCCTGCCCAGTGTACTTACCTACAATGTGTTGCACACCCAGACTCCGCGATTCTGCTGGCATTCATGCACATGCACACGCACACGCACACGCACACGCACACGCACACGCACACGCACACGCACACGCACACGCACACGCACACGCACACGCACACGCACACGCACACGCACACGCACACGCACACGCACACGCACACGCACACGCACACGCACACGCACACGCACACGCACACGCACACGCACACGCACACGCACACACACACACACACACGATCGAATTCAGGTGCAGGCACAGTACTGTGCCTAGTAGTAAGCCTACTAGTAACAATGCATGCATGCTGCGCAGCGTCTTAAGTAGCAATGCATGCATGCTGCGCAGCGTCTTTAGCAATGCATGCATGCTGCGCAGCGTCTTCACTTTCAAGAATCCATTTCACCTTTTCTGTCCACACCCCCATGCCGTTTTGGCCGTCTACTTTCCTTCTGTTGCCCTCGCTGCCGAGCTATTGCGTTCATCTCCGTGTAACACCCCCATGCCCATGTCTGTGCAGGCGCTGCCGGTGCTGCTTCCAACCCCAGACTGGCCCCCCTTATTGCTCGACCCTCTGCCAAAGCCAGGCAATCGCACCTCCCTTTTTCCTGAGCCTGTGCCAGTCCAAGTTCTTGGGCAGGATGTCAACGACAGCGCATGGCAGCTCCATGGGCCACCACTCGTTCCTGCTATGAGTTGGCCAGGCCTCGGCGAAGCTCCGCTACCACAGGATCCGCATCATGGCCGGAGCTTCTATGTTCCGTTTGTTGTGGCTGTGTGTGTTGCCACGGTTGCCGTCGCTATCGCCACAGTCAAGCTCGTTCCAAAGCAATGGCTAGCAACTGCATCAGAATGGTGGCAGCAGCCCAGCTCCTACAGCTCGACGAATTTCATGGAGAAAGTGGAACGAATGGTGCGGTCCAAGCCACACACCCCCACATCTAAACAGCCTGTATGATGTCTTGCAGGTGTAAGAGTGTCCCTGTAAAGCTGAAAATGTCATTAGGACCGAGCCATGGGTTCTGTGGGCCCCAAGAGACAGACAGAGTCTCGCGTGAATCGGCCATGCATGCGCGCGCATTGCAGCAAGCAACACACCGGTACCGGCTGCACACTTCAGTCGCAAGTTGGCCTGCAGTGTGTATGTGTGAGCAGAAGCATGACAACTTGCCTTGAAGGCCATATGATTTGAGTGCACAGCTCACCACGTGTGAGCTTCAGCATCAACTGCAAGTACTAGTGGAGCATCAACCCTGTGCATTCATCTGGCGACTATGTTGCCCCATAAGCCCTTTGAGTACAGGAGTCCGACTGAGTCTATGCACACACTCGGGCATGCCTGTCTCAACCAAGTTTGGATCCTTTATAAGCACTGCAGCTGACATGTTGTGCGCTTTCCACCAGACCTGTTCACCAGTTTGGTCTCATCTACACATGCGCTGCCACTGCAGATGACCACTGCCCACAGAGGCACCAACAGGTCCATTCTACCAATTGGGCATGGCATACCAACCAGCGCGCTAAATCCGGATTTTGAGTATGTGCTGCCGCCACAGCTTGCCCTGATTGCCCACGCCTCAGGTCAGTGGCAGCCCAGCTCGGAGCCTGGAGACACTATTGTCCTGCCGCCCTACACCGTGTCCATTGCCGGCGTGGACGTTGTCAACAGCTGCTCTAAGCATGCTCTCCATCCTCGCTCGGGCGGCGGGAACAACCCCCAATCCACTTTGCGCCGTGCTTGGCAAAGGTCGTGTCAGGATCTGGCCGTTCGTCCAACCTCCAGGTCACAAGTGCAAATCAAGACCAATAAGCAGGTGCGGACTCCGCACTGCGGAGCGTGTCCTTACTAGTACAAGCTTGTGAGCCTGGATTTGGGATGACTTGGGAACTGCACAGAGGCAACACAATGGCTGGATTGTCAGATGACAAACTGTGAGGGCTTGCTGTGTACCCCATGGCCACTTGTGTAACTAGCAGCATTGAATAGCTGTGCTGGTTTGCAGGCTCACAGTGGCGGCCGCCCAGGCGCACGGTCTACTCAACAGCAGCAGCCTGAGGTCCGGCGATTACACCAGCAGCTGGACCTGTTTGAGAGCAGTGACTTGTTTCTGGGGAGGTTTGAGATGCTAGGGCGGCGGCAGCGGCGGCGCGGAGGTGCGTATCGATATCCAGCCTCACTGAAATCGAAAGGTACACCTGGTATGCTCAAAGGCATCTGTCTTCAACTGAGACAAATCGTCAGCATAAGTGCGCCGAGCACTGTCACTCAGCACGCACTCAGTTTTGCAGACCCCTCCTCGTTTCAAACATCGTGTATGACCCTGCTTTTACAACAGACTAAATGTTCCTTCCGGCGTATTTTCTGACTGACACAGCCTCGTCAGCATGTGGCACACATCACTGTGGCGTGCAGGTCAAGCAGGCGTGCAGTTCATGGTGGACGTCAGCGACCGCTGTGAGTATGCTGCCAAATTCTTTCTCGATCGAGACGATTTTCTTACCGAGGCCGCCGTCTATGCTGCGTGCTTTCCCAGCCTGCGCAGCACAGTGTTCCTGCAGGCCGCAGCGCACATGCAAGACAAAGAGCTCAACCACATTGCGGAGTGCATGACGAGGGCCGAAGTGTCCGATGCGACATCGCGCCTGATACCTCAGGTGGCGGCTGTTTGTGATGCCGGCACACCGGGGCTTGAAGACCCTCGCGGCGGGCCGCTGCCGCCATGCATTGTGATGGAGAGGGGGGAGTCGCTTCACGAGTGGAGTGAGCGTGCTGTGCCAGATCTTTTTACATCCCTTGCGGTGCGCCTCCTACATTGCAGCATATTCCAGCCCTTAGTGCATATACATCAGGGGGTCCAAGCTGGTGCACCAAGCATATGTACAGATATATATAGGTGCTAGACTCATGTTGACATACAAAAACAAGCCTGCATATTAGTACGCATACGTATCAAGTACATATGATGGAATATCTGGCTGTCGACATCCCTGGCTACTTTGCAGCTCTTACACTACAACAAAGCATGGCAGCATCTGCACTACTGTAGTGATGGCGGGGCGCACACCCCACTAGTAGTACTAGTACAATTAGACATGGCTCAATGTAGAGATCACATGGGAGCTCTCGCATGCGCAGGTGCTGTCCAATATTTCCAAGAGGCTAGCTGACATGCATGAGGCTGGGTACGCACACCGTGACGTCAAGCCCGCCAACATCATGTGGCTGCCGCGTCAGAACCGCTGGACGGTCATCGACTTTGGCTGCGTCGCACGCATCGGGGCGCCTGCTCCTCTGAGCTTCACCCTCGCCTACGCGGCACCGGAGGTCGCAGTCGCGTTCCACCGAAACGACAAGTGCATGGAGTGCCGCGCAGCGCTGGACGCGTGGTCGCTTGGCGTGATTGCATTTGAGCTCCTCACTGGTGCACCAACCTACAATCTACTAGAGGAGGGCGCACCTGGGGTACGGATCTGATACTTCTTCACTTGAATGTGAGCATGGTTGTGGTAGCAAGTGTTACTGAGGTGGTGGTAAAGCTCGGCTAATGATTGCAACCGTGTATTTGACACTGCATTTCTTGGCACTGATAGCTATAGTTGCTTGCTTGCTAGCAATTGCGGCAGTGAGGTCAGTATGCCCTGGCTTGCATGCTTGCCTGGGTGCATATGCATGTGTGCCTGCTGCACATTCAATTATGCCACATCTTCCATAGCTCACGACCTTCATCTCATTTTGGTCGAGGATCCTGCCTGCTTGTAATTGAAGGAACTACTTGTAACTGAGCGAATTCGTAAATGCTACTAGCCCATCTCATACTGCCTATCACAACATGATACACGGCATCTGAAGCAACACACTGTAACGAGGGCGCGCGATGGCGGGCACGGAACTGTCGGCATGTAATCGATATAATGTAACTGGCATTTAACAAGTGGCAGCATGTGATTGTCGGTGTAGTTGGGTTACGTGGTTGGTTACGTCATTGCGGAGGCACACAAAATCTAGACGCTCCGAAACACCTCCGGCACAACATAATGTATTTCTATGACTTGGCGGCACGAGAGCATCGGCAGCGGTCTATCGCACCGTGCAAATGCGCCTGCAAGAGAGCACAAGCCAGCGCTACGCCTCGCTGCTCTGCCACAATTATGAAATTTGCACATACTGTGTAGACGTAGCTGGAATCATGTTGTATGATAGTTACCGTGTCCTCGGCTGAATTTCAGCCGCACAACCGCTGCGCTCTTACATATGTCCATCTGAACGGTGGTATATGCATGGGTCGCCGTGGCACGGTCAACAGATGTACAGCCTAATGCAGATGACAGCCTGCATGGTATCCTGCTGCAGACACCCTAATGCTGGCATATTGCTAATGCAGGTGGCGGCCAAGCTTCTCGGGGAGGCGCCCCTGCCCTGGGAAGGCAGCGGAGGGGACAACATGAAGCACAAGCTGGGCACGTTCCTGGGGCCGGTGCTGCAGCTGCTGCAGCGGGAGCCCTCCAAGCGCACCTCCATGCGCGACTTCCATGTCTTCATGAACGTGTTTGCCAGACACGCCACCACGGCCGCCCCGGCCCGCAGCTGATTACAAGCACAAGTGAGGGTGGCACCCTCACCCTTACTGCAGCCTTCACTCAAGTTTTCACCCAAATTTTCACTCAGGCGCTATGCGCAGGACCAATTTATAGCTAGGATTCACCCAGGGGCCTATGCTGACGATGCTTGTCCAAACTTCCATCCGTATTACAGCGAGCATGGAAGTGTCCACGTGCAGCTGGGGGCCAGGTTTGCATGCATGGCAGCCTGAGGATTCTGCGTCGGTGGACGTCCACGGACCGCAGGCTTCGATCGAACGGTCCATCCACGCGACAGCATCTGATGTATTTGGAATGGTGCTGAGCCTGCGAGTGACCACCGGAGGTGCACTGTTGCTTTCAGCCCCCGTGTAGCATATGACGCTGCCCCTAGCGATAGCCCACCGCATTCTAGGCGGGCAACATTAATATTCCTCCCTTGAATTGAGATCTAGAGACCGGTGAAAGCCAGCCGTAGCAAAGCAGACATGCATGGTGCGAGTCTGCACTGTGACGTGGGTTTCTGTCGGTAGCGTATGGATGCCATACGTCTACAGCAGCACATCCATGCCAGCGCATATATGCCCTGCTGTTGACCAATCACTAATCGCTGATGAGCTGCTGCGCGCACTCCTGGCGCTGGCGCCCACCTGATCATATGGACGGCACAAACCAGCGCGGGCACATGCCGCTTTGTGTCCCTGTCACATGGCCGTCTTGGCAAGCGTGCACATGGCTTCCTGGATCCAGATGAGATTGCTGACTTTGCCGCCACCTCCGCCACCGTATACAGCCGTGTGTTCTTGCAGAATGCCTTGTGCGGCCTGTCCAACACACCTTGCCGATTGCGCAGAGTCACACGACAGATCCTCGCAGCGGCTCCGCTTCGCAGTCGGTTTGCAGGGCAGGCGCTGATACCGGGCCAGACAGTACAGAACTAGTTCTGTTGGACAGTCTGCAGGCGGCACCTGGCCGCTATGCCTCGCTGTGGTCTGTGAGGTTTACATGCGCATGCAGTGGCAATTGTCGGAGCCGAGTCTTGTCGGAGCCGAGTGAGCGTGCTCCCCCGCGTACGCTTCTCCATGCTCGGTAGTGGCCTTCCGCGTGCGCTGTGTGGTGGTCCAGGCAGCTGGCTTCCCCCGCCCTCCCGCAGCTGCGGCGCTGCACAGAGGTTGGTTCTCCCTGTGCCAGGGGATGCTTTCCCCCGGGCTCGCTTGCGGGATGCAGGGACTGCTTTGTGGGGTCTCGGCTGGGGACGTCTGCGGTGGTGGCGCCACCAGTGTCCTTGGGCTGCCAATGGGCACCATGTTGGACTGGCGGAGTGTGCAATTGGGGCCATGACTGTGCGCTAGTAGGTGATTGTGCACCGTGAAAGTGGTGTAAGGTACACTGGATGCTGCTGTGGGTGGTTGTGCACGGTGTGGCTGGGTGGAATGCATGGCATGGGAATGGGAGCAGCAGGAGCGGTGGTGATCGATGGTGGTGGTGTGCCTCGCTTTTGATGTTACGTATGTAGATTATTTCAAGAGCCCAGCAGTGAGGACAACTTGTTGTTGGACAACAAACAAGGAAGTGCTGAACGCAACATGATCAAGCTTAAGCAGACATCAGCAAAATTCAACATGCACAGGTCCCCAAGGCACAATGAGCTGCCAGTGACAGCATGCATATGTTGAGACAACTTGAAATGAACACCAACTTGGTTTAAAATTCTACTAGCTAGTAGCAACAGCGTACCTCAACCAACAAAACCCGAGAGTGCGCATGTGTGTGGATGCGTGCGTGTGGTTGTGTCGGCTGTGTCGGTTCGTTGTGGCTTTTCACCTGAGACAGTTGTTGCTTGTTGCTGTTGTCTGCTTTCGGGGGTTTTGGCCGTCTACTTTCCTGCTGTTGCCCTCGCTGCCGGGCTATTGCGTTCATCTCCGTGTAACACGCACATGCATTGACGGCCATAAAGTCGGCACGCGGCGCCGGCTGAGCTCGTGTGCGCGTACGCGTGCGACCGCTTGCAATGTCTCTAACAGCTGCAGTCACTTCTTTTCCCAGTGCATTGTCACAGCTTCTGTACAAATTGTACAGCATTGTTGCGCGAATTGCGTGGTCGGAACCTTCCGTTGAATTAGCTTGGCACACGAACGGTACTGTGCACATGCGCTGCAGCTGCAGCCGGACGTCCATCTCATCCCATCCATATCATCCAACCACAGCATTGGAATTCCAAGTAGACAGGTGAATATTCACTTCCTCTTAGGGGTACCTACGTCCGTTTTTCGTGCAGCAAGCAAAGTTACTGACCTGACGCTTACACGTCAGTTGAATTTCTGCACGCGCGCTGCGCAGATGTACATGTCATCACCAAGCTGAAGCGTGATGCAATTTTGTAGTCACAGCACTAGCTGTACTTCGACGCATTTTTTTTGTGGGTCCACACCGGCCCCGCCAGTTCTGCTTGCTGCAGCACTGCCGTCGCTGCTTCGTACATGTACAGTTGGGCTCCGAGCACCACAGCGCCGCGAAGTCCTGCGCTGGGCTGAGTTTTTGCCATGGGCTGCTGCGACGTTACACTTGTGGCCACAACATGCATGTGGTGCATGTCAGGCATGGACCATGCATACACTGCACTCAGGCTGCTCGGCATTTTGAGCATCCAATGTGGGATGTAGGTACACGGGATCACTCGGTGCTGCTGATACAACGAGAACCCGGATCTCAGCCGGACCCTGCAACCATGCAAGCCCCTGCGCCCTCTCCACCTCCACCTGCCATGACAGCCCCGCCAAGCCGCTCCACACCGACGACCACGCCGCCATCGGCCAACGTGACTGTCGTGCGGACACCGCAGGAGCTCTAAGAGGCGACACTGAGGGGCGCAGAGCACTCGACACGTGGACATCGAGATTGTTCAGCACCTCGACCTGGGCAGCCTCACTCGCCCTGCCCACCCCGCAATGCTTGGCAGAGAGATGTTTGAGAACCGCAAGCACCTCGCGCTGCTGTACGCAACAAGCCCGCTGCGATCGATTCGGGTCCGAATCATCCATACAATTGCTGATTCATGCATGCATAGGTGTCTGGATATCGATCGATTGTCGGAAATGCATGCGCACAGCAAACATTCAGCTGCGAAATCGCTGATGCACTGGTCACCTAGACGGTATAGCTCTGTATGGAAAATACGAAGGACTAGCTTGATCAAGCATAACCCTGGCCAGGGATTCGAAGCAACTTCACCATGCAGGCACCGTCATCATGATGCACGTGCACCGTGTGAACGCATGCAGGGAAACTGCGCAGACTCGGACCCTGCCGCTGCGTTGGCGCTGAGTGCCGACGCAGCGGCGGGTCTGCTGCCGCTGCGGCCGTGGCAGTGCCTGCTGCTGCTGCCCGACACGTGCACATGGCTCATGGTCAACAGCGGCACCCTGTGGCTTGACAACATCTACCTGCGCGCCTCCCGCACCCGCGCCAATCCCCTCTTCACTTTCATTGAGTTTGGAGCGCGCGGCGCAACACAGAGCCCCAGCCTGGTGGAAAGTAGCTCAGCCTATACCATGCACTTAACTTTTCACCCTGATGGCAACGGCACCACTATTGGCATCACTGCCGACATTGTTAGAGTCGGCGCAATCATCGACGGTATGTCTACATGCTCTGCCTGTTTGACATGTGACAGCTATACCGGGCTGCTGTGTGACTCTGTGTAAAAGGCAAATGTGCACGATCGGGCCATGTCGTGCTGCGTTGCACAGAAGTCGCGGACGCCGGTAAGCCCTGTCGCCCGTGCACAATGCACTACAGTAATCAATGTACACCCAACTGTATCGTTGATCCCAGATATAGCCACGCACATGTACGGTGCACGTTTCCTTCCTGACCCTTTCTGAAGAATCGATGCGGATCCTGATCAGCCACTGCCATTAGTCCGTAAACCTGTGCCACCATCAAGCTCCTGTAGCCAGTACTTCCAGCGCGGCTTCTTAGTGTCATCGATAACGTGACGATGATAACTACAAGAGGAAGAATGCGAATGACGTGACATCGAATTTGGCAACTTGTTGAACCTGTACATGTACGAAAAACACTAGATAATTAGAGTTTTGTTGCATTCTTTAAGAGGGGGTTACTACTTTGTATTGGTTACAACGAGAACCTTGACATTCAGTTGATGGCTCAATTCTGGGTTTTCATTGTAGTCGGTGACACTGCTGCTTGTATACTATACACTTACATCGAGGGGCTCCGATCCAGTGCACCAAGCGAATGTAAAACTAGATTCTAGACTCACATGCTATCCAGCAGATGCGAGCCGGCCAGGCGATCACCTGGCACGAACTGCGCACCCGTGAGCCGTGTTACCCTGGACATGGTCTTTCTGATCACAAACCCGTTTCCTTTCACCGTAGCCGCACTGAACTCCCGCAAGGAGTTCTCAATCCAGCGAGCCTTTGCTCGCTTGTTGAACGGCCCAACCAACGACACTGCCAGCGTGTTGAGGTACTGCATGGCATGCGACCCTAGTCTGCCATATGTCTCGTGCACTACCGGCACGACCTTGTACGATCCCCCACACTCTCTTTGTACTTGTTGAGTTTGAATTGTTCGCGAACTGCGGCCGCGCGCCCCTTTGCCCCCGATGCTTTCCCCACCACAGCCACCCCAGATGGGTGGATGAAGCTGACATCTAGCACATACACATCCACGTCCGGACCATTTGCTAGGATGTCCCCCCTACTGTCGTCCCTGTAGCGTCTGTCTAGGCTGCGCATCACAGGCTCAATTGATGTGGACACCCCTGCCGCTCTAACTCGACGGCGCCAAGCCATAATGGCAATGTTGTGGCGCAACGTCCAGCAGTCGGCATTGTGTCGACATGTCATGGCATGATCTACGTCGCTGGGCTTCACCCGAGCATTGCAATCACATATCACTTCCCCATCTAATGGCGGCAGGGGGGAAAGTCCGCCCCTGAACCGCATCCCATGCACAAAATCCCCATCATTCAGAGTCAGCATGCGTATGGTTGGGAGGGAATCCAGTAACAGTGAGGCAACACGACAGGCGCAGCTGCGCATGCGCGCAAGGTTTTTTGCATCACCAGGGGTGCTGCCCAGCTGTTGCAGCAGCGTGTCGTGCCGTGTCTGCACTACTGCCCTGGTCACTTTTCTGCTCATACCGGGAAGGCCAGTGGCGATGAAGACGCTGTCGAGCTCCTCTGGGCCCCAGTCCGCCTCCGGCGGCATCGCCACACGCAGCGCTGTCCATATTTCTTGTAGGCCTTTGGCAACGTCGCCGTCGGCGAATGGGCGGAAGTCGGGGGGGCCATCGCACATGGCGTCATGCGCCAGCGCGGCGCTGGACAGATAGGCTGCATCTGCCTCGTGCTCCGTGACGTCCATGAGGCCGAATCCGCCGTGGCGTAGCGGTAGGCGGAGTTGCTCCTCGGCGACGGCGGGCATCTGCGGGTGGTTCATGATCTTCCGCGCCGCCGCCATCACCCTGTCTTGCATCTGCTGCACCGCGTCTTTGACCGAGTCCCACGCGACGACACGGACTAGGTGGGTGAGGGCAAGACTTCATGGGCAAGCCGCTGCCGCCATGCATTGTGATGGAGAAGGGGGAGTCGCTGCAGGACTGGAGTGAGCGTGCTGAGCCAGACTTGTTCACCTCCCTCGCGGTGTGCCTCACATGATGCACATTTACAGCAGTAGCTCAGTGTATGCATGCTGCATTTCAAGTACTGTGCCCCCTGCACAAGCAGCAGCAATTCAATGCAGCTTCAAATGGACATTCATGGCTCTGGCAACCGGATCATCGGCTTTCGGTATCAGCAAAACAGGCCAGTTGTAGCAAAACCGGCGACGTACGATACATGCACAATTTTCACATGTTGTTTCCTTGCGAGGTCTCGCTGCGCAAAAGATAGCAGACAGCTGTATGCCCTAATTGTAGAGCTGTTGTATGTATACATGAGGCCAATGTTTTCCGGGCGGGTTTCATCTGACCTCAGACCTTGCAGCTGTGTTTCTAATTCCCAGGTTTCAATTCCTGGTAGGTGAGCCGTGGCATGGCTGAGCATGACGGTGGGCAGCGTGACAAGGGGTGCTGGAATACGACGTTTGAGCTCTTCCAGTTGCAGGTACTGTCCAACATCTCGGCGCGGCTCGCCGACATGCACGAGGCTGGGTACGCGCACCGCGACCTCAAGCCCGCCAACATTATGTGGCTTTCAAGCCAGAACCGCTGGACAATCATCAACTTTGGCGGTATCGAGCGCATTGGGCAACACGCGCCCCTGAGATTTACCCTCGCCTACGCCGCACCTGAGGTCACTGCCGCGTCCCACAGGAATGACAAGCGCATGGAGTGCCGCGCAGCGCTGGACGTGTGGTCACTTGGCGTGATTGCATTTGAGCTCCTCACTGGTGCACCTGCCTACGATCTAATGGAAGAGGGTGCTCCCGGGGTATGCGTTCTGCCAATTGTCTCTGGATCGATCAGATACTTGCTCTACCAAGAAATAGATCCACTGGCAGTTCCTGAAGTATTGAATAGCGCTATGCAACTTGCAATCGAAAACCATTTCTAGAGCTCATCTGACGCATCAGCCCCGCGGGCGCCACAAGCTATTTTGGACTGCAGCTAGCCTGTGAATGTATCAGCTGTACAAATGAACAGTGCACAAGTAAGCTGAGGACTACTGCTCGTGTTACACTGTGATGGGCCCCAGAAGCGCCGAGGGTCTGGAAGAGTGCATGAATTCATAGGCTAAATAGTAGTGCTTGTGCAGGTGGCAGCCAGGCTTCTTGGGGAGGCGCCCCTGCCTTGGGAGGGCATGGCAGACGAGGGCCTCTTGCAGCGGCTGGGCACGTGCGTTGAGCCAGTGCTGAACCTTCTGCAGCGGGAGCCCTCCAAGCGCACCTCCATGCGTGCCTTCTCCGCCTATGTGTCCATTTGCACCCAAAATCCCACGGCAGCACAAGCTACCAAGAACTAGGCCACGGCCAGCTACTGCACCATTTTGCAGACTCTGCTTTGTGCGCATTTGGAGCGCAGGTACGTTTTGGGATCTTGCAGAGTTAGACGTATTCAAGTTGGTCCTTGTAAACCCGTCCAGATGCATGCCCTTGAAGTTAGCCGCAGCAGAGCAGCACCGGCGCGCAGCTGCCTGCAGTGCACTGAATACAGTGCACATGGTTCGTGTTGCATTGCATAGTATGTATATCTGGGATGGGTCATCATGAGTGATCGGGGCTCAGCAAAACCCCGCCAAGCAAGACATCCATAATTCTCGTGCCCGACCTGAAATTTTCCACCTTCCCGGATTTTTTATGCGGACATTGACAAACACACCCAATGCAGCTTTGCAATTGATGGCAACACATGAGAAAGTTGTTTTAGTGAGGATACATGTGGACATATGTTCATATCTCAGGACTCCAAGCGTTCAATATGGCGGCTTCTGGAGCGTCCAATCTGTCGTTGCGAACTTTGTTTCTTTTACCCGTAGCGTTGTACACGTGACCCACGTGACCCGGTCGCCAGTATTTCTAATTTGCCATCATGACGCAGAGGTATATGCAGCAAGGGGCAAAGTGTCGTATCATATGATAGTGTCAGTGGACTGGAAGACTCACTTTCTAACCTTTGACATGTTGCAAATAAAACAAACAACCACAAGGCGTTTATGCGTACTGCGGACAGGTGGGTCGGACCTGGTGCCGACGAGTGCTGCACTCGAGTGCAAGGCCCACATTGCCCGCGTTCTAGATCTGCTACGCAGAGCTAACGCTTATAATAGAGTACCACACGACGTGAGAGATGCCATGCGAGGGATGCTATGTGAGAGCTGCCAGTGCTTTCAACTCTTGCGCACCTCGACCGGCATCTGCTTCGCCGTCCTAGGCCTGGCAACTGTCGCTGAAAAACATCTTTGAGTTCAACCCAGCTGGCCACAAAACAGCGATGCAGATTTTAGTTTGATCATTGGCTGTTCATGTGTGGTATTCCAATGGTTTGTATGTGTGTGGCTTTTCGTTACTGCGGTGTTTCAAAGGCAGTCCGGTGGAATCCAATAGCTTGGGTTGGGCCCACTTGGCACCCGCAAAAAAATCCCCGACTTCCCGAATACCCGTGATATACTGGGCCCAATTCTAAATCCTGGCGTCAGGAGGTCGTGGTGACCCAACCCCAGCCTGGGGCCAGGGTCTACGGCCACCGCGCAGTGGCCGCCTAGCTATCTGCAGCTAGCGCGCCACCGTGACGTGCCCGCGGCAGTCCGGGCTGCTGCACATGTGGTCGGCTCGGATCGGCCGGTTCAGTGCCGACGCCTGGTGATCGTGTATAAAATGTCTACAGGCTGCGGGGTGCTGCGCTCGCTAAATGTTTTCGTCCATGCTTGCTCCCTCCGCGCTACCTAGGCCTTGGGCTCTCACAGTGTAACACATGGGAGTACATGTGTTACACAGTAATAGATCTAGGACTCAGCAGCGCCGAGGCAACAGACCAGGTGTGGCAGATCTAGGCTTTAGGCAACTGAGTGCAAGCTAGTCGTTGGTGTGGCCGCAGGTGTAGTGCAGCAATGCATGCATGAGACTGCGGGAGTAGGACGTTGATGCATAGATTTGCATGGTGATCAGCAAGTTCGCTGTCACATATAGGACTGACTGCCAGTTCACCAGTCGTTGTGTTTGACTGGCTGAATGGCAGGTACGTGTCTCTTGGACTTTGTTTGCATACTGCTGTGAGTTGGCACTGATACCTAGGCCATTGATTGTGCTGTGTGCGAAGTGCAGGCTGTGACGTTGCATGTTGCTGCGGGCGAACGTCGTAGACTCACAGTGCACATTCTGTTACAGGTGAGATCCATACAGCTTAAGTAGTGTACAATATGTGAAGCTGTAACAGTTGTGTTTGACTGGCTGAATGGCAGGCTGTGACGTTGCATGTTGCTGCGGGCGAACATCGTAGACTCACAGTGCACATTCTGCCACACCAGGCAACAAGCAAACAGACAGACTGGCCACCGCAAGCACCCACGTGCCACACGAGCAAATGGGAGTACATGCCATCAGTGCTGCCTCGGGCTCCACCTGTACCACACTTCCCGCCTGGTGCCTTGGTGCTTGAGGTGGTCTGTCTGTCTGCGTGTTGCCTGGTCTGTTGCCTCGGCGCTGCTGGGTCCTAGATCTATCACTGTACCACACTTCCCGCCTGTGGCTGTGGCTGTGTTACACAGTGATAGATCTAGGACTCAGCAGCGCCGAGGCAACAGACCAGGCAACAAGCAAACAGACAGACCGGCCGCCGCAAGCACTAAGGCCACGCGCCGCACGAGCAAATGCCAGAACAAACAAATGCCATCGCGAAAGCAGACACGCACACACCACGCAGTACCACGCAGGCCACGCGCACACCAAACACACAGCCACACCGGAACGCCCTTTTCTGCAGCAACATGCATGCTACCCAGCCACATAGCTCCGCACAACCGCCGTTTTTCTAGGCTTGCCTGGCAGTTCTCTCTTCAAATTCAGGCATGTGCAGGTGATGTGGGTCTCACGTGTGCACATCTGCATGCATGTTGAAAGAGAGCGTGGACTCGTGTCAACCTGAGGAGCTCCTCGAGGTGCTTCCGGAAGCACTAGCATGACACATTCCGGGGCCTGGCCATGGTGCCAGAGCGGCCTTACGTCTGAGCGGCCTTGGAACTTGTCATGCTTTGTCTCATTGACTGTTGAATGCTCTGTGCCTCGGCGCTGCTGGGTCCTAGATCTTTACACATAAATACAACAAAAAAAACCAATCGGGCATCACGCCAAACCCAAACGGGTAATGGCCACCGCGACCCTGCAGACTGGGGCGGAAGAACGGTACCGGTCAACACGCGAAAACACATCAGACAGGGCAGCAGAGGGGGCGTGCACCTGCAGGCTCAAGCAATGCGCACAACACGTACGCAGACGACCATACACGCAGCCGGGCCCAACGCAGCAGCCACACAGGGGGCACAGCAACGGGCGCAGACGCACACAAGGTGACAGCAGAGGGCACGAGCGGCCTGGCGACACATGCAGGCAGGGTAGCCGCGGGGTCAAGGAGAAAAGGAACAGTGCACGCAGTCAAAACACCATCACACTCAGGCGCAGTCGGAAAAGGACGGTCGATGACGGCACGCGCAGCAACGTCACCAGCCACAGTGCGCACAAGCTCAGACCGGAGACAGGAAGCGCCACGACAAATCCCGGGAGGGCGTCACGACAAACCCTGGGTGAACACAAGGGCATGACAGAAGGAGATGTTTGATGTGGCACCACCTGTGCTCACGGGGATCAGCAACACACAAACCAGCATGCGCTTCATACACCTCACACTCACAAATCTTTCACAGCGTAACCCAATGTAACACAGTGTAGCACATTCCGGGGCCTGCCAGTGTGGCAGGAGGTGGGGGCCGCGTGAACGGCCGCCGCGCGTGGCCGCAGACGTGCCTGACAGCGTCTCATTCCCGATATTCCGGGGATCCCCGGACCGCCCCCCAACAGCCGGCCCAACACGTTGCATGGCCGTTAGCTGATTGCCATGCGCAGCCATGCACGACCTTGAATTGCCCAGTTTTGTACAACCACGAGATTGACGATGCAGTACGTACATCAGGGAACAGGTTGAAGGGCAAATGGTGTGGACCGAGCTCTACATGTACAGTCCTCGAGCGCTCAACGTGACAGCTGCACTAATAATGGGCCCAGAGGCTACTGTTAATTTTAATAGGTACTCTTACATCGAGGGGCTCCGCGCCAGCGCACCAAGCGAATATACAATTGTTGACTACATCCTAGCCTCACATGCTACCCAGCAGATGCGAGCCGGCCAGGCGACTGCAAAATTGCACCACTGGCACGACATCAGCTACTGTGAAGTTGAACAACGTTGTTCCGCAAGCCGGGCTCCAAGTAGTAATCGCCTGTGACTTCATTGTGCGTGGTATGGTGGTTACGGTGCCTCGACGCTGCAGCTATATGCACAGCTGCAGTGCCCGACAACAGAACCAGGCCGACCCCACGTCTTGTCGTGCTGGCCCGCCCTGCCTTCCCGCATGTGGCCGTGAGCTGCCGCCAGGAGAGCGATGCGGTGCCGCCAGTACCCTTCGCGCCCCGCCCTCAGGCCCCCGCCAGGCAGCCGGAGGGGAGGGCTGGTTCGCCATGCGCTGCGGGGTGCGTGCGCCCCTGGGCTCTCACGGGCGGGGGGCCTGTGGTGGAATGCTCGGTGGCCGGGTTTGCCGGGGTGGGCGGTAGTACGCGGTGTGGCTGGTGGTTGCTATGTGCGGCTGTGGCGTGGGTGCCGCAGTGGTACCACCGGTGGGGTGCGCATGCGGGAGTGCGCGTGTGTGTGGATGCGTGGGTGTGGTTGTGTTGGTTGTGTCGGTTCGTTTCAACTTGTCGCCTGAGACAGTTGCTGCTTGTTGCTGTCTGCCTTGGGGGGGGGGGGGGGGGGGGGGGGGGCGGGTTTGTTGGCCGCCTGCTTTCCTGCTGTTGCCCTCGCTGCCGGGCTCTTGCTTTCATCTCCGTGTCACACCCCAAGGCCCCGCCATGGGAGACACAACGCAATCTTGCACTGAGGAGGCACCCCGCTGGGTAGCGATGAGTTCGTCACAGCACATGTCTCCCGCCGCTGCGCAGCCACTCGCGCGCAGATTGCGAAGCTGACCGCACTGCCACTGTCCCCTCAGGTGAAATGGCTTGTCATGCACAACTGCCTGCAGCATAGAGAATCCCATTTGTTGCGCAGCACGCAGTGGCGGTTTCTGGAGCAGCCGCTGCACCAGGTGGAGACAGCGCTGCTGAAGGGCCTCGGCGACATTCTGGATGTGACCAGCCTCACGGATGCACAGTGCCTGCAAGCCCTGCTTCCCCACCGCCACGGCGGCATGGGCCTACGCAGGTTCACCCAACCCATCGCCGACGCTGCTCGCCTGTCATCCGCTGCACTCGCCCATGCAGCCCTCGCAGAAGGGCCGGATCGAGGCCTGCCGTTCCGTGGCGATGCGGGCGTCGCCATGCGCCACACTCTCGAAGAGTTGCGCCAGCAGTGGCCAAGCATCCCGGGGCTGTCTGAGTGCCCCGCCGCGCCCGCGGAATGGGCGGGCCTGAGCGGCGGGGGGTCTGCCATCCGCATGTCACGGCTGCAGAATGCAGTCGGCCGGGCCGACTCTGACGCCCGGGCGGCTGCGCTGCTTGCAGCGCTGGATCAAGGGACGCGCAGCCCGTCGTCAGCAACACGCGAACAGAGCCTGACCAGCAAGGCGCGCTTGCATAGTTGCGCAGGCTCGATGGCCTCAGCTTTCCTGAAAGCCAGGCCCGGGGCGACTGAGCTGACTGCTACAGAGTTCCGCGTGAATGTGCGCTTGCGCCTAGGTGAGTCACTGTTCACCGGCCCAGAGGCGGACGGCGACTGCGTGTGCGGCCGGGCATCGCCTGCTGATGGTTCGCATGCCCTGGTGTGCAATGCGGTGTGGCGCACGGTGGTCGCCCGCCCTGATGCGATCACGCAGGCATGGCGCCGCTTCATCATGCGGGCGGGCATCTCCACGTCTCTTGAGCCCAACATCAAGAGCATCCCGAAGTACCCGGATGTGCCGGGCGCACGGCCGCCCGCACGGCCGCCCGACCCCTCCTGTGAGCCTGCCAGCTGTGCTGCCGCTGGTGCGCTCACTCCACCCACCCCGGCCCCCAGCGCCTCGGCCGTGCCTTCCACCCCATGTGGCACCCAGACGCTAGCGCATTCCCCGCCTGCCCCCTTGCGCCCTCCGGACCGGCGGACAACGCTGCCCCGCTCGGCGACGCCGCCACGGCGGACGGCACCTCAGAGGGACCAGCCGCCGCGGCTGCACTCGTCGCTGCTGTCATCTCAGCCGTTGTTGCCTCGTCCGAGGTCAAGGCTGCCGCGGCCGACACGGCAGGCGCCATGGACGTAGACGTCCCCGGCGAGGCGGCTGTCGGTTACAGTGGCGCGCGAGAGCTCGGCGCGGCAGCTGCCGCCACCGCCGCAGTGGCCGTGAAGGCGGCCGCCCCGGCCGGCGAGTGCGCGGTGCGGTGTGAGCACCTGCCACAGGTGGGCCCGGTGGCCACTAGTCCGCCGCGACGCCTGCCCGAGGGTCGACGGGGCCGCGCGGCCGCGGCTTGCGTCCGGCCGCTACCCCCCCGCTCGCAGCGCGACCCGGAACGGGGTGATCTGCTTGTGATGTTGCCCTGCGACACCGTTGTGGCCGATGTGTGCGTGACCTGTCCGGTGGCCCCCTCCCGGGTCGTCGCCGCGGCAAACACGCCAGGCGTTCCCGCCCAGCTGATGGACGACCAGAAGCGAGACAAGTACGGCCGCTCCGGCACAGGCGCATGTCGCTTCGTGTCCCTGTCGCATGAGACGTTTGGCCGTGTGGGCACGGGTGCGTTCGCCTTCCTGAATAAGATCGCTGACTTTGCTGCGGCTTCGGGGGCCGTGTCCAGGCGAGCGTTCTTGCAGAATGCCATGTGCGAACTCTCCACCACTCTGTGCCGTGGTGTGACGCGCCAGGTCCTCGCTGCGGCTCCGCTGCGTATGCGGCTGGCGGGCAGGGCGGTGGTGCCTGGCCACGATGTCCCGTCGGACGTGCTATAGTCGGCCGCTGGCCGCCTTGCTGGACCGGGTGCCGCGGCTGCAGCAGCGCAGGCCGGCCCCGCGTCTGGTCGTGTTGGCCCGCCCTGCCTTCCCGCGAGCCACCGTGGGGGGAGTGATGCGGCGCCGCTAGTGCCCTTCGCGCCCCGCCCTGAGGCCCCTGTCGGGCGGCCGGAGGGGGAGGCTGGTACGCCTTGCACTGTGGGGGGCGTGCGCCCCCGGGCTCTCATGTGCGGGGGGCCCGTGATGGAATGCTCTAGTGGGGCAGGATGGAGTGGGGGTGCTGCTGTTGGGGGGTCGGTGGTGGCTGGTTCTGCTGGGGTGGGCAGTAGTGCGGTGGTGGTTGTTGCTGTGCGCGGTTGTGGCGCGGGTGCCGTAGTGGAGGGGTGCGGGAGTGCGCGTGCGTGTGGGTGCGTGGGTGTGGTTGTGTCGGCTGTGGCGGTTCGTTGTGGCTTTTTCGCCTGGGAGAGTGATTGCTTTTTGCTGGTGTCTGCTTTCGGGGGTTTTGGCCGTCTACTTTCCTTCTGTTGCCCTTGCTGCCGGGCTATTGCGTTCATCTCCGTGTAACACTGAGGAGACTTGCAACACGTGCCTCGGACTCGCTCCCCGCAGGCCCTGCCAGACGTAGGTGACTCGGCCGGACTCCGGACTCCGTACACGTGTTGCACCCACGAACCCATGGCTGGGACATCCCGCATGCATCGCACGGGCCGTCTATGGCACCTCACTGCCGCGGGACGGTGTGACGGTACATAGCCGAGCTATGCATCACTGTGACGTAGTCCACGAAAAGGTCTCATGTTCGGACGGATGCATAGCTCGACTATGTACCGTCACAGAGCTCCCCCCCTCATACGCCTCGAGCCCCTTCGAGGCTGACTCGAGTTGGCGTAGGGGAGAGAACCCGACCAATTCGTGCACCACAAGGACCATGCGAGCATGACCACGCCTTACGTAATCCCGGCCCAAAGGAATCGAACTCGGGCCATGCCGCATTGGAACCCCAGACCGATACCACTGTGACGTAGTCCACGAAAAGGTCTCATGTTCGGACGGATGCATAGCTCGACTATGTACCGTCACAGACGGTGTGATAGTCGAGTCTCACTTGACGTTGATACTGTTTACACGAGTACTCCGTGGTCATTGCTAATTAGCAGCACACCTGCTCTGTCGACGTCGGACGCTAGCAACTCATGTGAAGTTTACGTTGCTATTCGGCGCAGAGCTCGGCAAACACGCAGCCTGCTAGGATGTTCACATGTGATGTTCACATGTGTGTACAGCCAGAATGTGCACGCACAGCTAGCGCTTGACCTTCTCCAAGAATCTGATGTTCACGGCTAAAGACCCACACTCGTTTCCTTGCAACTGGTACGGCTGACTTCCTCCCAAACCTAAAATCGGCTACTGGGTCCTAGATCTATCACCGTGTAACACACACTGTTCCCGGACATCGCTCGTGCTGCCGGGCTGGCTGCGGCTGCAGCCCCTGGGACCGGTGCCTCGCGGCCTCGGAGATGGCCGTAGCGCGCGCCGGCGCGCCCGTGCAGACTGCTAGTGTCGAGTCGGCGCCCGCCGGTGGGCCTGCAGCTGGCGCATGCTGACTGTGGTGTGCGCGTGGGCTGCGTGGTACTGCGTGGTGTGTGAGTGTCTGCTTTCGCGCCGGCGCTAGTTCGTTCTGGCATTTGCTCGTGCGGAGAGTGGCCTTGGTGCTTGCGGTGGCAGGTCTGTCTGTTTGCTTGTTTCCTGGTCTGTTGCCTCAGCGCTGCTCAGTCCTAGATCTATCACCGTGTAACACACACTGTTCCCGTTCTCAAACCCCCCCCCCCCCCCCCCCCCCCCCCCCCCAGCCCCCCCCCCAGCCTTTTAACAGGTTAATTTGATGTCTGACTACGACTTCGAAGCTTGGAGCAGGCACAACGTTCACGAAGCGTCGAACAGACGCAGCCAATCCTCGGCTGATGAATGCGGAGCGAATTCGAATGCCCCCTACTACGCCTGTGAAACTCCGATTTGGACACCAAGAGTTCGCTTCCCAGCAATCCGAGCCCGATATAGTATACCTGGCGCCGTGTTGTGCACAGTGCACGCGCATGCATGTGTGCAATGAACAAGTAGGCGCGGCGCCGGCAGAGCTAGCTTGCGCACGTTCGCAAGGTGTCTAACGGTCATTTCCTTTTCTGGGGCGTTGTGACAACTTCTGCACGACTCGTATAGCGTCTCTGGGCGAAGCAAGGGGTCGAAACTTCCCTTTGAGTTGGCTTGGGACACGAACGTGCACGTGCCGCGTACAGTGCACACTGCAGCCCTGTAGCAAGCGCTGGACGTCAATCTATACCATCCGACCATAGCATGGAGTTCTGAGTAGAAATTTAGACATTCGAAGACCGTTAGAAGTACCTCGACCCATATCTCGTGGCAAAGGTGCTGACCTGGGGCTTACATTTCAGTTGGACTAGCTACTATCTATCATGATAGTACTCCTGCACGTCCGCTGCGCAGATGTACGTATGGCATGATCAGGCGTAAACGTCAAGCAGTTTTGTAATCACATCCTGACCTGTGCTTCGTCGCAAATGTTTTGCGGATCGGCACCGTCTCCGCCAGTTCTGCTTGCTGTAGCCATGCATAGCTGCGCATGCTGCGCTGTTGTGCTGCTGCGCTGCTGGCCATTTATAAGTTCTTGCGACATCCGAGTCATAGTGGTAGTGCATATCACAAGAGCCATCTAGCAAGAACCATCGAACATCAAGCCAAACTCAGTCGGGCATCGGCCACGTGCAGGCTCTCTGTGCGCTTGCCAAGTGACCTCTGGGCCTGGCCGTTATTCGTGTAGCTGCGGCTGCGTGTTTCGTAGGATGAGATGCTGCTATGCATGCATGCCGTGCATGCGTGTTGCGCGCATTGCTCACGCCTGTGGGCCATGTGGACACGCCGATCCCGTCATCCGGACTCATGTTGTTTCTCAATCTAGTGATGGAAAAAAGCAGGTTGAGACAGCCACACCCTCGAGGACTCCATTAGGAGCCCTACGCTCGTGATCGCCGTTGACTGCTGGACTGCACACCATCCGTCTGATGAGGCCATTGGCACTGGCCGAAACTAGTCACGGTAGCCTGTGTTAGTCCTGTAACCAGCAGCATCCAGTGTATCTTCTACCTCATTGATAGTACACGTGCACAGCTGCAGATCTAGACCCCTGCGAACAAGGGCGGAAGTGCCTGTGAGACACTAGTACACTAGACAGTACTGTCGGCATGGACCATGCATGTGCACACGCTGCAATCATGCTGCCATGCTGCCATCATGCATATGCTGGTTCAACATTCCAAGTTCGATTTGCTCAGCTCCATTGTGGCATGTAGGTGCACAGGATATGGATCACTCGGTGCTGCTATCTAGGCATCAGCAGCCGCCTGGATTTCGGCCAGACACCGCGGCCACAACCGTGCATGCGCAAGCCCCTGTGCCCAGTCAACGTGCACCTGCATTCCTGCCGAGCCGCACCACACCAACGGACACCGCGCCGCCATCGGCCAACGTGACCGTCGTGCGGACAGCACAGGAGCTCCAAGAGGCGACTCTGAGCGGCGCAGTGGACATCGAGATTGCCCAGCACCTCAACCTGGGCACCCTCACTCGCCCTCCCAACCCCGCAATGCCTGGCAGAGAGACGTTCCAGAACCGCAAGCACCTCGCGCTGCTGTACGCGTCACAGCCTCTGCGCTCGATTCGGGTGCGATGCGTCTGGGAACTTGAAGGTTCATTCGTGACTCTGTCTGAATCGGGACCGCATGAGCGCAGCAACAACACAGTTCCAAAGTTGACTGAGGCACCGGTCCTAGCCCAATGCGGAGAAGGACTAACCTGATCGGCCCTTGGCCAGAGACTTCAAGCAAATTTTTTATCACATGCATGTACACATGTGTAGGTCCTGTCGTGCATGTGAACCGTGTGAACGCATTTGCAGGGCAACTGCGGAGACCCAAACCCTGCCGCTGCGCTGGGGCTGAGTGCAGACCTAGCGGCGGGTCTGCTGCCGCTGCGGCCGCGGCAGTGCCTGCTGCTGCTGCCTGACACTTGGCTCGTGGTCAACAGCGGCACCCTGTGGCTGGACAACATCTACCTGCGCGCCTCCCGCACCCGCGCCAATCCCGTCTTCACTTTCATCCAGTTCGGCGTGCGAGACGCGTACTCGTCGCAGAGCCTGGTAGATCGCAGCTCGACCTACATCACACGCCTGACTTTTCAACCCGATGGCCGCGGCACCACTATTGGCATCACTGCCGACACCACCAATGTTGCCGCAATCGTTGACGGTGCGGCCAGCCACCGCGGTGCATGCATGCCGCATTTGCCTGTTGGCGCCATGTACTGTATACGTAGAGTGCTGCAGCAGTTGGACGGTGACCTTTGTTACGCCTGCGGATGGCCGATCACTGGCTATGGCAGGGCTCGCTGGATGGGCGCATTGCAGTTCGTGAGCTCAATCCGCATGTCTACCATGGCCGGTGGCAGCATCGTCAGCATGCTAGCAGTGCCCACAGGCTAAGGTTTCCGCTTTGCTTAAGCTTGCATGCATATGTGCAGAGTGTTCAGCATTGCGCACCTGTGCTTCAGTTATTCATTATTTCCTGGCCTCATGCTGCAGTGGCTATGTAAACGTATACGCTCAATTAATGTTGTGCTCCATTGCTAGCGAGGCTGCTACGAGAACAGGATGCTTACGTGGTCTGCCTGTCGTGCATGCGGCAGCGGAACATGCATGTGGGGTTAGTAATTTGTAACTACACAATGTTGCGCTGATCCAGTCAAGCTGTGGTGAACTGTGTTACACAGTGATAGATCTACGACCCAGCAGCGCCGAGGCAACAGACCAGGCAACACGCAATCAGACAGACAGGCCACCTCAAGCACCAAGGCCACTCTCCGCACGAGCAAATGCCAGAAATAACTAGCGCCGGTGGTGAACTGTGTACATTCGTGCATGCCAGATCTGCGCATGCGCATGCGCACGTGCAGAAATGTCTGCTTGTGTAACCGTTGATTGACTGGGCAGCACTGCACAAACGAGATCACATACGCGTCATGATGCCAATGAACCCTGTAGGCCGCACACAGCGTAAGCGGACTGAATGCGCAGCCTGCTGTATGGTTGGTCCGAGATCTAACAGGGCACATTGATATTTCAAATTCTGTCCTGTCCTGCCGCTGCCGTCAGTCTGTGAACCTGTGAAACCATCAGGCTAGCTATATCGCTTTATAGCTACTATAGCTAATATACCTGCCAGTGGTGCAGGCAGGGCGCCTAGCTATATTGCGTATAGTAGCCGTACGCGTGAACACCACGATCTCAACAATAAAGGCCCGGGGTATACATGGTCAGTCATCAATGTGTACAACATTGCATGCATTCACGGAGCTTCTCGTGAGGTCAATCCTAAAGAGCAGCAATGTACTTCAAGCAAAAGCTCCGCGTTCACATTATAACCATGCACATGTGCACAGACCATTGTCCAATGTCAGCCTGCAGTGATCCGTGGCCTTCGCATGCAGACTGCGTCTTCACCGACTGGGTTGGCTTCCGGTCGCCATTTGTGATCAAGTACCAGAGCGTCATCCATATCCACAACACCGTGCTGCGCAACTTTAATCTTGTCAATGAGATTGCGGATGTCTCCTTCGACGGCATTGTGCATTTCTCCAATGTCTCCCTCGCTAATGTAACGCTTCAGCGCGGCGCCGTTGTCAGCACCACCCTCAACGACTATGAGCGCGCCATTGGCTATTCCCTCACATATTACGCCGATGATGACGACGCATACGATGTGCCTATCAAACCGGTGCCTGCTGGAGAGGCCAGCATGTGGGGCGAGGAATTCGTCATTGCCGATGCATCCATGGGCGACTGCGTTTTCTTGCTGGTTCCGGACATCACAATGTATCCCGGCTGCCCCCCCGAGGCCGCCACCAGACGCTCGGAAATGAAAGGGCGTGCCGTTGGTGGCATTGCTGAGTCAAATCGCCCAGACAACCTGGTTGTCAGGGATTACGGTGGGGGACGCAACACCGGCGCCTCTGATTACCATGCGTCTGATTACCGCGGCGGGGCAGACCCTCCAGCCGCGTCAGTGGACTCTGATGGTGGAGACTACGCATCATACGCCGATTACTCGACTGATGTATTGTATGCTTTATCACCTGAAGCCCTTTACGACTATCAAATGATGAACCAGCCGAGTATCTGGTTCGCAAGCCGGTTTCTGGACATGGACGACCCGTGGATTCTATCTACGCAGCAGGTGCGCTGGTACTGGCCCATGCATAATATATACCACCGCAGCAGATATGTGTCACACCTAGCCCATGCGCGGGACCGCAGCACCTGCGTGAGCATACCGAGTCCAGACCCCGTTAGCGTGCCAAGGCACCTGACGATATCATGATCAGTCATCGCCTTGTGCACATATGCGGGGCATTATCGGTGCGAATGTCGTACTGACAGAGATTAAGGCCTCAGGCTGTGTGAATGTTACCTAGGCCTCTAGAAATGTGCATATAGGATCACATGTTTGTGAGAACGATCACCGGGAGGTACCTTTCTATGCCTGCTTGTCGCCCATATGCATGACCAATCAATCTACACTGCGCATGTGCCGTGGTATGCTTGCAGGTACTGCCAAAGTTGCCTACTGCCCCGTCCTGGCCCCCATTTGAGCTGAACCCTATGCCAACTCCAGGCAATCGCACCTCCCTTCTGCCCGTGTTCGTGCAAGTAGGCGACGGCAGAGGTAGCCAGCTGCACGGGCCGCCGCTTGTCCCTGTGCTGGCAGGGCCAGCGAACCAGCCACTACAACCTCAAAGTCATGACCAAAGCTTCTATGTGCCTTTTCTTGTGGTTGCTTGTATTGCTGCCGTGGTGGTGACCGTGGTGATGGTCAAGCTCTTCCCGAGGCACTGGCTGGAAGCTACCGCAGACAAGTGGCGGCAGCTGCACTCTGACGTCAACGGTGTCGACACCGTGCAAGTGATGTCAACAAAAGACAGCCAGACATGCAAGAAAACGGTGCCGCCCCCTTTCTGGCTACGATCGCGAGCCGTCTTCGCTACCACGTGCACGTCGGCTGTAGCTCATGCATTGCTCATGATCAAGTATTCAGGTTGTTGTCTAATTGTAACCGCACTGATGCTGACCTCACGCACGTTAGCACTTGTGCTTCGGGCACACGCGCATTCTTTGTGGTTCGCCGTCACCCGCGCATCATGTGAAGAGCACTGCTCTCTAGCTCCTGATTGGCAGCTGTTGATCGGGTATGTCGCTGTGGTACATGCATGGCCATTCAAGACTCACCTCATCTACTAGCATACCAGCACCAAGCCGGCGCAATGACATTCTGTTGAAGTGTTGTGCGAAACCAACTCGATTTGTTCCATCGCCTCCAGGATTCGGATGCTTTGAGGCGTACAGCATCTGTGAAGGGGCATCGCCGAGGTCCACCTAAGCGACTTGGGAATCAGCTGACCCCACTGAGCCCGGACTTTGAGGAGGTGCTTCCACCACAGCTTGCCATCGCTGCGCATGTGCCGGGTGTATTCCACGGCACCTCCAAGCCTAAAGGCGACAGAGTTCTGTCGGGCCCGCGAACGCCCCACACGGACGCCATTGCAAGGTCACAAGGTCACCCAGCGCAACAGGTTCGAATTCACGAGTTTGCATCAAGGACCCTGTTCTGACGCATAAGAGTCGCAGGGTGAAGCAACGAGCAGAAACAACGGCGCTGTTGCTTGCACACTACACCAACTTCACCATGGCCATGACATCTGTTCCGCCAGGCTATCACTTGCACAAAAAATCCGTACATTGTCAAGCAGCCTTGCATGCACAGGGGTCATGACTGATCAGCATCACTTGTTGTGAACGTAGGCGCGCGGCTGTGTGCGCACGCGAGAATTGTGGCTGCCAGTGTGTGCGTACGCAAGAATTGTTCATTAAGGCTTGATGTCATGATGCAGAGCCGCCATATGTGCGTTCTACTGGTAGTGCATCATGGCAAACTATGCCGGGGAACATGTAGTTCAAAGTTTTGGTCAGCTGCTTGAATCAAGAATTTTGGCCCTGCCTTACATCCATGCACACAGTTGAAGGCAACTCCGGTATACAGGGTCGCCGGGGCCGCCGCGGGGACGCCACATCCATCAATGGGGGTGGCACAGACATGTACAATGGCGGGCCAGACACCACGCTCTCCACGCAGCAGCAGCACGTGCTGCGGCTACACCAGCAGCTCGACCTGTTTCGAGACAAAGACGTGTTTCTGGGGCGGTTCAAGCTGCTCGGCAGGAGGCAGCGGCGGCGTGGAGGTGCGCAGCCCATACGTATATGTCCCTAGCATGAAACACACAACTGTCCTGCACCACAGGATGGGCGCGGCTGCCCATATACTCCCGCACATTGTGAAACTACTGTACGCTGGGTACGGCCGCATGCTTGCCAAGCTCTTACCCTGATCAAGATCTTGCACACACGCAAATTTGCGTCATCGGGTTCCCATACTTCCGCAACTCCGGACCGTCCCCGAGACCAGTACTACCTAGTGTGTATGGCCTGAGGAGGAGCTTTGGCACTGCCAGTGGCAGAATATATTCGCATGCTGCCTGTGGTACAACAGTAGGACTGCCATGCCATCCATGTGCATACATACATATGCTGTAATGATATGTGATTGCAATGCTCAGGTGAAGCCCGGCGACGTAGATCATGCCATGACATGTACATGTCGACACAATGCCGACTGCTGCACGTTGCGCCACAACATTGCCGTTACGGCTTGGCGCCGTCGAGTAAGAGCGGCAGGGGTGTCCACATCGATTGAGCCTGTGATGCGCAGCCTGGACAGACGCTACAGGGACGACAGTAGGGGGGACATCCTAGCAAATGGTCCGGACGTGGATGTGTATGTACTAGATGTCAGCTTCATCCACCCATCTGGGTTGGCTGTGGTGGGGAAAGCATTGGGGGCAAAGGGGCACGCGGCCGCCGTACGCGAACAGTTCAAACTCAACAAGTACAAAGAGAGTGTGCAGGGATCGTACAAGGTGGTGCCGGTTGTGCACGAGACATATGGCAGACTAGGGTCGCATGCCATGCATTACCTCAACACGCTGGCAGTGTCGTTGGTTGGGCCGTTCAACAAGAGAGCAAAGGCTCGCTGGATTGAGAACTCCTTGCGGGAGTTCAGTGCGGCGACAGTGAAAGGAAACGGGTTTGTGATAAAAAAGACCATGTCCAGGGTAGCACGGCTCACGGGTGCGCAGTTCGTGCCAGGTGATCGCCTGGCCGGCTCGCATCTGCTGGGTAGCATGTGAGTCTAGACTCTAGTTATACAGCATATGTACCGTTACAACTAGTTGTACGTTCGCTTGGTGCACTGGATCGGAGCCCCTCGATGCAAGAGTACATATGCTGTATATACATATGCTGTCAAGTGCACGGCTTGTTACACTGTGATAGGTCAAGGCCTCAGCAGCGGCCGAGAGAAGCGTGGCAAAAAGTGGGGCGAGAAAAAATCAATGTTCTATCACGCTGTGATCATGATGTGATCATGATGTCGTGCAGGCCAGGCTGAGGTTCAGTTCATGAAGGATGTGGACGACCGTTGCCATTATGCAGCCAAGTTCTTTCTGAACCGGGAGGACTTCCTCCGCGAGGCCGCCGTGTATGCGGCGTGCTTCCCCAGCCTGCGCAGCACGGGTCTGCTGCAGGCTGCCACCGCAGCACATGCACAGGCCAGATCTGGAGCTCTCTGGCACAGCGCCGAGCAGGCCACGGCGGCGGAGGCACATGCCACGAAATTGCGGATCGCGCCTCCAGTTGCGGCTATATGCGATGCCGGCACGCCGGGACTTCGAGACCCCGAGGGCGAGCCGCTACCACCATGCATTGTGATGGAGCGGGGCGAGTCGCTGCAAGATTGGAGTGAGCGTGCTGTGCCAGACCTGTTCACCTCCCTCGCGGTGTGCCTCACATGCATGATGCCCAGCAGTGCGCGTAGCAGCTGAGTACCAACTCTAGAGTACGGTATATGTATGCTGCGGTTCAAGTACTGCGCATCGCGCATTCCCATGCTGCGGTTCAAGTACTGCGCATCGCGCATTCCCACGTACGTACTAGTAGCATTTATGACTGTGTCACATTCATATATACTGATCATGTGGAAAGTAGGGACGCAGCAAAACACAAGGACATGCAAAACTATAGGTATTCAACGCAACTCTGACGTTCACAAGTCAACAGGATCGTCAGCATTAGGCACTACTGAATGCTGATAGTATCAGTGGAGCAGGTCAGTTCTGCACTTGTAGCAGATGCACAGTATACACTCTACTATACATGCAAGACGTTCAATGATGTCTTCTCGCTGCGTGATTGCGCGTAAGATGTGGCAAACAGCCGTATGCCCTAGGCCTGTTTACAGCGATGCGGTACACACACATGTGGCCTGTGTATGCTGCGTCTGTCGAGATGATGGCGCTTAGCCGGCGCTTATCTAAGCGCCGATGGCGCTTACAATGGCGCTTACAATGGCGCTTAAAATGGCGCTTAAAATGGCGCTTAAAATGGCGCTTAAAATGGCGCTTAAAATGGCGCTTAAAATGGCGCTTAAAATGGCGCTTAAAATGGCGCTTAAAATGGCGCTTAAAATGGCGCTTAAAATGGCGCTTAAAATGGCGCTTAAAATGGCGCTTAAAATGGCGCTTAAAATGGCGCTTAAAATGGCGCTTAAAATGGCGCTTAAAATGGCGCATGTCTGCTGACCTTTTTAGGCTCTTCGCTAAGCGCCATTCTTACGTAATCCTGCAAGCGCCATTTAAGCGCCATGTAAGCGCCACTTAAGCGCCAATTAAGAGAAATTTAACAGCCATGCTAGATGCATTGTGGCGTGTGGCGGATAGCTAGCTGTAAGCGCCAGTTAAGCGCCTGGTAAGCGCCTGTGGCGCTTCGCAAAGCGCCATTGAAGCGCTTGCCGAAGCGCCACTTCGGCAATGAGTTTTGCTGAATTTTTTTCTTTTGTCACTGTTTGTGTGTGCATGCTGTTGACACTGCAGTGGCATGGCCTCAGGACAGCCGATCACTGCGCCAGTACTGAACGTAGTTTGCGCAGCGAAAGGCTGTCTTGAGGCTGCCATGCCGCTGCAGCGCCAACGGTATTACTTGGTTCAGTAAAAGCATGATGCTCATATTGAAGTGCATTGCGATGGCAGCCGTTCTGAGTTCAGTGATCTGACCAGCTCCGGTCCAAGTTTTGCATGTGTACACAGTAATGGTTGCAACTACTGTAGGTCATACACTCACAATAACATGAATTGAATGGCGGTATTCATGTTCGTGATGACGGTCTGGGCGGTGTTATCGACAACGGCAGAGGCGGTGTTGGACTGCCAGTGGCAGTTGTGGTGTTGAACACCGGGTGACTGGCATAAGCCCAATAAAAGGTCTTCTGAACAAGATAAGCGTCTCTGGTTTCAATCAGCGGCACAGAAACGGTGGCTGACAACGCTGCAACGAGGCCTCGCGAGGCTGGGCCTCAATAGCAGCATTGGCTTTCTGCAGTTGCCGAACAGCGTTACGACCACGTTTGATGTCTACACGCTGGCATGTTTACGATACTGTTAGACTAAATACTACCTCGCATTGAGCATACGCATGTATTAAGTATTAAGGAAACGTGTGAAACAATCACAGGCGGAAGTGCGACTTGAGCTGTCGAACTCGAACTTCATAATACACACGGCACCTGCCGCATAGCCAAGTAGCAAAAGGTCACAAGAAGACGCAGTTTAACATACTTGGCGTGTGTTAGAAAGCGTTGCTGGCAGGGCGCATAGCTGTTGGTCCACCAGGCCGACCTGCATCGACCCGCTTCCATACTGCAATGTTGCGACAAAAGAGCATATCTTGGACATCTACATATCCACATGGAGCATCAATGTATACCTGATGTCAATTCTCAAACATATTCACGTTGTTGCGTACGTTGACCGGAATGTGACTGGCATCTGGACGAAGTCTCTTGCAGCGCGCACATACAGTGTGCAACACTAACATATGTGACACAAAACAAGTGAAGTGCATGTCTGAAAACATATTTGGTGGGTCATCGAGTCAGCGTCACTCGCCCAGAGACACGAAATGCCAGAGTCAACGGGTTGCCAGGTAAGTCTTGGATGCGGCTCGCACCGTGCGAGCCGCACGCGTGTGTCTTGAAAAAGCACGCCTGTTCTGGCCGTAAACGAGCTCCAAAAACTTTTGGCTACAGTATCGTGGCGCTTAAGTTGGCTCTTGATGGGCGATCAACCGAGCGCTGTTCAATTTGGCGCTTGGAATGGCGCTTACAGAATGGCGCTTAGCTAAGCGCCATCATCTGCACTGACGTGGGTGGGTTTCACCTGGCCCCAGACCTTGCAGCTGAGTTTCTAATCCCTAAGACACTTTGAGCCATGCCATGACAGAGCATCGAGCTTGAGGTAGGCATCATGAAGCTTAAGCTCTTGCAGGTGCTGTCGAACATTTCCAAGCGGCTGGCCGACATGCACGAGGCGGGGTACGCACACCGCGACCTCAAGCCCGCCAACATCATGTGGCTTTCGTGCCAGAGCCGCTGGACAATCATTAACTTTGGCGGTGTCGAGCGCATTGGGCAACGCGCGCCCCTGAGATTTACCCTCGCCTACGCTGCACCTGAGGTCGCTGCCGCGTCCCACAGGAACGACAAGCGCATGGAGTGCCGCGCAGCCCTGGACGCGTGGTCGCTTGGCGTAATTGCATTTGAGCTCCTCACTGGTGCACCAGCCTTCGATCTACTGGAAGATGGCGCTCCCGGGGTATGTGAATGTTCTGCACTTGATCTGAATCGATCACGTACCTGTATGACCAAGAAACAGATCCGTGCAGAATGCGTGAATTGCTCTATGCAAATCGCAATTTTAACGCATGTCTGGAACTGAGCTGACATGTCAGTTCCGCGGGTGCACTTTGGCTGCAGGTATAGCGTGTGTATGTATTTGCTGTATTGCTGTATACAAGAACAATGCACAAGTGAGCTGGGAACTACCGCTCGCATCGCAATGTGATAGGTGTTAGGATTCC
Organism: Ulva mutabilis; assembly: GCA_900538255.1. Classification (NCBI taxonomy): domain Eukaryota; kingdom Viridiplantae; phylum Chlorophyta; class Ulvophyceae; order Ulvales; family Ulvaceae; genus Ulva; species Ulva mutabilis. The sequence goes on from UNSF01000106.1 coordinate 64,458, forward strand.
ATGCATTGGTGTGTCAGCCATGCAGCTCTCAGTAGCGGCCGTGGCACAACAGTGCGGCACTATATATTCAGCACTACGCAGTGTTGTAACATCCTAATCTGTCAGTCCTCCGTCTGCTCCCGTTTTCGCCGAATAGGTTATGGATGACTTGTGCAGGTGGCAGCCAGGCTCCTTGGGGAGGCGCCTCTGCCATGGGAGGGCACGGCAGGCGGCGCCCTCAAGCAGCGGCTGGGCACCTTCCTTGAGCCGGTGCTGAATCTGCTGCAGCGGGAGCCCTCCAATCGCACCTCCATGCGTGCCTTCTCCACCTACATGGCCGTGTGCACCCGGAATGCCACAGCGGCACAAGTTACCGAGAGCTAGGCCACGCCCAGCTTCACCATATTGCAGACTCTGCGTTGTGCGGTTTTGGAGCGCCGTTACGTCTTGGGATCTTGGAGAGCTAGACGCCTTGGGCCTTGCAAACCCGCCCTGGTGCCCGCCACAGCAGAGCAGCGCGAGCTGGCGCGCAAATTGCCTGCAGTGCACTATCTACAGTGCACATGTTTTGTGTTGCACAGCACAACTTATTGAATCAACTCCTCGTATGAGATATGAGCGGGCTTCAGTTGCAAGGGCACCGGTGCGCCTGTGCTAGGCTGCACGCGTGCTACAAAGCGGTCAATCCTGCCGCATGGACCTGCGCTGGGCCGGGCCCGGCCTGGGCTGCGTGGTGATGTGTCTGTGCACAGTCGTCTCTACCAGCCCAAGCCTTTCGAAAGAATTCTCCAGCTCAAAGCTGCCCGGACAAGGTCCATGCCGTGTGCGCGAGTCAGGCGCCATGATCAGACTGGTGTCCCCGTGTCGCTGCGCCAGTGCTGAGACGTTCCAGCTTACCCAGAGTACAGGCAGTTCTGTCGAGATTGAGATGCCTACATTTATGGCGGTGCTCGAGGCAGCCCTGCGTTGCTGCCCATCTGAGGGTATCTACCACTTCAGGCCCAGTGCTCAGCTCAACCCACTCGTGATTGTCCCGATGCGTTACGATGAGCTGTTGATGTCGATCACGACTGGCATCCTGTGGTACTCCCACTGCGACGTCCACGACTCGCACCCCATGGGTGCGGGTAGGCTGCAGTCAGGCAGCTGACCTGCGGCAAGCTGACGTGGGTTGGTGGAGGGGGCTCACAAGACCTCACAGATGAGGTGGGCTTGATGTGGCAAGCAACACATGGGTGGCGGCACGCACGTTTGGCCATGCACTGCAGATGAACGCCGCTGCCGCATCATGCTGCATCATGATGTATATTTGACTTCTCGAGTGCACACTTTTTACGGCGCGCGTGCAATTGTAGCCTACTGAGTGTGTATGTTGCACTGCGAGCACCTGGTGCTGCAGATTGTAGCTCTCTGCGTTGTGCGAAGGAAAGTTCGAAGGAGCTGGAGTTGTGCTCCCCGAGCCTTGCGGCCCCGGTGGCTCAGCGACCTTTGTATGTGCTGTATCACTGTGTGCACTCGCCCTGTCCGCAGTGCCACCTATGCCTATTTGTAGTATACGTAGCCTTACCTCCTGTAGAAGTAGTAGTAGTAGTATATAGGCGTGTGCCTATATACCTCCAGTAGGTCGAAATACCTGCAGTAGGTCGAATTTTTTGTGGTACACCAGTAGCCGGGGGCAATATCAAAATAGTAATGTTTTGAGGCCAGTGTGTAGCGGTTGGGGGGATTAGGATGTCGGTGAACATTGATCATGCAGGCGCATCAGGCTGAGCTTTATGCATAGAAGGCAAGGAGAACAGACCCATGTAACAGAGCTGGCAGACTCATGATACTGTTCGATGCAGTGATGCGCATGCCATACTAGTAGTAAGATACTACATACCCGCGCTAAGTCATCATACAGCGGCAGCAGCACCTCCGAGGTATAATGTGTCGTACTGCAGCAGCAAGCGCTCCGCCGACTTGCAAGCGCTCCGCCGTCCTTGCTGCACGAATGTCATCAGCACCGGCCACCAGCTTCGCCCGCTTTTGAGCGTGCAATACCTAACCCAATGCATAGGCCGTCCGCACGGCCCCATGCGGACGCCCCGTGCGGACGGGGCAGTGTCAAGAAAACACAGCATGTGCAACACCTACAAAGCATGCACAGCACACACGGAGCTGGCTGGTGCGCCGCGGTCCGCCCGCCAGCCATCCAGGCTGGCAGTGTGACCAACCCACCCACAGGAACGACCAGTGTGACATGAATCCGAGCACAGGACGTTCAGCTGATAGCAGGCACATTGCAAGCTGCATAGCGGACGCGACCCAGCAAGCTTCAGAGCGCACGTAACACAGCACATGCAGCATGGCACACACAGCACAGCACAATTTCTCATACAAGAGTATTATAAACGGGCATTGTTGTGACTGGGCATTCAGGTACCCGAAACGTTCATGAACATGCCCAGGCATCATCAATGGGCGCTTGCATGGCTGGAACACAAGTGGATCGACCGCAATGTTACAGCATATTCAGTATGGTTTCACACCCGTGTGCAGGAACGCCGGCAAACGCACTGAGCCCAGCCACCCCTCCGCCGGCATGCCTGTAGCCACCAATGCATACTATCCTACCAACCTCAGCTTCCAAACCGGCACGCCCAAACCCCACAGCCATGTCACATCAGCGCGCAGCACACAGCAAGCACAGCAGCTGCCGCCGCATCACAGAGCCTCGTCATCCACGCTGCTCAGCACTTCGCGCAGCGCAGGCAGCAGCTCAGCACGCGCCACGGTCTGCTGCGTGCCGGCGGCCATGTCCTTCACGTTGACGGTGCCGGCCTCGAGCTCCGCGTCGCCAAAGACGACGACAACCGGAATGCCCTCGGACTGCGCCACGCCCACGATGTCCTTGTTGAAGTTCTGGTCGCGCTTGTAGCCAAACTCTGCGCGGATGCCGGCGCCCCACAGCTCTGCACACAGCTTCATGCGCTCCACCTGCATGCATGCACCTGGGTGCAAAGTGGCTACTGGTGCCATCCTGCAGCCTCCACCAGCTGTGCCGCACGCCGAACGATCAAGACAAATCTGTCCGGCTGCAACTGCGCGCCGCGGACATATGCTGGTCAAACAATGCATGCATGTCATGCGTATGCATGCACGTAGTGTCCACAAGCGGCGACGTCACTGCAGTGCAGCTGCAGGCAGGATGCGCAGCGCGCACAGCATGCACAGCACACACCTGCAGGCCCTTGCCAAAGGCGCCAACGAGGACCTGGGTGCGGGTGGAGCGGAGCTTGCGGCTGGCGGCGGTGGCCTCGGCGCGCAGGCGGGCCTCAAGGACGGTGAAGACACGCTCCACGCCGATGCTGACGCCTACGGCCGGGATGTCCTTGCCGCTGTACATGCCGATCAGGCCGTCGTACCTGCACACGAGCACGCATGGGATCAATGCATGGGATTACACGGTCTTGCTGAGAGCCAGTGTGTTAACAACACTGCGATAGACCCCAGCAGTGCTGAGGGAGGAAAGCAGGGAACACAGGAAAGAATCACAAGCAGCACGGCCACCACAGAGCTAGTGGCGGTCAGCAGGTCACGGGCGGGTGGGGCGCATGAGCTATTGCGAGCGAGTGGTCGTTCCTCTGTGGGGGTCAGGGCACCGCAGGCTCATCATTGGGGCATACACAGTACGCATGCATGAGGCATATGCATGAAGGTGTCACATGAGGGGGGCATTGGTGCAGTAACGCTGGTGCAGCCCATGATGATAGTGGGCTGGCACTGGCATCATGGTGAAGACCGTTGACCAGTGAGCAGCGGTTGAACGTAGCAACGTCTGTCACAGCAGCCTGTGTCAGTTCTGTAACCAGCAGCATCCAGTGTATGTTCTACCTCATTGATAGTACACAGGGGACGCGCAGCACGTGTCGCAGCACGCAGCGCAGTGGTCTGAGCACTGGTTGCGGTGGTGTTTGCCAGCAGAGCAGGAGCGGCAACAGGCGGTGACCACGAAGGCACTGATTTGCCTGTCTGAACAGAAACGGGTTGCCTGTCCGAATGGAGACCAACACGCAGCATGCGGAGACAAATGCATGAAGAACCACCAGATCGCCCATGTGCCGTGGACAGCACAGCACGGCATGTAGCAATAGTCGTGTTAGCTAAAGCAGTGGACGTCTCCATGCATGTGGTGGGCTGTGGCTGTGTTTCTGCCGATGTACCCCAGGGCCCTGACAGCTACAGCGGCTGCTCCTACTGGGTTGGAGCTCCTGCCCACCCCAGATGCGTATTGCAGCAAGACCAGAACTGCAGACGAGCCGCTGGGGCAGCGCCGCAGCCAAGTCACTCCGTGCCACATGCAGTTGTGGTAGTGACAATCGCACCTGCCGCCTGCTGCCACACTGCCGACCGAAACGCCCGATTTGCCCTCCCCGGCGACCAAAACAGCCTCGTATATCACGCCGGTGTAATAGTCCAGGCCGCGCGCCAGGCTCATGTCGAACGAGATCGACCCGAGCGCGGCCATCGCCTCCAGGTACCCGAAAAGCTCCCCCATCTCTTGCAGCGCCGCGGCGGCACCCGCATTCGCGCAAAGCTCCGCGCGGTCTTGGAGCTGCGCCAGCATCTCCCGCGGCGCACCCTTGAGCCCGACGTACTCGCCGATCGCATCTGCGGAAGCCTCCGGAAGGCCCTTGTCCTCGACCATCTCCCGCCGGACCTCCTCCCACGGCTCCTTGTCGAGCTTGTCGATTGCGGAGCAAATCGGCCGGAACTTTTCGGGCGGCACGCCGGCGATGGCCATGATGCCGTCGAGGAGCGCGCGGTGGTTGAGCTTGACCACGAACTTCCCAATTTTGAGCTCCGTGAGGATCTCCTGGAGCACCTACGCACAGGCACCGCCCCCGGTATGAGCGCAGACTGGAGCCACCAGGAACTGCACAGACACATTGCTCGCCCAGACAACCTGCCCGTGTCAGAGCACAAGTCTTGCTCACGATTCTGAAGCGGCTAGCACTAGCATCACATCATGCCCCAACGGTTCACCTTCAACCTGAGCTCTTGCAGTGCGTCTTGAACTACCCTAAAATTGAAAAGTAGTGGACTGCCTTATCAGATAATTAGTCTCAAACATGTCCATCATTGCTGCAGCATTTGGGAATTCTCGGGCAAACGATTAGATCTCAGGGGTCCTATTTGTGGGAGTACTAGGTTGTATCTGGAACAACATCGACACATAGGAGAGATGGTGGCACGCTCAACACCGTGGAAGAGGCCTGCTGACTGCTGAATGCCAGGCCCGTGCCAAAAACAAAACCAAACAAACACAACCAGAATCCGACCAGAATTGCATCACACATCTCTCAGCCAATCAGAGCAGACCGTCCGATTCCGTGGTGGAGCATTCCCAGATACGTGGCTTTGATGAACATTTCTGAGGGCGTCTGTTCGACAAGCTGGTCCAATGCCGTACAAGCACACGGCAGGTGGGCAGGGATGAACGAGGCGAACGGGGGCATCATAGAGGGGGGGCATCAGAGGGGCGGATTCAGAGGGGGGGCCGTACTCGCAGCACCTCTGCATCGGGCACCATGGCGGGGTAGGAGCCGGCGATGTCAAAGTCACACTGGTAGAACTCGCGGAATCGGCCACGATTCATCTGGGGGTTGTCGCGGCGGTAGACCTTGCCGACGTAGTACCGCTTGATATTGCCGATGCCGTTGAGCGCCACATACCGCGCAAACGGCACTGTCAGGTCGTACCTGCATGGCCGCCTCACGCTGTGCAGCCACGAGCGTGCTGTCCACACGGTGGTAAACGGTGTGTGCATGAGAATGACGCGTGTGGTGTGGAATGGTTTTGCTGATGCGAGTAGTGAGTGCAGAAGACTGCGGGTTGGCGATCCAGCTGTGTGTGTTGACACAGTGAGGCGCATCAACACACATTTCAGCAGCCTGTTCACCTCCCCCCCCCCCCCCCTGCCCCGCGAAACACTACAACAGCTGACCAGGGTGCGAGAATCAGCAATTGATGTGTACAGTCGTGCCATGTTCCCCCTGGCCCACGTAGCCTGCTGGGCCTGCTGGGCAGCTGTACCGGGTGCTGAGAACGCGTTGCAGAGTCATGCTGTACCATGTTGCATGCATGCAGCCGGCTCGGGTCGTACACAAGCGGCCCGCAGCGCAGCAGGCAATCACGAGGCAGGCCAAACTCGCGGGCAGGCATCCAAAAAAAGCTATAAGGGGAGCGCACCGCAGAGACAGGAGTTCGCCGCCCTGGTCTGCGAGGTCGTAGATGAGCTTGGAGTCCTCCCCGTACTTGCCGGCGAGCGTCTCGCGCAGCTCAAACACCGGCGTGTCGATGGTGACGGCGCCGTGGCGCTCAAACGCGGCCTCGATGACGGCAAACGCGCGCTTCCGCACCGCCATCTCCTCCGGCAGGAAGTCCTTCGTGCCCTTGGGCAGCTTGGGCTTGCGCCGCGCCGCGTTCGCCTCGATGATGCGCCTGCGGGCGGGCCGGATCAGGGGGCTGTGATTGCTGCTGGCTAGAGTGGGGGGCGAGATGATGCGGGGTTGTGAGTCTGTGGGTTGTTAGTTTTGGGATATGTGCAGGAGCCGGGAATTGACTCGGGATGCTTTCTGATAAGGCCGCGTGTTGAGGATGATAGGCGGGGGGCAGACAAACTGCGGCATACAAACTGCGACAAACTACAGCAGCTGAGGCATCGTCACCATCAGCCGAGGCGGAAAAAATTCTCAAACTTGCAAGAACACACACCCACACCGGCACTTGCCGACAATGAAACTGTTACAACTACAACTACAGCTTTGGCAACACAGCATGCACAGCACGGCCACTTGGAGTCCAGAAAGCACCGGAGTGGAGGATGGCAGTGCGCAGTAAAGCAGACAACAGTCAGCCAGACAACAGTCAATAAACAGCTACTGCATTGACATTCATGGCGAACAACTGAAGACATGGAAGGCAATACACTAATGATATGGAGGCACGGAACGAATAATCACATTGACGGCGCAGGCTGCGCACCGGAGCTGCCCGACGACGCCGCTGGCACGCTGCGGCGACAGCATCGCCGCAGCGGCCGCCTTGGCCGCCGCAAAGTCCACCGGCCGCGACTCCTCAGGGCCACTGCCTGCCGCGTACTCATCGCCGCTGGTAGCAGGCGCAGCACGCGCAGCCGGCGCAGCACACTGGCTAAGGATGAACTTGGCCCCCTTGCCGAGCGCTGTCGGCTTCTTCTTGCTCTTGCCTCCACCGGCTGCATGCATGCATGCTTGCTTGGCACCATGTGCATGCTTGGGTGGCAGCCGCAGCCGCGCCTCTGGCTCTGGTACGCAGCACATCAGACATGCATTGCGGTTGTTTGGACACCGCGATCAGCTCAGTGACAGCATCAGGGCAGGTACTCGCACAGTCGGGTGCAGTGTAGCAAGGCGCTAGCCTTGCCAAGATGCTCAAGGGCGAGGCGGCCCGTGAAGAGGGGTGTGGCTTCATAGGCAAACTGCGCTGGGCGGTGGTAGGAGGTGCATGGCTATGATGGCTAGGATGCATGCCGCTGGCAGGAGGTGCATGGCTATGATGCATGCCGCTGGCAGGAGGTGCATGGCTATGATGCATGCCGCTGGCAGGAGGTGCATGGCTATGATGCATGCCGCTGGCAGGAGGTGCATGGCTATGATGCATGCCGCTGGCAGGAGGGCATGGCTATGATGGCGGGAGGCGGCCGCTAGCGTGCTGCAGTCAGCACAGGTGTGAGGCCAGCAACAGCTTGTGAAGACTCATTTGGTTGCAAAGTGTGCTAGCGGCTTACGAGCTGCTGCATGGCTTCGGCTGCGTGGAGGAGGCAGTGGCATCATGTCACATGCAGTGTTTGCCGCTTGGTCAACGAATGGCGGGTAGCCCGGATCAGCGAGTCAATGTGGCACCGTAAGGCACAGGCAGCACGCAAGCGAGCAGTATGCAGGAGATTCACACCTGCTGCGTCTCCTGCAGGCTTTGCTGCATCCTGTAGGAGACACGCTCCCAGGGCCAGCTCGCACGCTGTGACCTCCCGCAACAGGTCTGCGACCTCAAGCGTGGCCTCTGCTGCAGCCACCCCAGGAACGTCTTCAGGCTCGCCCTGCGCCTGCAGGACTCCCACATCCGATGCTGCGTCGATGACTCGAGCGGTGACTGCATTCCTGCGCTCCTGGAGGGTTGTGAGCCATTCGTTCGCTGCTGCTGCTGCATCGTTTAGAGCTTCTGGCGCAGCTGCGATGACATCTTGGCAGCGAGAGATGGAGAGAGTGGCCACCGCGAGGGCTGAGAATGCCAGCGAGACGGCTGAAGGCGCAAGGGGCGCGGCTGAGGGTATCGGGCAGTCCCAGTCAGCTGGGATGGGAGTGGCTGGGGCGGTCAGCTCTGACCGGACAGCATCATAGACTGCCTGTGCACTAGAAAGGGCCGAGCCCAGGGCTGGCACCGCCTGCACAAGAAACGGAGCATGTCAACTTGCAGCTTTCTGCGGGTACATTCACTGTTGCTGCACGTGAGGGCAAGCTCCTGCACATGGTGGAGAAACAGATGGCATGGGCGCACCTTTACAACAGGCGGCGTACTACCGGTACCCCCGTCCTTAGGCTTGGCATTCACGAATGATGATCCTTCGATCAAAGCGACCACGTCCCGGGAGACCTCGCCCACGTACTTGCTGGCGGAGATGTTAGGCAATTTCGAGTCAGCAAACATTGCCGTCGACGCCTTCAGCGCCTCGCACGACATTGCTAGAGCAGCTGAACCTACTTCAAGAGCGTTGCGTAGCTGCACAGTCGCGATCGCAAGTGTGCCGCAAGTAATGGGGCTGCCGGAGAGCAGCTGCAGCCTCTCAGCCTTGCTGTATCCTGGTGGCTGATCGCCAGGAACAGCACTGCTGAGAGTGTCGTCGCTGACACCTACCGAGGCCCCATTTCCTGTCAACGCATCTGGGAGAACAGCCAGTGCGGCTTCGTCGCTCCTGGCTTTGGGCAGCGACACCTGCTCGCCACCGTCGCGCAGGAGGCCTTCCAGTGCCTGGAGCACCACTGGTCGGCACGTTGACGAGCCATAAACAAGCCGAATCAAGGCGCAGAATATCCCGGCTCTTGACACGTTGTTCGCCAGGCGCCCGTCGCCTGCTTCATCTCCTGCTGGGACGGGCTCTTCCCGGACGAAAGCCTTAGGTGCAGGGCTTTCCTTCTTGATCCGATTAAGATTTGCAGTATCTAATGTTATCACAACTTCGTTTAATGCCACAGCGACGATGTCGTCGACGTGGGGGGTCGAGCCCTGTCCGCCTACAGCCAGAGCTCGGCTCATGGTGATCGCCACAAATCGAACAAGACTGCAGGAAGCAACAACACAAAGGAGTCCTTACAGCTCTTCTCCTGAGAGTGTCTGCAGGTCAGTTGCGCAGGCGGATCTTGTGCACTGCAGTGCACTGCAAGGCTACATGCATGCCCTGATGCATGCCATCTCGGAACACTTTGGAGGATCCTCGAGGACTGTGCAAAGCTTGGCCAAGCATGATTAGTGATACAGTTTTAAAGGGCTTAGAAATGTGCAGTGGCTGAAGCCCAAGTTTGGGGACTTCCACCTGTAGAACCGCATGGCAGCAATGGATGGGTCGCAGATCTCGAGCCCTGTGCACACAGCTTCATCACCAGTAAGCACAAAGCATGCCGTACCCCAGAGAAATAGTGTGGAGTGCCTGAAGGACGGTGCAATGACACATTTTGCATGGGCGGTGTGTGGTAAGCTTCCACATGTACCCTGTGGCACAGTATGTGTTGTATTATTATTGTTGTTATTTGTTTTTTCATTTCTTCTTGTCCGCCCCTATCCGTAGGGGTGCTGTGGCCAATGCCCGATTGGGTCTGGCGTGATGCCCGATTTTCTTTCTATATTTTTGTGGAATGGTACAGCATCGTAAGGTGGCTAAAGGCGGCCATAACGTCTACCTGTCATTGGGCCAGCCAGTCCCAATGTGCTGGGAGCGGTTGCGGCACAGTCTACCTACACGATGGGGATAGCGCCCGGTCGCATGCTTTACGGTCACCCATGCCACAGCCTGCGGCCATGTGTGGCGCTGGGTCCTCGTGAGAACCGTCATGTCGACTGCATGATGTGACGATTGCATACTTCGTCAATCGGGCTCTCGGTCGAATGGGCTGAACAAACCACATGCCCGGCTGGGCTCCCGGGTGGTGGCAAAGGAGAGTGTCTGACTGATTGTGCGGTCAAATGGTGCCCGTGCGACATTCATGGCACGGTGTGGCTACGTGGAGTGCATGGCAGCTGCGTGTGTGGCGGTCTCACTGGTATGCGCTGGCGCGCGCGGTCATGGTATTACCTTAAAGGCAGTGTACTGTTACATCGAGGGGCTCCGATCCAGTGCACCAAAGGCAGTGTATGTGCGTGTGATTGTGGTTGATAGGTCCGTGCATGCTGCTGCTTGTTGCCGGCCGCTTGCTGCAATTCGGTTGCTTGCTTGCTTGTTGTTGCCGTCACTTCTGGGCTCCTGCGTCGATCTATGTGTAACACTAATGGCAATGCACCCGACCGAGCGCGGTGGAACATGCAGCGAAAGGGTCACAGGGCAAGTCACACAGGCAGGCTCCGCACCGGTCCCCCGCGCCTCGTCCCCAGAGTGCACCTCTGCTATTATCATGATGCTCGTCGTGAAGCGGATGCGCACGACGGGGTGGATGCTCGACGCCCACAGCGGCACAGGCTGGGATCCCATGGGAACGAGGCTGTGGCAAAAGGACCACAGGGCAAGCAGGAGTCGGGCCTGAGCCAAGGACATCTGTGATCTGCACGACCGGAGTTCCGCCAGTACATGAATAGATTTGATGCATCATCTGTTACATGTGTGGTTCACCACGTCATATCACTGTGGTGGGTCAATGCTGGACCAGGCTGGAGCCATGTCGCTGTGGAGCAGCATGGAGGCACGTCGAGCAGCCCGAACTAGCAGGCAACGACCTGCTTATGTTGTTTCTTGTTCTTCATCAGTTTCTTTGCAGCAGCTGCAGAAAGCACTTGGCCCTGGGCTGCATCGTTCTTCTTGCGATTGTCTTCTTTCCGCTGCAACGCGGCAGCTTTCTGTCGCTCACGCTGCTTCACAGTCTCTTTATATTTTTGCCTTGCGTCTTGAGCGTTGAGTTGATTCAGCTGACGCTCCTTCTTTTGCTTCATCTGCACGGTGCTGCTCTGTAAACTCACGACAACGGGCACGGCCGATTATATGCCATGGACAACTAAAGCCGTACCTTTTGATCCCATGATGCCTTAGACTTCTTCACGCTAGCTGACGTTCTCGCTGTGGACGCCAGCTTCCATGATCGACTGGACTTGCTCCCCAGACCGACAACGTCACGAACTTGGCTAGCACCAGGGGCACTAATGGGCCCCTCGTGTGGTACAACATCCATCATTTCATCCGCGTCTGCTTCGCGAAGCTCTGCCTCCGCCGCTGCCTTTACTGCAGGCTGTGTCTTGGTGGTGTTGGCCGTCGACGAGTGGCCGACCTTGAATCCGCGAACGGTTGACTCCAGGCTGCGGAAGTCTGGGCCTATTCTTGTTATATCTTGTGCTGGAACCCATTCGAATTCAGCAGTGCTCATTTTGCAAGCTCAACGTGATGTACGGCGAAGCGAACAGAGCTAGGACTGTGTCTGCAAATGTTGTAGAGCCAACGGACAGCTAGACGAAGCAGTTACAGATTTGCCAGTGTTGATCCGCTTCCATACCATGGTCATGCGTCCCTGTTGTGTCGCCGGGAGCTCTCACTCACTCATCGTTCAGCCGCCCGCCATGGGTGGAGCGCGCCGCCAATCGAATACTTTGCGCTGCATTCGAGCATGCTTAGTCACCCGCTCACCGAGCATGCATTTTTGACCTGATTCTCCAGACGTGCACCAAGCTTGTTGTTGAGACGACACACAGGCCTAGATTGCAGTGATGCTGGAGCATTATACCACAGTTGTTGTACTACAGTATACATGCATGGTAGAGATAGCTATATTCTGGTGGTATATAGTGACTTAAAGTGCTATAGCACTTCAAGTTGCATCTGCCTTCAAGTTCTCCGGGAGCAATTGTGACCGACAACCTCCTCCCTCCCTGCCCATCTCACACGGCCCCTGCGGGTCGTGCCACTAGCTGCTGACACATGCACCTGTCCCTTGCCCTCACCCTCATTCAAGTTGCACGACAGCGACATTTGGTCGTGTATCACAGCTTGCAATTGATGATTAACAGCTTGCAACAGCTCGCCTGTCAGTGGGCGTGATAGTGCTGACAAGACGAGAGCCATAGACAAGATGAGAGCGCCATAGTGCCGACGAGACGGCGCCATGCCCCGATATACAAATACTGTCGCTGCGGGCCGCCTCAGTTGCCGCCTCCGTGAATGGCCCCATGACCCGCTAGAGTCCTGTAACCCCTGACCCCAGACGCCTCGGGTCGCGCCTCGAGCGGCTCCGCGCTGTACATACTTGTCCGACAGCAACCTGAGCACTTGTTCTACTCAGGCATTGCACGGTACACCCGCTCCGTCTGACAACTTTCCGAAATTTCTGAAAACATACGCCTGGCAACAGACGTGTGCCCAGTCAGGGTTCAGTAGCTCCTGCAAGTGCGCTCTGCCCACCGCCCACCTCCCTGCCGGACCCGTCGGCATCCCTTCCAGCTTCTGTTTCCTGTGCTGCCCCCACCCTGTACACTCGTTTGGTGGCTGCGTTTGTGGCGGGTGTTGCTGCGCGGGTCTCTGCTGTCTGTGCATACAAACCGGTGGCAGTGGGTGAGGTGTGGCTGCCTGCTTGGGGCCAGTTGTGGGCGTGGTTGTTGTGGGGGGCTCGTGAGTTGGTTCTGGTGTGGTTGTGCCTGCTGCGGTTGTGCGTGTTGTTCGTTCTTCCGCCCCTGCTCGCAGGGGTGCTGTGGGCGATGCCCATTTGGGTGTGGCGTGATTCCCCATTTTTTTCCCCCTCGCAACTACGTTGTGCCTCACGAGGCCTCGCGAGGCCGACCGTCGCCCTGGCAGTTGTATGTCCCCCTGGCAGTTGTGTCCTGTGTGATGATGAGGTCTGGTTTTGCACACATTTCCGTAGCTAGTGTCTGTAGCTAGTGTCTAATGCTTGGCTGGCTGGCTGGCTGCAAACGCATCCACGTCCGAACAATGCCGCGACCGGCTCAGTTGTGACGATTGCATGCCGCTCCAGATCCAAGACGAATTGTGCATACCTACATATGCCCGTAACAGTCTGGTCCCATCGCAGCCTGGTACAAATTGCAGATTTAGCTTGCCCAGGAACCTGTGAACATTCTAGGTTCGATCTGACGTTTGATCCGTGAGTCGATAAATGTTCAACTGCGCATTCAAGGTGCCTGGCACGTGCCAGATGCGGTGCAACGCATGGGCTCTATGCGTATGGGAGGTGGATGGCGTTGTAGGTGGATGCTGGGGGTGGCAGGGACCTGCGAATTCCGCGGCTCTGGCTGCGCGCGTCGTCAGAGCCTGTGTCGGCCCCTCTGGAAGCTGATTGGGGCTGCCAAGCATGCCTCCGGACCCAATCACTGCTCGCACCGGCTGGAATGGCATGGCCGTGCACGGCGTGGGAGCGCGCTTGGAACATGCATGCACCAATCCAACTCTCATCATCCTTTGCAGGCTGCACACCCGGAGCGGCCCTTGTCTGCAGAACATGGCATGGGGGTTGTGTGGGGGTTGTGTGCGGCAGTTCAATGCCTGCATGCCAAGGTAATCTCTCATCTGCGGCATGCATGGCAGGCGCCCGCCCACAGGTGTGGGAACCGATCACAGTGCTACCCCATCAGATGCTCAGATGACTCAGTTGCAGTTGGAAAGGTGCCATGGACGGTGCTCGACCATGTGTGCCAGTGTAGGCTGGTGCTCCAATCTGAACAAACAGCTGCCATGGCAGCAAGCTGTTGCCCACAGTGCCTGGTGTGGCTGAGGCAGTGCTGGAAGAGATTGACAGATGCACCGAAAACTCATGCCTGCCGCATGCATGAAACAGAGCAAGTGGAGAATTATTTTCAACACGTATGCTTGTCTGTGCCTGTGCGTGAATCCACCAAGCACTGCAGTGGGTGAGGTGGTCACCATCATGGTTATATGACTCATGTGATGATGACACGCTGTACATGGGTCCTCCAATCCGCTGGCTGGCACCAAGCAGCTTGATGGGCGCCTGTGGAAGAGACGGACTGCTTGATGCAAGATGACTTGTTGGGCAGCAGTAGGAGTGGTGGAGCCGTCTACAGGCAGGGATGATGGTACATCATGCATCAAACGGATAGATCGTCGCCGATTCTGAGGTTTGCCGCTCATGAAAGTTTGACCTTCGGCGCTGTGGCTGCGCGCGAAGGTGTGCCGGGCCGCGATCCGGCAAGTTGGATTGTCCCTGTAGCCACTGCCGTGTCGGATCGAAATTGCGCCCGCCTAGGCGCGCCTGGTCATGGACCAGAGTTTGACGTGTCCGAGACTCGCACATTGCCCTCAGTCAGGGATAGATTGAGAGGGTTTCGAGGCGTGAGTAAGCGAAAGATACCGTGCCGTCTGTCCGTGCCGAATTCTCCAGTGTTACAGCAGTACTTGCGAACTTGAGCACGTTTAGCTTCGATACTTGCCTGACCGTCCTGACCGTCCAAATCGCCGGCGCACGCTGATCTGTCAGTGTGCCGCAGATGAGGAATGTATCAATTGTCTTAGCGTTTAGGTCGTTTCAGTGCCTGAAGACAAATTTGAAAGGTCACGTCTTCTCGGCAAGTGACGAATTCATGGATGCGCTAGTAATGCTGCCTGGTACATGCACCCAAAAAAAAACACCACAGACTGCCCGCTGGGTATAATCAAGTACGATTCCGCACAGGTTCTGAAGTCATGATGACTGTGATCACAAGCATACCTTTCTGTTCGCGTGTTGCTTACGGGGAGAGCACACCGGCACTGCACAAGCTGGCCGTGCCCAAGCCAGGGCAGGCTCAATGCGCATTGACGCAAGCTCCAGTGGCTGTGCTTGGGACATTCTCTCTTATTTGTATTGACAGTTCTTCATCCACATCAGCACTGAACCTCGGTTACGGCAGCTCAACCAGCGCTCGGCACGAGCGTACTCGCCTGCATGACAAACATCGCACCATAGGAGCCAACTTGCACAATTTGACATGTAAGGAGCCACTGCCAGCTCTGGGACCTCGTTGTCGGCAAGGCGCAATGTCTGTAGTGTTGATTATTCTGGGTCAACAGGTCGCCTCGTTTGTTTGCACGCCTGACATGCTGCTTTGGCCAGCGTAAGAAAACGATGTAACACTTGGCACTCTGTCGATTCACCTAGGACTGAGCGACAAAGTCAGCAGAGCAGCAGGCGTGTGCAGCGTGCCACTCGCCATGCTCGTTTCGCAGATTACAGAAGCGAGACTGCCTGGCGCAAAAGCACGGACTAAAGTCGAGGTACTTATTCTCTGATGCAGTTTTGTCGCTGGAGCACCAGTCCCGCCACAGCAGGCAAGCGCCCGCGTGTGCACCACCACAGCGTAGCAAGCTAGCGACTGCCCGCGGCCACCGCGCAACCCGAGTCAAATTTGCTTATGATTCTTCTACTCGCTAACTCGGGTCACTCCGCTTACCTTCCTGGCGCCTGGTCGCTGCTTGTCCCTGCGTTGGGAACATGACCACCGGCGACGACCACCGACTCCGGACTCTCGTGCAACATCGAACAGGCCGTCCCGCTCCTCCAGTCGCTCAGCAATCATCCGCTACATCCCCCTCTCCCGCCCTTCCCGACACAGCGCCCACCGGCACACCATCGCCCCAGCCGCAGCAGCCCCACCACAAACCCACATGCCACCAGCACAATGCGACCACGCCTGCCAACAAACCAAGCCGCGCCACGGTCGCTGCCACGCCGTCGCAACAGCGATTGCGCAGCGGAAGGGCACCCCGTGCTTCCGAACGCACCATTGCCACGCCCCCACCGCCCGACAGCAGCCCGAGACGTGCAACAGCGCCGCCCGCCACCGCGCCCCACAGCGCTGTGCCGCAATCACCCACCGACATCAACCTTTTCGTGCCCGCTCCTGCTGGAGTGTCAAGGCCTGTCAACGAAGACGCACAAGCCCCCGCGGGAGCAATTCGGATGCTGTCATTCCCCGGCGGAGACCAGCTCGGTATTACGAGCCGGCCGGCTCCTACACCCGCCCAGCCCCCAATACGTTCGCCCCCGGCTGCACACAGCGCTGCACCCCCTAGCACAGGCCCGCACGCGGCGCCGCCGCGGCCGGCCGCCGCGGCGAGCACGCAGCCGCCGCCAGCGGAGATTGTCGTGGTGAACACCGCGGCTGAGCTGCGTGCCGCAGTTGCCACCGCGGCACAAAACATCGAGATCAGATCACACCTCAACCTCCCCGGCCTCGCGCTCCCGGGCGCACCGGCTCCCAGCGGACCGCCGCGGCGCGGCGGCGGGGGTGTCCGGGGATTCCTGCCGGATCAGCCGGGGGGGGCGCGCGCAGCGCTCCCGCCGATCGCGCTGGCCACGCAGTCGATCAGGGTGTGCGGCAGTCCCGTGCACGCACGTGTCAATGCATGTCAATGCATGTCAATGCATGTCAATGCATGTCAATGCATGTCAATGCATGTGCGGCAGTCCCGTGCACGCACGTGTCAATGCATGTCAATGCATGTGCGGCAGTCCCGTGCACGCACGTGTCAATGCATGCCAAGCCATTGCGTGCCCCATTGCATTGCGAGATTTCAGGACTGAGTGTGCAACCTTCGGCGAGCGTCACCGGTGCAGTAAGCGTCAGTCAGGTTTGATTCGGTCTAGCTCTGGCCACACACGCGGACTCCGGGCCAGCTCCCGGCTGGCCTGTGAGACACTGGCATGCAAACACCTTCTGCACAGGTATGACTGATATGTCATGACATGGGGCAAGAAATGTTGCATGCATGTGGCAGATTGGTGGGCCGCAGTCCACAGCTGGCTGCTCGTCGGTGTGTGAGAATTTCACACTTGCATCTACCTCATGCTTAGTCAAGTGCGTGGCATGCTTGGGCCGAGCTCGCTCGGTGCTGCGTGCAGGGCAACTGCTCGTCATCACCGGCTAGCACAGTAGCCACCGCGTCAGCAGCGCACAGCATGCCAGTGCCGCTGAAGCCGTTCCAGTGCCGCTTGACGACGGACGCCACTCTTTTCAGCATCGCCAGCGGCAACTTGTGGCTAGACAACCTCTTTCTGGCAGCCCAGGGGCCCACCGTGCCAGAAGGGGCCTCCGGCAGCACACCGGTCGATGCGGCCGGAAACGGCGCTGACGTCAACTCTAGCCACCAGCGCGGCCCGGGGGTCCAGGGCACTCTGCCACTGCTCACGGTCGGGCCGCCTGCAGGCGGCGCGGAACATTCCGTGCATGTGGGGAGCAGCGGTGACGGGGCGCAGCGTGGCATGCAAGACGCGGCCGTGTTTCTGACAAACGTGACGGTCCAGGGGGACGGTGTCAGCCACACATGCGTGCTGCGGTCTGCCCCAGAAGGTGTAGCCGCATCTGTGCTGGCTCAAGGTGTGCTACATACTGCACGATTCGTGCTGCGTGCGCTGTGCTTTGTGCTGCGTGCTGTGTGATGTGTGCTGTGTGCTGCGGGCTGTGTCATGTGTGCTGCGGGCCGTGTCATGTGTGCTGCATGACGTGTGCTGTGCCGCGCTGCGTGCACTGAGTGCCTAAAACCTGGCACAGCATGTATGCGTCCTACGTGCTGTGGTGGGGACTGGGTGTGCCGTTTTCCCAAGCATGCATGATGGGAGGCTTGTGAATTATGGTCTTTGCAGATTCTGTGTTTGGGGGCATCATGGCCGCGCACCCACCATTCATCGCCTCCCAGGGCACCTACACCACCTTCCGCAACTGCCTCTTCCACAGCGTCCACCTGCCCCACACGGAGCTGCTCGACATCTCCTACTTCGGCACTGTAGCCCTCGTAGACACAATCTTTACCAACACCACGCTCCCCCACGGCGTCGCCGCTGCTCACACCCCCACCGCCTGTGCAAGCCCACCCAGCTCTGCTGCCGCCGCGCCTTCTGGCAGCAATGATGCCTGTGATGAGGCGGCGAGCCCCGGCAGCGGCGCCGCAGCCGCTCCAGGGTTTTCCTTGCGGTTCTCGCCCGCGTCGGCGGATGATGCGGCGCACTTTGGCGCGGAGTTTGTGGCTGAAGATGAGATGGTGCAAGACGAATGTGGTGGCTTGGCGTGTTGCTCGCAATGGCCCAGATGCGTGGCTGCCATGCATGCGGCGGAGCGCAGCGGCGCCGCTGGGGCACCGCGTGAGTTGATGGCTCATGCGCCAGACGTGTCGGGGGAGGGGGGCCCTGTCATTGCAAGCAGGGGTTGGCATGACGCTGGCGCAGCGGCGGATGCGTGTTGGGCGTGTTGCTCGCAGCAGGGCCTATTGCAGGATAGGCCGGGGCAGGGCGGGGGTGCGGGATCGGGTGAGGAGGGGCTGGGGCTAGGGTTTTGCGAAGGGGGGCAATGGCGGCCTGTTCGACGCGGCGTGAAGCTCTCGCTTGCGCATCCTTGGCTGGCAGCACTTGTTGAGGTGCGCCTGCCATGCATTTTGAAGCTCACTGCATACACCGCGCATGCATGCATGTAGCAGTGCACAGTTCCATGATACGCCGTGCACCAGTCCCCTTCCCAAGCAGTCCTCTGACTGCTGTGTGATACATGTATCGCCATGAACTACATGTTCATGCATGAACGCGTGCTAGACCAACAAGACCAACTAGCAGGGTGTGTACTATCAATGAGGTAGAAGATATACTGGATGCTGTTGGTTACAGAACTGGCACAGGCTACCGTGACTAGTTTCGGCCAGGGTATGGTCTGACAACACATGCATGCTGAGTTTCAGCTGCACCTCGCGCGTGCACGCATGGCCGTGCTGTGCTCTGCAAAAGCTTCCGCAAGCGCCCGACTGACCCGGCATGCATACTCGAATTGCCAATTGGGCATGTACATACTTCTCGAACAGAACAGCACGTCCAACGCGCAGGCGCTGCCAGTGCTCCCTTTCGTTCCGGAGTCTCAAGCGTTCCACCACGGCGTCCCCGTCCAGACAGCCGCCGCCACCGAAGCCATGCGCCCAGCGCACAGCGTGCCCGTCGCGCAGCGCGACGCGGCCACCACGCTGCCGCAGCATGGTGACGCTGCAGAGGCTGGCGTGCAGCTCCGCCGTGCGCGCCTCGCGGCCGTGATCGTAGCCGCCGTGCTGCTCATCGTGCTCATCATGCTGCTCCTGCTGGCCATGCTGCGGCGGCGGCGCGCGCGGCGCACAGCACGACGTTCTGCGGTGCGGTCCTGCGAGCAGCTGCCCTGCCCACAATTCTTGGCGGTGATCGCTATTGACGTGTGGTTGCGACTGCTGCCGAGCTGGTGCAACGCGGCACTTTGTTCCTGTGTTTGCTCTCTGGACACCTCGACCATGCATGCCGGCCGAGCTCTACCTGGTTCCTGTGTGTGCTTTCTGGGCGCTCCGCCCTGACATCGCCGTGTCACACATACACGGCATGCATGCAGGCCAAGCTCTCCCCGGTGGCCATGCAGTTGGGTCAGTCCGCCAACAGCCACCTGCGCGATTGGAAGACCGACACGCACATCAACCACCTCTTCGACCAAGACCGCTCGCCAGGCTACGTCGCCGCGCTGCGTGCTATGCATGAGACGCCCCCCGCGCCGCTTGGTGCGAGTTCCTCCAGCACAACGCGCATCGGTGCCCGGCCCCGCGGCGTCTCAGCCGGGCCTCCGCAGTACGCACGCATGGCCGAGGAGGAAGAAGGGCAAGAGGATGTCGGGTCGATCAGCGGGTCCGAGTCCGGGAGCAGGGGGTCGTGGGAGTGCGAGCCGGGGCAGGTGTGGGGCATGCATGACGAGTGTGGATCTCCGAAGGGCCTGGCGCAGTGGCGGCAGGACGCCGAGCCTGCGCCGCGGCTGCCCATGCAGCGGAGGCACCAGGACTCGCCATTCTGCGTGCCGGGGCAGCTGTGGAAGCTGGAGAGGCTTGACGAGGAGGGCCCGAGCCTGCATGCTGGGCAGGATCACAGCACGCAGCGGGCACGGCATGGCGTGGCCGGGTCGCTTGGTCCGCAGGATGCGCCGGGGTCGCAGGCACGCACAGGTGCGCTTCCAGACTAGTCTAGACTAGTCTAGACTGTTCACCTGTACAACCGCATGCATGCGCCGACCCGTAGAGCACAAGAGCGGTGCACACGCTGCGACGGTGTGTGCATGTCGAGCGGTGTGATCAAGTTCATGATGGTGGCCCTGCATTGTTGGTCATTGTTGGTGCTTGGCAAGGCGTCAAGCCCGGTCAATGTACGGGCAGACATGTTGGACATCTGTCACTCCACACAACACTTGCATGGGTGTCATCGGATTCATATGCACATTCGCACAGCCGGGGGGCGAGTGTCTTGCCATGCATTTGAGACATGCGCACCCGATGAAGATCTGATACACGCGATACATGTCTCTTTTTGCGATGCATTACGGCTGTGCGTGCTGTGTAATGTCCACTCGGATCCGTTCGACGCTTTTGGACATTTGGACATTGCACGCAAATTTTTGGCGGACATTGGCGGTTGCCGAATGCATGCAGCGCCAGCCGTGCGCATGCCGCGGCAATCTAATGCCCCACACAGCTACCACACGCCTCACAGCTTACCACTTCTGCAGAACGTTCTGGAAGCCTCGAGTCAGGCTCGTCGCACTTATCAGCAGGCCAACACGCCCCGCTGTCAGACGCTGCAGAACCGCCGCACCCCACAATTGTCGCCGACCCAGCACGCAGCACGCGCGGCGCGATGAGCGCGCTGCAGCGGCAGCTGGACAGCTTTCACCCATCCGCGCTGTTCCTCTCGCAATTCCACCTTCTCGGCAAGCGCCACCGGCGGCAAGGCGGTGCGCCACCCCCCACCCCACAGCTGCGGTCAGCCTGCAAGACCGCCATGTCAAGGCCAGCGGCCCATGACGCGTGCATCTGTGTTCTATTACCTTGTGGATCATGCATCTGTAACGCAAATCTGTAATGCATCTGTAACTCAGATGTCAAGGCCAGCGGCCCGGGCCAACGGCATGCCGACGGCATCACAGATCGCTGCAAGCACGGTCTACCAGCACGCCCAACTCCGCTGCCATGCACAACAGCTGTCAGGAAACAGGAAAGCGCGCAAACCAAGGGGTCCTATGGTCATACTTCATGTTCATAGGCCATCGTGTGAATGGGCTCTTCAGCACACTGTATAGCTTATGAACAAATCGACAAAACCTGACGCTGGATATTGATTCAGAAAAGTGTATAGAGTCACGAACCGACTGCACACGCATGCAGGGCACTCCATCATTCAGTTTGTCCTCGACACGCGAACTCGCATCCAGTACGCCGTGAAGTTCTGCCTCGACCTCGCCGCGTTTCACACCGAGGCCGCGCTCTACGCCGCCGCCTTCCCGCACCTCCGGAAGCTGCTCTCCTCCGGCAGCCACCAGTTCGGCTCGCCGACAGCAACCGCCGGGCTGTGCACACACCCCTGGGGCTCCGGCGGCAGCGTCGGCTCCTTCACCGGCGCCGACGCCTCCGACCGCAGCTCCGGCGACGCGTCCCTCTCGCCACTGTCCGCCCTCATGCGCTCCTCCCCCGGCCCCGCGGCCAACATCGGCGAGCGCCGCGCGCTCCTCGTCCCGGCGAAACCCTACGCGCGCAGCCCTGTCCGTGCGGCAGTGCGCCGCGGCGGCGGCGGGAAGGCGCAGGAGCAGCCGTTGAGCACCGAGCGCGGCGCGCTGGGGGAGATTGAGGTGGCGGCGGATCTGGGGGCGGAGATCCGGCCGGCGCTGCCGGTGGCGGTGGGGGGGGCGGGGGCGGCGCACGCCTTGCAGAGCTTCCTGCCGCCGGTGGAGGCGGTGTGTGAGTCAGCGGCGGCGGGGCTGATGGACGGGCGCGGCCGGCCGCTGCCGCCATGCATCGTGATGGAGAAGGGCGAGTCGCTCGTGGAGTGGTCGCGGCGGCAAGAGGCGGATCTGTTCCGGGCGCTCACGGTGCGGACCGCGGTGCACTGCTCAGATCATGTGCATGCTGTGCTTGCCGTGTGCTTGCTGATTATTGTTAATTGTTGCCCTCTTGGCGCGCCGGCATTGTCTCGTTAGACATGCTTTCTATCGAAGCACCTCAGCAACAGCGCCCGGTGTTGCGTGATGCATTGTGGGCTGCGATCGTGAGCTGCGATTTGCGGCACACGGATATGTGGTCGGCATGCTCATTTTGTTGTCGCAAAGCATCAGATTATCTGCGTCCGATCTGTTTGATGGCGACATTGCATCGCGGCGGGGTGCTGGTGCGGCATCGGCGCCGGCCACGTGCTGTGCTGTGCTGTGCTGTGCACGCATCAAAGGCTGACAACCTCACTGTCGTGCGACTGCTGCAGATCTTGTCAGACGTATCAGGGCAGCTCGCGCAAATGCACGACGCCGGCTACGTGCACCGCGACCTCAAGCCCACCAACGTCATGTGGCTGCCGCGGCAGAGCCGCTGGACAGTGATTGATTTCGGGTCCACGACGCGCACTGGCGCCAACACGCCGGTGCGGGTGGCGCTGCCCTACTCGAGCCCCGAGGAGGTGCGCATCTGGGCCCACGGTGAGGCGTGGCTACAGGCGAGTCCGGCGCTGGATGCATGGGCTGTGGGCGTGATGGCGTTTGAGCTGCTGTCGGGAGAGGCCGCCTTCAAGGCTTCCACCGGCGATCGTGCAAAGGTTCGTTCCACAGATGTTTGTTGCCGCCTGCCGATCCGGTCACTGCGGCAGATCAGACGCTGCATTGCTCTCGTGAATCCAAATTTGTTTGCTGCAACTGTCTCGTCTGTTCTTGCAAAGTGGCGAATCCAATCGGAGGCCGTGCAGGTGAGAAATGACAATTGATATCGGGATGTGTGAATTCACTGTAGGAACAAAGAGGGGCAACCCCACCCTGATGGGACAAGCACTGCCTGCCCCCAACAGCCTCCGTAACTTCCGATTGTACCTGTTACTTCCAACAAGCGGCATGTGTACACTGCTTTCATCAACCTGTCTGAGCTCAACCACCACTGTGGCCACTTCACCACCACCGACTCCCATGCATTAGCGCCGCAAGATCTCCTCGCGAGAGCAGCTGTGCCACAGTGTGTACGCGTGCAGATCATCGCGCAGCTGCTAGGCGACTTGCCGCTGCCGTGGGAGTGCACGCGCGGCGCTGCCTCCGCCAACCAAACCGGGGTCCTCCGCGGTCCCGTGCTGCGGCTGCTCGACCGCAACCCCGCAGCACGGCCCAGCATGCACCTCTTCCACAAGTTCTGCGAAAATCCCTTCACTGGAACCCCGCCCAGCAGTGCCGCGCTGTAGCCGTCTGCGCCAGCACGCTATGCATGCAGTGCATGCAGTACAGGGCGACAGCGGATAGTGTGTGATTTTGGCAGTTTTGGCGTCTTAAACCACTTCAGGCGCGAATCTCCGTAGGCATCCGTACGTACCTTGTTTCATGCAGCTAGATTCGCGATTGACTTGAGGGGCACGTAGGCCTGGCCTGCCTGTCTGTGTATGAATGAACGAAGCCACGGCGCATGCAGCTTTGTCTGCGTCTCACTGCAGCGTCTGGAGAATCTGTCAATGTGGCGCCATGATCACCCAGCAGTAGGAGAAAGAATTTTGTGCTGCATAATGATGGAGTTCGGTCATGTGATTCAGATGCCTGCGTGTTGACATGACCTACTTCCCGACCCCACTCCCCGCTAGTGTTTATTGATTTTGGGCATACTATGTTTTTGGTTCGGTAGACATGTGTGTAGTTGAGTCATGGCATGCACGCCGCTCGTTTTGATCGAGTGCTAATTACATGTGCCGTCTTGAGTCTGGCCGAACTGTCTTAGGTCCGGCCGCGAGCACAAGGTGTGGCTGTGATTGGCAGGATGGCGACACAGTGACAAGACACTACCACTGGCCTGGCACCGTCACTGTGTCGCATCCCATCGCAGGGATTTTCCGATTGCGCGATATTGACACTAGAACAAAAAGGTTGATGTCTGTGTTGTGCACGTTGGTACGAAGAGAAATGGATATGGACCATCAAATGGTGTAAGCTCAATGATTGCCTGTCAGTCGCAGGCAAACATCGAGTCGCAGGTTGTGACTTCTGCCGTCCCAAGCCCAAGGGCTGCCTACATGTACACTCACGCGGTTGGTGCAGACCCCGCTGCCGCGATGTGGATTCACACCCGGACTCGTTGTGCTGTGTTGTCGCTGTGCCACCCGAGTCATCAGACTCAAAACTGCTGCTTCAATATTGAACCGTGACTAGAAACTTCCATTGCATGGTCCTTCACGGCCGGACAATGACGTTGATGCAGCTGCACTACACAAAAGAGCGAGCATGGGCAGCCATCAGCGCGCTTCGTGCCAGACCCCGAGCCAGTGCCACACGGTTCCGCATAGCGCACACACTCTAGTGCTCAGGCCTCCCTTGTGGACACAGCACACACTCTACTGCTCATGCCTCTTTCGTGGGCACTGGCCTTCCTGGGTAAATTGTGGCAACCAAAGCGCATGGCAACCCGAACGATAAACCCCCAATTAAATCTGTATTCTAGTGCAGCAGTAGCAACGGCTACAGCTAGCTGGAGCTTATCGTGATCGACACCATGAAGCGCCGGCCACACCTGCCAGTGGGGCTTCGGAAGGGCGTGCACGTCGCCGATCGACACTCTCGTTGGACCAAGATACAGCGAGAGTCCAGGTCACTACGCTCAGTGCATCGAGATACAATGACGGTCAATGCCATGTCAGCCTCGGACGCTGACTGTAGCCCTGAAGATACAGCGGCAGGCCTGGAGTTACAGTCGGCCCCACGTTACCCACTTTGTGAGTGTCACTCCTCACATCGCTGAAGATACAGCGATAGGCCTTCCATGAGAATGTTCTCACGGACATGGTCACAGTTACCAATTCCCCCATGCATGGCAGCGAATCTTGCATACAAGACACTACCGCAGGCAGAATGAGAGAGTGCACAACGATTGATCAATGTATGTCGATTGAGGTGTGGCCGTTGCAACACGGTACATGGTTGGTTCCGTCGACACGCATGCATATGCCCCACGTTCAGACAGGCCACGGGCACTGAGATCGATGCACATCATTCTCTGGAGGCATTTGTCGTTGATGCCACGTGAATCGCCCACTCCCCTCCCCGCCCTTGTGGATCCCTGCATCGATGCCAACGCAACGTGGCGGCTTCAAGCGACGATTGAGAACACTAGCGACGCGCGGCCTCTGATGCGCCGTCACGGAGGTTTGGATCACCGATGCGATTTGTGCACGCTCAAAAGTGCATGTGCATGCGTAGCGCGCTGGCAGCTGTGTTCAGGCGTGCATGCATGTATGGTCTGCCAAAGCGCTGCCATGGTGCATGCCTGCAGCTGTGGGTTGTACGGTCTGAATGCAAGCAAGCGTATACGTACACGGGCCAGCTCCATGGACGTCCACCTGCCAGCTACGCATGCACATCAACACCACAGTGATGTTACAGCTTGGCTACTAGGTATTGAATACAAGTGGCTAGGCTGCAGCAGGGGCGATCATGTTGGCTGCCAGTGCTGTCTGCATCACTGTATGTGCTGCATACTGCCTGCTGCACTATTTGTGGCTCGGAGTAGCCATGGCGAGTCAAGGGAACATTGAGCATTGAAGTCACTACGGTATATTTGCCGTAGCCAGAGAAAAAATGCAACTGCTGGCTGAGCCTCTGCGGAGATCTGGAGCGCTGCGGCACGCTGCGTCACGCTGCGGGTTGACGCCCAGGCCCTCAAGGTTGTCCAGGCCATGCCTCTTCTCCAGGGGGCCGTATGGATGAGCGGACTGCAGCTGCGATACCCCAGGTGGATGGAACGGACGATGAGCGCTCTTCATATATTTGTTACTTGTTCGCAATCGTGTAGTTGTGCGCCTGGAGCATGGGGCCATGCATCAGGGCAGCTTGGCATTCGAGTAAGTGTGGTGCTGTGATAGTTTGTAAATCGATCTTACCGCAGCATTGCTGTGCAAATGTCAATCCAATTCCAGCCGAATTATGACAGCCGGACTGTTACAATGAGTTCGGACTTCAGAGATTGCCGAAATGTGAGAAGCGGGTATACTAAACTAGCCCGTCGCACTTGCAATGGAGGCACCACTTGTTCACCAGCCTCGATGCATGATTGGCCTCCCAGGAATCAGGTTGAGTCGCTCCAAAGCGCGTACAGTGCAGTTCGTGCGTACATACGAACTGTACTGCTGCTAAGTAACCCACATGATACTAGCAGTCAACTCAAAATGCAGAGCTGCACGCGCTCTGCAGACCATGCGCAGGTGGCACACACGCAGGCCACGTGGGGCGCCACCACTGGCAGCGCCTAATGAATTCGCAGGAAGTCCGTGATAACGAGGCAATGCGAGCGCCCGTACACATCAAACCCAGCCATCAGCCCGAGCCACTTCGGCGCGAGAATCTGGAAGCACCTGTCTGCAAACGCGCGATTCAGCTCGCTGGTGAACAGCCAGAGGTTACCGGCAGCAAGCGCCTCCGGTGCAATCGCTGATGTGTCGAGTGTCGCAAGCGCCTCTGCGGCCGCATCAAACAATTCTACGACAAACTCCTTCGATATCTCGACGTCAGCGCGGTCGCCCAGGCGGGTGAGGTGGCCGCAGACAAAGGTGTCGGCATCGAAGGTGAGCAGCGCGTCGTGGAAGGGGATGAGCTCGTCGGGGCGGCCGACGAGGGCTAAGGAGCGGAAGGGGGTCCAGCCGGGGAAGATGACATCGACGACCATGACGACGCGCTCGGAGGGGACGTAGACAAAGATGTCGCCGTCGATGTGCGCCGGGGGGGCCTCGGAGAGCTCCACGGTGACGCCGCCGACCGTGAGCGTGTAATTACCGGTGAAAGTGGTCGTGGGGACGGGGCGGTTTGGGTCGGCGCGCTTGATGAGGGCTTTGCGGACGGACTCGTCTGAGATGATCTGTACGTGAGGGCAGAGGGTGAGCTTGTGTGCAGTCGTGATGTACTCATCATGCAAGCGTGGTGAGTGTGCAGCAAGTGACCCATAAATGTGCAGCATAGCTAGTACAAAGTGCATGCATTGCTGTGACAGGCGATAGGGGCCATCGCAACCTCTAGAACCCTCCAGCTGTCTCACATTGGGAGGTGGCGGATTTGTGTGGTCAATGACCACTCGCGTCCTGGCTGACTCACGGATATGCACCCACATGCACCCACATGCACCCACATGCCGGTCATCCGTCTGGCGGACGTCCTTCGTTCGTCTAATTGCACAAAGGCATGTTCCGATTGTACGGGCGGCCAGCTTGAGGCTCTATTCGGGGCCTGCTGATGCTGCCATCTGTCTCACTGAGGCTGTGGCCACGGCCTCACGCGCACAGGGTACCGCCACACGTTCCTTACACCGCCTGCTAGTACACTGGCCCGCGGACAGGCTGACCCCTGCGTATACCCTGTGCCGGCTGTACTTCATCAAAGCTTTGGGCACAGAGATATGGCCGTGCTGTGCCACATCTCACAGCAGCGGAAGGGGGGGGGGTAGTATCGGGGAGGAGGCTATCACAGTGGCTGTGCAATCGCAGAATAAGAGAACATCTGCAGTTTGATGCACGTCGAAAGGCAGCAGCGCGCGGTCGTGACTGTGAGGATGCAACAGGCCTACCACCGCCGAGGCCCGCACCTCCGTGTCCGGGTATGCCGCAAGCACCGTCCCTGCGCCGCTGATGTGGTCCTGGTGCGCGTGCGAGTATATAAGGTGCGTCACAAGCGCGTCCTCCCCCGCAATCTCCTTGATCGCTGGCACCAGCGCCGCCGTCATTGGCTGCGGCGCGTCCACCAGCACCACGCCAGCTTCTGTCACGAGCGCCAGCACAAAGTACACGCCGTCTGTGATGTAGTATGCGACCGAGTCGGCCTTGTCGGGGTTGATGCGGCCGGTGGCAAAGCCGACGGAGAAGTCGACCGGGATGCGAGCGGCCTGCTCGGCGGGTAGCACTGGCGCCGCCTCCTCAAGTTCAAAGCCATCCAGGTTGTAGAGGATAGGCTCTGCGCCGCCGTAGGACCCTGCACACGGCATATCGGATTAAATTTCGGAGCATAGAACACACAGCACACACAGCAAACACTCCACGCATGCAAGGCATGCACAGCACGCATGACATTCGTAGCACGCGCAGCATGCACAGCATGCAGTCAAACGAAGCGCGACGAGCATGCATGATACATACAGTGAGCACACCGTGTTTGGCGCTGAGCACACAGGGGCGTTGGCTGCAGCAAAGCGCAGTCGGTGGGTTGGAGATGGCGCGCACCTGGTCCTGCGGAGGCATCCAGCAGGCGGCGGGGGGCGGAGAGCGCAGACGGCAAGAAAGGCTGCCAAGCGTCGCTGGCCGTGGCGCACGAGGCCAGCGCCAGCGCGGCAAGAGAAGAGATGAACGCCATGAGAGTGTGTGCGAGCAGCGGGCTGACGCACGAGTCTACTTCACAAGTCGCTGCTATCGAATATTGATATCAGCTGGAGAGTGTGAGCAGGCCCTGCATGCATGGTGCAGCTAGTAAGTCCCACATGTAGTCGTACATCCAGTGCGTCCAGACTGCACAGGGTCACTGTGACTGTGAGGCCGTCCACATGCATGCAATGTGAGGCCGTGCCCATGCACCGCTGCTGGCAGGCGCCTGTATCGGGGGTGCAGCAAGTCCCCACCATGGTGCAGCATATGGTGCGCCACGGCACGGCGGGGGCCGCCTCGAGGGGTGCTGGCCGGTCGCGCTGTTGCGGTTTCGCAGCGGCCTCCGGATCTAAACGAATGCAAGACACCTGCCACTTGAGCACGGCCCTCGCACCGTGCCCGCCTGTCCGTTCACCAGGCAAGGGGACATTGGGGTATCTCTCCCTTCGTCTCTCTCTCTCTCTCTCTCTCTCTCTCTCTCTCTCTCTCTCTCTCTCTCTCTCTCTCTCTCTCTCTCTCTCTCTCTCTCTCTCTCCCGCCCTCCCCCGCTCTGCACCTGCTTCCTCTTCCGCCCGTGCGTCACACTTAGACAGAGCACGGCCTGCATTGCCCTCATGTGCATGTTTGTGGCAGGCAGCTGTCACATTGATGCCACATGACGTGCTTGCCTACCCGTGACAACGTATGATGCATCGCCCCTTCAAGCCACAGTTTCAAGCCACCAGTGGTCACTCCCATGCTTGCAGCGGGACTCTCACTTCCTCTCTCTCTCTCTCGCTCTCTCTCTCGCTCTCTCTCTTTCTGGCTGCTCACACGTGTGTCCACTGTTGTGGACTCTGGCTGCAAAGCGCGCCCGCCCTCGCTGCAATTGAATTCACAAAGTGCGCCTGCGCGCTAATCAGGAGGGCACAGGCAGCCACCGGTATACCACGTGGGCCAATGAGGGCATGATCATGATGGTGTCACTCGGTGATGTGGCACTGCAGTACATGTACATGTACATGGACTGCTCGTGATCTTGGATTGAACGTGAAGGAATGCATGTGAATGCAACGGCAGCGCAATCAACACAACACAACACAACACAACACAACACAACACAACACAACACAACGCAACACAGCCCAACACAGCCCATCACAGCCGGCACCGTAACCGCACTGCTACAACTTCACACAAGCACACCATATCTTGAGGCCTTGTGTGTTACACTGTGATAGATCAAGCACACCATGTCTACACACCACCATGACTCCCAACCCATATGGCCATTGCCATGCACTCCACAGTGTGCACCACCACCCACCAGCGCATACGCACCCACCAGCGCACAAGCCCTTCAAGTTGTTCTAGCTGGCCATGTCACGTACGGACGGGGTGACACACGAGCCGTGAAATCAAACATGATGGACGGTCCGCGGACATGATGTCCATTTACGTCACGGTGTATACAAACCTGGAAATGACGTGTGTTGCATGGAGATGAACCTGGGCGTTGACGTGTTGATGCGTGGCGACACAAACCTAGAAATATGCATGCATGGTTATCTAGAGTTGCAGACAGGCCTGTCGTACAGGTCGCGCGAGGCCAGATGTTCAGGCAGAGAGTATATTCTTTCGACAAGACAAAAAGTTCTGCCAGATTTGCTACAGCCGTGTGTTAGACTGCTGATCAGGCACAAGAAGTCCTTGGCGATATGATGATGCACAGGGTGAAGCATGGCGTTAAGCATGGCGTGAAGCATGGCGTGAAGCATGTCGTGAAGCATGGCGTGACGCATGGCGTGAAGCGTGAAATATTCGAACAGCTGTACACATGGTGAGATACGTTAAAGACATATGCTCCACAAGGTGGTAGAACACAGAGGCACGACTCATGGCGATGCACCAAAAATCAATCACCATGGCCAAGCGCCGTACACAGACAGAAACACAGCAGCTTCTGTATTGCGCTAAAATTCCCTCGACACATTCACACACGCTATTCACCTGTGTTGTGAGCCGTGCTGTGAGCAGCACTAGTGAATAGCGTGTGTTACACAGTGATAGATCCAGGACCCAGCAGCGCCGAGGCAACAGACCAGGACCAGGCAACACGCAAACAGCCAGACAGGCCACCGCAAGCACCAAGGCTACTCTCCGCACGAGCAAATGCCAGAACGCAATACGCAACGAAAGTGTGCAGGATACCCTATCCAATCGATTCCACCTGTGGTGTGGAACGTGCCGCAGAGATTTGCAGCTCTAGGCGACGAGCACGGACGACTATGTTGACAGGATCATCATATCAGGAGGCAATGCTGCTTGTTATAATCATCTATGTGTCAGTTCACTCCTTCTCGAGCTCTCGGCGCTACTGAGGCCCTGATCAATCTTTCTCAGTGTGTGACAAAGTGTCGGCACGGACGTACGTACCAAATACCTTGGAGAGATAAATGAAGGTCCCCCAGGTCGTGCGCAGAGTCTGTTGGCACTCGTGCGTGGACTAGCAATACACGGCTGCAAGGGTGATGGATCCGCTTTGGCTCTGGGCGTCACAGTGACAGCTGCACGCGACAGCTGGCGGACGTGCGACGGGTGTGAAGACTGGCTTCTGACTCAAACGGGTGGCATCCAGGGACAAGATACTTGAATAGCAGCGTTGAGCCAACCACAGGGCCAGTTGGTATATATGTAAGTGTGTGTGGGCAATCGCAAACGAATCGCGAATCTGCCCCAGGTGTTGCGTTGACCGCGTCCGGCACGCTGGGCCGACCATCCACCGACATCTCAGCTGATCACATCAGCCCGGCGCACGAATGAGGGAGCAGAGAAGTAATACATTGCTCACATCAGCCTCTTCGTGACGCGTCTACGTACAGCTGGTTATGGTAGGTCTCATTTGGCGTATACGAATTCAGTTTCTAATTCGAGCGGGTTCCGGTGCTCGTGTCGGTGGTGTGTGAATGTCTGAAGCTTTAACAGAGCCTGCTGCGCTATCCTGTGCCCGGGGGCCGCATCATCTTGCTCGAGACGGCAAGGGTTGGTGCGATGATGAAACTGCGGTTGAAGTGGGACCCCACGTGATGCCTTACAAGCTGGCATGCATGCACACATGATGCACGTGATGGTTTGCCTGTTGACTGCTCTGTTGCCTCGGCGCTGCTGAGTCCTGGATCTATCACAGTGTAACACATGATGCACGTGAGTGAAGGCTCCACACACCCATATTTGTGTGAATTCACACTCATCCGTATTGAGTCTCGTTTGTTTACACGCAGCCCGAGCAGCCCCGGCATATCGGCTCAATTGATGGACAGGTTTTTGGAGGACAAGGCATTTCGACCTAAGCTTAGGTCTCGTGTACAGACGCCATGTGCATTTATGCTGAACCCCACCAGAACTCTGTCAGGTCCACCACTTGTGGCAAATGCTGTTGGCATCTCCTGGAAGGAGTGGTGTTGCTGAGTGATATGTGACATTGGCAGCATCATGCAGCGTCTGCAGGAGCTCCATTCGTTCGCTCAGAATTCAGGGCTGGTGAAGCAGGAGCTCACGTCTATGGTAGCCAGCAGCACAGGCGCATAATATCGAGTGTGCAGTGCACATGATACTTTTTCATATTGCTGCCAGTGGCCCAGGTAAAATGCGGCTATCGCTTGGCGCCCCGGCCACTTCCACATAGACAGTGACGTTAGGCCATAGCCGTGGCTGGCCGCCACTGCCACCTGCGCAGAGGATTGGCGTTGAGTATGGCCCAACATACCCAGCACCTGGTGTTTGCATGTAGGCATTGTCCAAATTTTGCCACGCGAGGACAAAAAACACACACACAAAAAACGGGCATTACGCCAGACACAATCGGGCATCGGCCACAGCACCCCTACGAATAGGGGCGGACAGGAAGGGGCGGGCACTGGGTGTTTGGGCTGGTATGCCCTGTGCTACATGTTGGTGGCTGTGGGTGCCAACATGCATGTTGTTCATGATGCCCAGAGGCCGTGCTGCTTGTGGTGTTTGATGTGTATCATTCGCACCCTTATCTGTAACGTATCTCACATCATTCGCACCCCTCCCTTGCCGCTGCTGTCGTGTTGCGCTGATCCATTTCAATGCAACGCATGATGCTCAACCTGAAGCGCACTCATGGTAGCAGTTGGCAGTGCATATGGCAGAAGATTTTTGACACATGGCAGGGTCAAGAAGCTCTCGATGCCGTGATGGCGGCGCCGTGGCTGCAACCTTGACACACTGCCAAGCTGCTGCGTCCGATGAGCCACTTGAGCGCAGACAGGGAAGCTGCAGTGGCAGGGTTTGACGAACAGCAGAGATGCATCACGCGCAACCTCAAACACACTCATCCACCGCTGTTGCGAGAGACGCACCACACTCACACAGGACGTGAAAAGCTCAAGGACTTGTAACAGTAAAAGCCTGATTTAGTTGACAGCAAGGGGTGCATCGACACGAACAACACGACTGCTATGGATGGGCAGCGGCACTTTGCGGTTTACACCATTTTCTAGCAGGGCTTGGCAGGGGGGGTTGCTGTGGCCCAGCACACAGGCAGGCAGCACGGCTGCGGCACCGGAGCGGCGGTGACATCATGTGGAAGGCGGCGCAGTGTGAATGCCACCTGGCCGCCGTGACGCCTGGATGTCGGGGGTGGCCGCACTTGCACACACAGCATCGCCAGGCAAGCTGGCTGTAAAGCAACAGCACCAGCTGTGAGCAGCAGCCTGTGAAGGAACAGGTGGCACCGATGATCATCTGCCACCTTTTCTCTGGCATACACGGCAGATCATCTGCCACCAGCAATCGCATTGTACAGCGGTAGGGGTGACTGCACTGTCGTGTGAAATGCGCGTTTGAAGCGAGCCTTCAGAACATGAACTGCGGGTCGAATCCACTGCCGGCCGCCGTCCCCGCCCCACTCTCCCGCAAGCACTCTGCTGCATGCACTGCTCGCTACCATGCATGCCGGCGCCGCAGCACAGCCCCCATGGCCGCTATCAAAATCCACTGTGCGATGGCTGCGGAAGCGCATGTGGACGCTACAAATTGGCAATCTCTGACATAAAGTTCTCGAAAGAGCCGTCCGGCACGTCGGCAGCGTGGGCCGGACCAGTCTGCGGCGCAAGCCCAAACCCTGCGTTGGTGTCCCGTTTCAGCACGGCCGGCATGCGTGCCATCGGCTTGGCTTTTGGCCGTTTCGCACGCACGGTCGCGGGCACCATTGCCATCAGTTTTGGGTCATGCTGTGCTGGGATCGTGCGCTGCGCTGTCGCAGCGCCTTCCATCACCGCCTCGACCACCTTTCCCCCCTTCCCCGCCCCTGCCGCCGCAAAAGTCGGCGGCGGTCCAGTCGGCGGCGGCATGGCGCCCGGCGGCGGCCCCGGTGGCGGCGCGAGCATCCCGGCCGGCAGGCCGGGCGGCGGGAGGACGCCAGGTGGCGGAAACCCTGGCGGCGGCAGCATGCCGGCCACCGCATACCCCGGCGGAGGCCCGTCCGGCGGCGGCAGAATGTCCGGCGGGGGCTCATCTGGCGGGGGCAGGACGGGGTCGTCTGTGGCGGCGCCGGAAGGCTCCGCGACGTCGTGCGCGGTGCGCGTGCGGTGCGGCGCGGTGGGCGCGTCGGCTTTGGACGGGTCCATGAAGTCGACATCGTCTTTGTAGCGCTGAGGCCGGCCAGGAGGCGGGGCTCCGGTGGGATTAGTCACAGGGTGGTAGTAGACGGATTCTTGAGGCGATCGCATCGGCGCGCCGTGGCCGTGGGGGGCGGCTGCTCGGCCCTCATCAAGCGCACGCTTCATCTTGACCTCCTGCAGCGCAAGCAGGATGTTGCCGATGAATCAATCGTCAGGATTGGTGCAGCACTGCTGCCACAGGTATGTGCAAGCGGGGCCATGAGCGAGATCCGGGAGACTCTCAGTCAGCTGGCGCCAAGAGGCTGTGCGTGGAATTCATAGTCAGGCATGGATGGCCTAGGATGCTGGTTGCATGCAAATGGACAACAGCGGCGGAGAAAGCAGGATTAACTCACTGCACCAGGTGCTGGTGGTTGGGGTCTGAGCGGTTGAATCACAGAGGCCTGCGGCGGAGACCAGAGAGGGTGCAAGCGCAACGGCCCAGCATGAGGGGCAGGTGATGGCTGTGTTGAAAACCGGGCATGAAAGGTGCGGCGGACCCGGTGAGAGTGCGGGGTGACCAGAACACAGTCGGAGCGTCGGCGCCATGCCCTTGTTGTCGGCAAGAACCAAAAGAAAACAACATCTAGTGACTCAGGAAATGTGGGCGGCTGTGTGCGCGCATGGATGCAGTACACAGCACACAGCACACAGCACTGTAAGTCGCCCTGTTCAACAAACTTCCATCCGGACTGGCTAGCATTCCGCATCGTGCTACCGGCGCTGGACCAGAAAACACCCGGCTGCACTCAGACAGCGCATGCAAAACAGCGCATGCAAAACAGCGCATGCAAAACAGCGCATGCAAAACATACCCTTCCGCAGCCGGCATGGAGTTGGCGAGCTGCCTCGTGCCATGGCGCAGCGCCTGGAAGCGTGTTGCATACACCAGTCGGCCGTGGCAGCCAAAGCGCTGACCAGGGCTGATGGGATCAAACTGGATGCACACACGGACGGGGCGAGTGCAGCTGCTGTTGCTACTGCTTACAGCTGACTATGCAGCCTTGTTGTATGGCACACTCTCCGAGGTGGCAACGTGAGGTTGCTGTGTGCACAAGCGGTGTGTGGATGTGCCAGAGAAAACAGTGGCGCATCCCCATGACAAATTAGAGGCTGCATCGGGTTGTCATGCTTGTGGCCATACCGAAGGTACGGTGCAGATCAGGCCTTTAAGCAACTCCTATGGACCGTGGTCCTGTTGGCCACCCAAATTGCGACAGCAGGAGCTTTAACAGGCCTGGAATTCCGTCACGTGAAGGACACAACACCGGCATGAGCATATCGCCCTTGAAGGCATCTGACACACATGCCTTGGCTGTCAATGCCTGCGTGACCACGCCCTCAGAGCATGGCATTGCTACTGCTGCGCTAAGTTGTTTTTCACTCTGACTCAGGAATGCGCGCATGTGTGCATGTTTCACACACGACCACACGCAAGAGGTTTACTGCTACCTGTATTGCCACTGCGCTACGATGCAGCAAACTGGGGATGGATGCGCACTCGCTCTTTTGCAACTGCTAGCTTCATCGCGTCCTGTAGCACTTTCCTTCGGATGTGCAGAGACTTGGACAGCGGGCGGCCTCTGTTCTTCTCAGCCTCTTCCTCGTCAATCAACTCCTGCAGGAGCCGATTGATTTCCGACACATCCTTCGGAGTGGCACGCTGCAGATCTCGCTCCATTTTATTTCTAGCAATTTCCCGCTTCCGTGCCAGCTTGCGCGCGGCATCCGTGGGGTTCATGGCCCTCCCTCCTTTCGTTGTCTTCCCCATCGCGATCGATCCTCCTTCAACTGCTCATGAACTGACCCAATTTACTATATTTTAGCATTACACATGCAGTATGCCTAATAAGTCATAAGAGAAGCAATCGCTAGAATTGTACAGTTCAGTTGCATACGTGGAGAACGTGTGCAAAGCTCTACATCGGTGGCGCAGAAAACACACGTCACTCACGACAGGCACATGGCACAGTTAGCGAAGTTGTAGTACGTCATGCGTATGTCGAGATCGCCCTTGCGGCAGAGCCCGCCCTTCGTCGGCATTGGCACGCATATGTGGCGACCGGCGGAACCGGATGCAGCAGCTCATTTGCATGCCTTGGCGCGTAAGCCAAGTCTTAAGTCACTGAGGGAGCGGCATGTGCGCTGTTTGAGTTCCATATATTGCTCACAGGTGACATAGGTCAAGCGTCCTGAGCATCCGCGATTCTACGTGTCGCTGGCCCTTGCCACTATTCCAAGTCGGTAGCTTCAGCACACGTTTCTATGCCTGCGCCACGCGTCCAGAGGAACCACAGAGTAATGAAGTGCTTGTACAACTTACCTCTGGTTGAGGCTTGTGCTGTCGAATCGGTATTGACTGCGGACTCGCTCGCTCGCGAGTCGATAACGGCATGCATGGCGACCATGGCAGCCACGGTCCACTGCGAGCAGCACCTGTGCAGCTGTGGGAATGACTGCGCCAGAGTTTCGTCAGAACATGAAACCCGTTTGGATTCATGGAAATCCAGCGACAAAGGTACCCTGGGGGCTGACCGCGTCCAGCAGCTCCGTTCGCACCCCGGCCAGGAAAGCATCCAGCCATGGATCTCAGCGAAGCGTCAATCGAGGATCTCATGGCTGAAGTTCAGCGAAGGCTTGAGTGCCAGAACAAGCCGGAGAAGCGAGTCATCCTTGTAGGTGCGCGGCGATTCGGCGATTCTGCTATCCGTTACCCTTCTCACCCACGGCCACGGACCGACGCTGCGCGAGTTTAATCACCCAAATTCTATAAATATGCCATGGCGCCTCGTAATGAATGAGCCGCGCGCGTCTCGGACTTGTCAGAGGTAAGGCAACGCACAGCTCTGTCGCAGGGCCGCCTGGTTGCGGCAAGGGCACCCAGTCGCCGGTGATCAAGAAGGAACACTGCCTCTGCCATCTGGCAACGGGAGATATGCTCCGGGCGGCCGTGGCGGCCAAGAGCCCCATGGGCATGGAGGCCAAGAAGGCTATGGATGCTGGCGCGCTCGTCTCCGACGACATTGTGGTGGGCCTCATCGAGGAGGCGATGCAGTCGCCAGCATGCAGAACAGGTGCGTTGACCTGCCGTTCCTTCCCCTGTCATCTACGTTTGACGTTTAAGGAACATGCTCCTGGGCGGTTTCAACCATTCGCGCCCCTCGTTACCGGCCCGAGCGCTGCAGGCACCACGCCAGCGTTTGTTGACCAGCGCAACTTGTGTGTTTTCAAAGGCACGCGAACTTCGTCAAAGTGCTCATCCGGCGCAATAACACGTATTCGTTCTGCAAAGGTCTGCTGCCATGCGTTCCTGCCGATGTGCTCCTCGGTACAACGCTGATTCACAGTGCTGCTTCCATACGGCTCAACGCACCCATGCCACACTGCAGCGCGAGCAAATCGTTGAACCCAGCGCGAGGGCAGCCCACCCGCGCGTTGGTTCTCACGCTCGCAACAGCAACGTAATGTCCAAAGGGTCTGCCTCCGCGTCCTCTGCGGTGGCGGAGTGTACTGGCATGCAACACTGCCCCCACTGCGGGTGTCCCCCCACCGGCACGCATGCATCTATACGGACAATCTGCTCGAGGCTCGTGCAGCACGCATGCCCCCAGCACACCCTGCCCTGCGACAGCTTGGAACACACACACTCCGCGGTCCGTTCCACGCGCGCTATTGCCACACAGTCGTCATACACGTCCCCCACGATGCCTTCCTGCTCAACGATGCTTCGTACATGGCCGAGTCATTCCGCCCTCCCCTTCAGCAGGCCCGAACTGCAATCTGCCTTCACCTGCTCCAACTGGGAGATGCGCACGCTTCTCACACAGATCCTCACACAGATGCTCACACGGATTCTCACACAGAATGTATGCGCACGCTTCTCACACAGATCCTCACACAGATGCTCACACGGATTCTCACAGAGAATATGTGCGCTTGCTTCTCACACAGAACCTCTGTGCATGCTTGTGCACCTCGATTTCCTCACTCACACCCCCGCACCCCCCGGCACCTCCGCTCGCTGGCAGGCTGCCGCGGCCACATGCATACGATGCTTCCCCCGTGCGTGATGCGTGTCGCCCCCACGCGTGATGCGTGTCGCCCCCATGCGTGATGCGTGTCGCCCCCATGCGTAATTTCGCCCTGGCGTCTGCCGCCGCTCAGTGGCCACACGCCGTGGGTAGCATAGATCATCCCTGATTCGCACCTCCCCCAACGCAGATTTGCGACGCGCGCGAGCGCGCATGCAGCTCACCCCCCGCCACCCGCATGCATGCAGGCTTCATCCTGGACGGTTTCCCGCGCAACGTGACGCAGGCGCAGAAGCTTGATGAGATGCTTGCCGGCCGCGGCGTCGCCATCGACCGCGTCCTCAATTTCCAGGTTCCGGATTCTCTGCTCGTGGAGCGTGTCACCGGCCGCCTCGTGCACCCCGCCTCTGGCCGCTCCTATCACGAGAAATTTGCGCCTCCCCGGGTACGCCCCCCTCCCCCCTTTTCGACCAGTGCGTGTCACTCGCCTGGATGCGGTCAGAAGTAGGTGACACCTCTGACTCGTCTCTGCGGTAGCTGCAACTTTGGTAGCCTGTGCCAGCTTGCCAGACAGTCTGGCAGGGCTGATGTGACAGGATCTGGAATGAGTTGCCTGCAAATTGGTTGGCCATGCCAGTTGGTGTCGGAGCCAGGCATGTCCTGAAGGCTTGTGAGTGGTAATGGCTTGTACTCAGCATGATTGTGGCTACAGGTGCCGGGCGTGGACGACATCACCGGCGAGCCGCTAATCCGTCGGAAGGACGACAACGCGGACACGCTCAAGAGCCGCCTGCAGGCTTTCCACAAGCAGACGGCGCCGGTGCTGGACCACTACTCGGGCAAGGTCGTCGGGCTGCGTGCCGAGAAGGCGCCAGGGAACGTCATGAAGCAGATCCGCATCGCCATGGACATCGCGCAGCAGTGAGCGCAGCACATCACAGCACAGCAGTGATTGCAGCGCATCATTCACGGCAGTGCGACAGCAGCTGTAGCGGTCAGTGGTGAATGCCGCACAGCGGCGCTCCGCGGTTGCGGCCGAGACTGCGCGGCATGCATGCATTCCATTGCATAATGTGGCAGCGCATGGGGCTGATGCGGCCATGCCTGGTTGGACGGAGAACTTCTGTGGTCGGGCCAGCTCTGATGGTCAGCATGTCATAACGCACGCCGTGCCGCGTGCTGCGTGAGGCTCACAGCGCTGGTGCGGCGGCGGCGGGTCAGCACGCGGCCACCAGATAGCCCCGCTGGTGCGGGACTGTGCGGCATGGTGTGGTTCGGGGCTTCGTCGCTGAAACGGCGCAGCGCGGCGCAGTGCCTGGCCACAGCTTGCGCCCTGCGAAGGGCGCGTGAGCGTGGCTATGCGGACTCGGGCTGCATGAGCGCCGCGGCGCGTTGGTGTGGATGTAGGGTTGTGTGGTGGAGGGCTGCGCCTTGGTTGCGATCGTTAACCGTCACGCACCTGCAGGCACGAGTCAGTATGCTATACCATGGGCAGCATACTATGAAGATGTACGGCCGCATTGCGGAAACGCGTCTGGGTGAGTTTAGGTGGGGCCAGGTGATACATCGCGTGGCATGGCCGTATTGGAGCGAGTGGCTGCAGAAGTGTGCTTTGTGAAGCTTTGAGATGCGGCTTGCGGGCTGGGGAGGGAGGTCGGAAGTGCGTGCTCGAAGGAGCTTGTGGCTGGCCATGGCTGTGCTTTGCAACGCTCATGTGCTAGACTGGATGCATCATGCATGGGCAGATATGCCGAGTTGTCACAGGCTGCAAATCCTGCACCGACTGCAACATTTAATTCGAGTACAACTCTATATGTCATCTGCTGGATTTTGCCGTTGTCAACCCGAATGTGGCTCGACGTGCGTGCGGCTGGAATTGCTTCTACACTTGTAGCCACTGTCTGACATCGCTTGTGCGTCCGCGTTGAAGGGAGCGGTTTCTTTGATCTATCAAATCGAATCGATGTTTGTGGGTGCTGGTGGTTTTCACGGGGTGCTCTTGGAATATCATGACGGGTGGACACAGTCCCGCTGAGCCATGTGCTGCATAGAACCTGACCCACGGTCAAGCTTGAACGTCCTCGGTGGCATGCATTCGTCGCCTGATGCGCCTGATCGATCGTAGCAGCAGCTTTGTCACAGATGACAACTCCCAGTGACAGTGATTCTGATGTCTTCACGTGGTGTGGCTATCATTGAAGCGTTCACGCAAGCGATGAATGGTCAACTGTTTGCAACGTCCGAGCAGCCCTGTCAGAGCGCGATGACGGACTGCGATAGCACTGCCCTGTAGACGCAAACATGTAGTGACTCAATCCCATGGGGACTGGTGAAGCTCAGTTGTGCACACAGCTGCAACGTGCTGGATCTGCATGGGCCACCGGGGAGCTCGTCAAGAGCTTTGACGAGTTGAAAAAGGCGCCATTCGACGCTGCAGTCAGCGTACCGGTGCGACTGTGCTGCACTCAGACAGCCTCCAGTCGATGATAGATGCACAGCGCTTACTGATGTGAGCTGCAGGGCAAGCACAATCGGGCATGCCTTGCGTACTTGTTACCCACGCTAAAAGGCCACGGCCCCCCGGCTGCTGCATTCGGCTCCGCATCGAAGCTACACGCCGCTCTTGTGAAGGTCTTGCCTGATGATTTTCGCCTCGCCCCTTGTGCCAACGGTGTTCCATCAGCCCATGGCGCACCTGCACAGGTCAACCTCGCTGCAAGCATGCTGGCAAACGGGCTGGCTCTGCAGGCTTTGCAACTCGCAAATCCAATTTGTCGTGCTGCATGGAGCGTTCCAGATGGAGTTCTTGTAAAAGCCTTCGTCATTGCTGTAGAAGCGCAGCTGCAGCTCGATGCAACACAGGTGCCTCTCTCTTCACTGCAACAGCCCCCTCGTAGCGAGCGCATAGCGTGACGAATCCATGTAGATGTGCTTGAACTACGTCGATGTTTACGTGGCAAGGGCAGCTACTGTGTGTTGTCTGCCTGGTCTGTGCCTGCCAATGACAAAGCCATGACCATGCACCTGTGCTTTCAACCTGGCCATACAACAGGGTCAAATCTTACGTCGATTATTTACGAGAGGCCATTGCAGGCGGCTTTCGACACCCTTCAGTGCATGTGCTCGGTGTACTCTATTTCCGAGGAGCCGGACAGCCTTATCGCCAATCCTTCTGCTCCAGCACCGGTGACTCCAAACTCAGCTGCCTCCAACCCCCACACAACAGCGCCTCCACAGCCTCTGCCCTGTTCGTCTGTGCCAGCCAATGACTCCTCATGCCTGCCAGCCGGCTTCAGCCCCGACCCCGCCGGTGCTCCTGCACCCGGGCCAGCACTGGCGGAAGCTTTTGACAGCCCCATGTCATCCCCGGCCCGCAAGGTCATCGACTCGATGCCTGACTCAGCCACTGTTACCCCTATCCCCGCAGCGACTGTTGCGCCTGCTGCATCCCAGGACCGTTCAACGCCACACAACACTCCGTCAAAAGTGAACACCGCACCGAGCAAGGCAGCGAGCCTGGCCTTGAAGCAGCTACCTCTGCCAGAGGGCCTGCAGAGCATGGCCCTGATCGATGTGAAAATAATGCATGCATGGATGCGGGGCCGAGCAGAGCTCGCGTCTGGCCAGTTTCAAGCAGCGAAGCGCTGGTTTGGCCTGCTTGAAACTGCGGGAGCCCAAAGCTGCTTCCAGGAGCAGATCCTCGGTGCCTCCTTGCGCTCCTCAGCTGCCGAACCTGCAGGGGCAGCTACGGGTAGGGCTAGTTTTGAGGCCCAGTCAACGACGGCGAATAATGGAGGCATGGCAGAGCTGGCCGCTGCGGCTGCAGCCGCTGCGGATGCGGCAGTCGCAGCGGTCTGTGGCCCTCTGTCAGCTTTGAGCTCAGATGCTGAGGTACGCTCGACTCTGTGTTTGCGATCGCGCCCGTCACTCTGATCGTCGCATTTGATGTAGGTGAGTCGGCTTGATCTATCGATAGCCTGGAACCTCCTTGACGTCTCGTGGTTGTGGGTGCCAGTGTAAGCGTGCATGCATGGATATGCGGCGCACACTGCTGTGAGGCGGCCGACGTCGAATCTGGCATCTTTGATTGGGGGCGAGCCGGAGGCACATGTGGAGCATGGGTGCAGGTCAGTGCGTGCTGCCAGCTGGCGGCGGCAGAGGTGGACGGAGGCATGGCTTCGCCAGCGCTGGCGTCGGTGCACCTGCGGCGAGCCGCGCACGAGCTTGCGCAGGGCGCGGCGGCAGGCAACATGCGCGCCGGCGGCCGCGTGCCGCGCGGAGACCGCGCTGCCACAGCTGCCGCGCCGGACTCGCACCGCCACTTGCCCCCGGCCGCGTCGCTGCCGCTCGTGCTGCACCGCCTTGGCACCGCGATGCTGCACCGGCCGGAGGGCCCCGCAGCGACGGCGGCTGCTGCCGCCGCGGCAGCGGCCGCGCTGCGCGCAGCGTCCGCGCCGCTGCGCGGCTCCGCCGTGCACTGGCTGCGGCGTGGAGAGGCGGTCCTGCGAGCTGGGGTTGCGGCCGCTGAAGCTCGGGGCGGCGGCGGCAGCGGGGCCGTGCCGTTCTTAGATGCTGCACAAGCAGAGGCCGAATTGAGCCGCTCGTTCTGGAGTGACACAGACTCTGCAGTGCACCTACCCGGATCCCTAGCCACGGGCTCGAGCAGCCGGGACTGGCGTGTTGTGCACTCAGCACGGCCGTTGAAAGCCGGCGCCGCTGGAGGCGACGAAACTGCGCAGCTGCGCCTCGCGGCAGCCGACACCCCTCAGAACGGCACCGGCTTCAGCAAGCACGTCAAGGGGGGCGTGCGGGGGAGCAGCGCGGTCGCGGCAGCGGCGGCGCCTCAGCAGGCAAAGCAGGATGCGGCGGCCCGGGCGGCGCGAGGCGCTCTGCTGGAGGAGGCGGAGGCGTGCTTCTGCAACACGCTGCTGCTGCTGGAGGAGGAGGCGGCAGACGCAGCCGCGTGTCAGGCCGCGGCGGTGGTGGATGGCGGACGAAGCCCGGCCCCCTCATCTGCCTGCCGGTGCGACCGCTTCTTCTGGTTTCAAAGCCGATCATGCGCAATGAATCAGGGTCGACGATCAGGGTGGACGATCATGCGGGGCTGAAAATGGGTTTGTGGTGTCCGATGTGAGCACAGCGCTGCAGCGCATCTCGTGTGGCCATGAGGGTGCACAGGTCACCGGGGAACA
Source organism: Ulva mutabilis (assembly GCA_900538255.1). NCBI lineage: Eukaryota > Viridiplantae > Chlorophyta > Ulvophyceae > Ulvales > Ulvaceae > Ulva > Ulva mutabilis. The sequence goes on from UNSF01000106.1 coordinate 107,924, forward strand.
GGTTGCAGGACCAGCTCACATGAAGCTGTCATTGCATGGGCTGCGACACCACAGGGTTGGCTGTCGGGGCTATGATGGTGGGGGCTGCAGGTTTGGTACCGTCGGTCATCGTGCTTGCATGCATGCAGGCAGGCAGGAGACACAGCCGCTGAGAGGAGGCGGCTGGCGCTGTCCAGCATATGCAGCCTGTGTTACCTGCACCTGCACCACGGCAACCCACATGCATGCCTTGCATGCGTGGACCGCTGGTTCCGTGGCGCCGTCGAGTCCCTGCCGCTGGCCGGTGCCTCCGCAGCTGCTGGCCCCTCCCATGCTCAGGAGGCTGGGTACAGCAAGGTCTTGGCAGGCGCGCTGAGATCGCGGGCGACTGCAGCGGCGGGCTCGCACATTGCCGTGCACGTTGCGGATGCGCTGTGCATGTGCGGCCGGCCAGAGGAGGCGGTTGCATGCCTGTCCGACAGCCTGGCGCAGCTGAGTGGCTTGAGTGACCTGACCAATGTGCGCTCCCGCCGGACCAGTCTCATCAGGGGTTTCCGTAGCACTGATCCCACGTGCACCTGAACTGTGAGCTCCTGTCAGCAGATGGCCGGCTGTACGTCGGGCCCACGTGGCGCCATGACTGTGCCTCGACAAATGCCCCTGCGCGTACTGACCGTTCCATGCACAGCGGGCGCAAGAAACCCCCTGTTCACTTGCCCCCACAACTGCATGTCGTGGACCAACTACATGCGTCTAACCGTGTTGGTGCATGCATGCCATACTGCTCCATGCAGCTGGGACATGCTGTTCCACGTGCCGTGCTGTGCGTGCTGTGCTGCGCCTCTCTGTGCTCAGCCGTGCTGATCGAATCCTGATCCAGTGCCCTCCGTGCTGCAGACCGCCGCTCGACGCGCTGCAAGCAGCAGCCACCTCCAGAGCCTAGAGCAGCTGCTGCAGAGCAGCCTCGCCGTGGCGTTTGCACACGCTGGCAGCGCACCTTCTGCCGCCGCCGCAGCCGCCGCCGTCCTCTTGCAGCCATCGGTGGAGCCTGCGGCCCAGGCGGAGGCCGCCGCAGCGGGCCGTGGCGGCGTTGGGGGCGCTGCTCTGGTGCAAGCTGCTGTTGATGCCCTGCAGCAACCAGGCCCACATGGCAGCACTGAGGCTGCGGTGCTGGGGGGCGGCTGGCACGGGCCAGTATTTGATCGGCTGGTCGATGACTGTGGGGGAGATGCGTTCCGTGCGGCGATCTGTGTAGCCGCGGATGACATCGGGGCGGCAGAGCGAGCGGCAGGGGGTGGTTGTGGGGGTGGCGCAGATGCGCAGCGGCTGCGTGAAGCGCGGCGTGGTGCGTGGGAGGCGCAAGTGCACAGCAGCATGCGCGGCAGCCTGTAATGGAACGCATGCCGATGCTGTAGTTCCGGTGGGGTCGATGCCGCCTGCTACTGTTTAATTCCAGGCTGCCTTCCGCCGTTGTGTGGGGTATTGGCAGCGATGTTGCGAGCTGTGAATATGCGCGGTGGACAAGCTCTGCCGACTGTCGGACACGTAGATTGAGCCGCCTGGCTTAGCTTGAGGGGAGAGTGTTTGGGAGCTTTCATGGGTTGTGGATTGCGGCGATACCTGTTCCATGCAAACCGTGGATTGGCATGGCTGTGTATGATTCCCGGAACGAATGTGGTGGGTGCCTGGCTGGCAGGTCCGCACCCATGCGGCAGAGGAGGCATGACGCCCTGTGCGCGCAGGTGCGCATGGAGCTGACAAGGACGGCAGGCGAGGGCGTGGCGCACGCTCCAACGGTTGTGCATACACAAAAGGCCTTCCGCATCAGGCGGATTTGCGGAATCGTTTTCTAGTTCATGGGGCCGCTGGGTGGCCATGCGGGGCACTCCCAGAGGCTCCCTGTACATGGGGATACATGTAAATGCAACTCCTGATATCTGCCGTTGTGGGCGTGCACGGTTAACTTGTCATGGCGGATCAGGTGTTGCCTTTGCTGCCCTTCCGCACAATGCAGTCGACTCCAGTCAGTAACCTGCCCTACATGCGTGATGACGAACCACACGCAGGCACATGCGGTGTGTCCCTCTAACACCCAAGGCTGTTCTACACTGTCAAGTGCGTCGCTGTCCCAGCAAGGCCGACGTGGTTCCCGCTAAGCTTGCAAATTAATGGACCACCTGATCGGACAATCAATTGCTCTCGAAAGTGTTCATCAAAACTGCTGTATTGGGGAGTACTCAGCCAGGAAATCAGAGATGAGAGGTTCAATATGTGGTCTCAGTGCAGCCGCACGTAGCGCCACGCACTGCATCTCTCCGCCTTGTATTCCCAAGCCCCTCTGGACCCACTGCACTGCCTCCAGCTCTCATGAACTGCACAGCTGCACAGCATACACTGCCGCACGGCCTTCCCCCAACCTAAGACGCTGCAGACCCCCTGCCCCACGAGCGCCTCCAAAGTACGCATCCAAAGAACGCGCCTCCAAAGTACGCAATCCCGGCGCCCGGAGGCGGGGAGAGCATGCTGCTTTTACCGCCCTGACAAGGAGGCCGTCAACGCTAACCCAGACGTCCGCCAACACCTTCAACGAGCTTCAAGCTTGAGCTAACAGCTTGAGCCTCAAGCTCGGGCACGTACCGGCACGTACCCGCAGTGCGTGTCTGATGCACGCGCCGTGCCAGCTACGCGCGTCTCAGACGGCGCCCTCCTCGATGTAGACACTCGTGACCTCCGAGCCGTTGCGGAACTCATACGCAGGCTCCGACGGCGTCCACGAGCCGCCCCGGATCTGCCTGATCACGTCCTCGAGGTCGGCTCCCGCCTGCACCAAACCGTGCACGATGTAGAGAAATGGTTAGATTTATGCATTTGCCAACAGCAGAAGAACGGGTGACGACGAATCGTGGAAATTGTGAATCATACCGCAACAATATTAGGCAGGCGGCCGCCAGAGATGTATAGAGATACGACAGCTGGCGGCAACAGCTGCGAGTGACTACTAGTAGAGCGGCAAGCAGCCCGCCAGCCGCTGCGGTGCGGCAGACTCAGCAGCCTTTGCAGACTCAGCAGCCATTGCCAAGAACAAGGAAAGCACCCAACTCAAGGGGTTGTACTACTTCTGGTTTGTAGGACGTCGTATATATGTGTCACTGGACTCTTGAGCGTACTGCATGGCTCATGACATTCAAGGGGCACTGCAGTGGCATGAGCATGCACTACTCAGGTCGCATGCACTATTCGAGGCGCATGCGGGGCACTGCAGTGGCGTTGCGCAGGGAATTTGAAGCCCATGCCGGAACAGGAAGCCGGGGCAGGGAGCCCGAGTCGGGGCGCACCAGCTGCGGCACGAAGGTTGCAATGGAGGCCATCCACTTTGCCGGGAAACGTGTCTCGAGCTTGACCTCGCCGGTGGCCATGTCCTCGACCCTGATTCTCAGCGACACGTTGGAGAAGTCGATGCCGGAGCCCCTCCGGCCACTGCCCTCCTCGTCAGAGTCGGATGATGTCACGAGCACAGCCGTCGTCACCTGCGCCACCCCAATCTGATGATTGCTCTCGGATGTATTCCAGGTGGCACGTGTGCTGCGCTGGCTGCAACTACTTCCGTTTACAGCCATGCTTACAATGCAAGCGGCCGCAAGGACTTCAGTATGCTGCACGGTCATGCCCTATCATCGATCATCTAGTGTCTAGAACATGTCTGAAAAGGGACTGCAACCAAGCAAACGCTGCTGACAGTTCACACCTCGTCTGACGACTCACTCCCACCGACCCCACGGCCATTCTGACTCGACGAAGGCTCGTCGGGCTCGATGATCGCATCCGCCTCTATCCCCCGTGACGCCTCCTCATCCCCGGGCGCCTGCCCCGCACCTGCCTCAGCGCTCGCGCCGTCCGCAGCCGCGGCGGCAGCGCCAACCGCAGCGGCGGCTGCCGCGGCCCCCGCCGCGCCAGCGGCGCTGGGCGCTGCGGTTGGCGCCTCTGCGGCGGCAGCGGGGCTGCCGGCAGCAGCCGCTGGCGCGGCGGGGGCGGGCGCGGTGGCGTAGCGCTCGGCCTCCTGGAAGTACTGCGGAAAGCCGATCGTGCGCTGCAGATCGGTGAACGAGGGCAGCACTGAGTCATCTGGGATGCGGTCAGCCTTGAGATCCTGCACGCCGCACCCCCGCGGTTTCAGGGTTCCCTCAGATTGCGCTGCGGCAGTTTAACTAGATATAACATGTGTGCGCATATGGACCTCATAGGGTCCTCCAGATATCCCCGAGTAGTCGGGAGTGCGCACCGAGAGTGCGCTCTGCATGGCGCGGACTGACACGCCCAGCAGGCTCAGCGGGTACGCGACCAGCTTGAAGTTCATGCGTGCGAGCTCGGCCTGAGTCAGCAGCGGCGTCTTGCCCCCGCCCTCGAGCATGGACGCCATCTTCGGCACCCCTGACGCGACCCCCCGCAGTTCGTTCGCAAACCGCCGCATCTCCTCTGCCGACTCGAGCGCGTCAATGAACAGGATGTCAGCGCCAATCTCGGCGAACCGCTCGGCGCGCTCCAGTGCCTCGTCGATGTGAGCTGCCTGCGGCATGCATGGCGTCTGTGAGAGCTGGTTTGGGGGGACGGAGGATGGAAGGTGGGCGGGCGAAGGAAGGTGGGGGGGGGGGGGGGGGGGCGGGGGGTCGTACCTGCCGTGCGTCACTCCTCGCCACGATGAGAATGTCTGCCCCCTCCTCCCGCGCATCGACAGCCGCCTGGATGCGGGCACACGCCTCGTCTCGGGAGACGACCTGCTTATCCCGCACATGGCCGCAGCTCTTTGGCGCGAACTGGTCTTCGATGAGGATGCCTGTACAGCCACTGCTGCGGTTGATGGGCAGGTGCACTCCCATCCGGCCCCACCCAGCTGCAGGTGATGACAAGTGCAGGGACAGCGCTGCAGGGAAGAGACAAACAAATGATGGAATAATGTCACTCCAATCATGAATACTTGAGGCCATACTCTGGGTAGCTGGCAACGTTCACTTATCCCCCTGCTCACCGACCATGGAGGCCAAATATGAGCAGTTGACTCCCAGCAAACGGGTACACGCGTGTGAGCAGCATAAGCCAGAGAGGGGGTTGTATTCTGGGCCGCTACAGAGCATGCTGGCGACGGCATGTCGACCAGCGGTGGGAAGCGCGCCTGCAAAGCCAGCGGATGCGTAGCCGTTGACTGTGCGCTTCACGTTGACGGCATTTCCGTAGCCTGTATCACCGTCCCCAATAATAGGGATGTGCGAGGTTGACTCGTGTATGCATCTTCCAACGTGGAGCATCTCGGCGTAGGACATGAGGCCTGTGTCTGGCAGTCCAGCGTACGCCGCGGACGTGCAGAATCCGGACATGAAGGCAAAGTCAAAGTCTGCTTGTTCAATCAGCTTCGCTGATAGAGCATCATGGCAGCAGGGCCCCTGCACCTCACATCGTACTTGTCATTAGCACCTTCGAATTGGGCGCAAGCTAGCCGATCGCTGGGCCCATGCTGAGCATGAAGCTACAACAATGGATAGAGACTGCTACGACGCAGGAGTATAATGATAAAATCGCGTAAGCAGATGCACACCGCATGGATGCCTGGCGCTTGCAGGACGTCCCGAAGTGATGACGTGCGCGACTTGACTGCGGTGCACCTGCACTGCCTGGCCCGCGAACCAGGTCGATGCAAAGCTACAGAGACTACCTGCATGACTAAATGTGTCCTGGTGACTGGTGATCACGTTGTGTTCAAGCGCAGCTTGTAGCCCGTGCAGAAACTGAGCTCTTGACACTATTCGCGGCGGGCATGGCGGTATTTCCATTCGCGGTAACACAACTGAAGCGTTTGAGAATACCTGGCGCTGTAAGTTCGGTCTACCTCCCCTGCTACGCCTGTTCTGCGGAACGGATGGTGTGCACCATCGCTTGTGCGCGACACCACGTGCTGATCGCACCTGGACACTGCTGCCACGTCAATGGCGCCATGTCTCACAGACCAACGAGGTGCCCATGACGCTCATACTCTTGTAAAACGGAAGCATGCACACCAGATGCACGTTCTGTCCCTCTGAATACAGCGCTGGGCAGACGGGTACCATTCATCCTGTGCTCGAGTACAGATAAAAAAGCACCAGCTTCGCATTCTACAGTGTGTAATATAGAATTTGGCCCTAGAAGCCCATCATGGGTGCCTACGATGGGGCAAGCCCAGCAGTAGCGTCCATCAGCTTCACGTCGTTGTCCAGGCAGGGGCGCGTCGAGGCAGCCAGCCAGCAACCCAGCCATCCAAGCGGAAATTCATACCGCACGCCAACAACTGGTAGGGGATTTCAGTCGTCTCGAAAGAGGCGCGTGCAAAAACCTCCTGGATGGTTGTTCAACAAGCAACAGCAGGCCCGCAGGTGGCTCTCTGGGATCGGCGTAGGCAACGGGGGCCTGATTTTCGTACGCTCTATCATGTAGCTGCAACAGCAGTCGCGCACGTCCGGTTCTGCCGACGCTGCAACTATGCAGCATCGTGCTGTGATGCTGTGTCATCGCCAGACTCTACTCCGCCTGGAAAACACCCGCATGCCGGCATTATAGCCATGCCACAGTATTGATGTACAATTGTGGCCGTATTGAGGCATCTGCGTGCGCCTGGTGCGCGAGGACTGAGCACCCCGAGGTGTACGTGTGCAGTTCGGCCCGGGGGGCAACCATGCGGCCCTGTGCGGCATCCTGCCAGCCTGCTTCATGAGGCCTATACGCAAATTCCTAAACCCCGATCAGAAGAAGGTGCTCGTCCTCATGTCCAACACAGGCGGCGGTCATAGAGCTTCCGCAGAAGCCATAGAGGCCGGCTTCAAGCAGCTCTACGGAGACAAGTGCGGCCCGCATGCCGCACCTGCGATTCAGAGCTGTTCGACGAGGTCAACTCATTGCATTCCTGCATGAGCTCATGCATCTGCAAGCGCCTGAACTCCGGCGAACCGTTCTTGGAACGATCACCCGCGCGATTCACGCCACTGAGGATCGAGGATCCACGACGCGAATTTTCCCAATGCAGGCAACGCCGCAAATAATTCTCACCAGAGCTCGTCCACCGCCAGCCAGCGCGTCGGCTAACCATCCTTTTGTGCTCCAGGTACCACTTTGACATCGTGGATGCGTGGAAGGACCACACGCCGAGGCCTTTCAGCTCAATGCCCGACACCTACAGCTTCCTCGTCAAACAGCCCATCCTCTGGCGGATAGCGTACATGTCCCAGCAGCCCCGGCTCATCCATAAACCATACCTCTGGTCGTGTGGCAACCTGATTGGCAGAGATGTCAACAACCTGTGCGCCCCCCTCTTTTCACTCTGCACTCTGCCCTGTGTGTTCTCTCCTATACTGTATTCGGCACTGCTTCTTGTGTCAGACACGCCACAACAGCTCCAACGAGTGGAATGACTCACCGGCTCTGCGTCCCTGTCAACATCGTCTGCCTCTGGTTCCACGTGTGCCGTGCCAAGAGGGCGCGACAAAGGCCACGACCGCGACAAAGGCCAGGTGCTGAACAGTGCGCCAGTCCGCCTGTGTGCCGCACAGGCGGCCAAGAGTCACGAGCACGGGCGCCATATGCGCACGCAGGCCTTGTGAACGTCGGCGATGTGGACACGGTCCATGCAGGCTCTGTGATGATTCTGGCAGATAGCCGCTCTACCACCTGGTAGAGCGGCTATCTGCCAGAATCATCACAGGCCCCCACCCGCCTCTCTGACTCTCCCACCGCACACAATCATGTCGCACTCCGCCGCCCCCTCAGCCACCTATCCCCGCCGTCTGCTGCGTGAGACGCCGTGCTGCGGCGGTGTAGGTTTGCGCAGTACGACCCCGACCTCGTCGTGTCGGTGCACCCCCTCATGCAGCACATCCCCATCCGCGTCCTCAAGCGCCGCATCCGGCGCGGCCTCATGGACCCCATCAACTTCGCCACCGTCGTCACCGACTTCACCACCTGCTCCAACCTCTGGTTTCACCGCGGCACCACCAAGTGCTTCGTGCCCACGGACTATGCCGCCGAGCGAGCCCGGTGCGCCGCCCCTCCCAAGGCATGCATGCTCCACCATGCATGCCCCCTCTCGAACTCTCTGCCTCATTGTAGCCGTCTCCAATCTCTGTGTCACCCTTACACTGCACCCTGCCACCACCCCGTGGAACTGGCGCAGCGGGAGGGCGTGCGGCCGGCAGGCAGCAAGCTCCTCACGCACCACGAGCACCTGGCTTGCCCCTGGCTCCGTTGCAGCACCGACCCGCCCTTGGCGAGAGATGAGCTCGTGGCAGTGCCGCTGAATCTGCCAGAGCGGCATTCGGTGGCCACACGAGGATCTGCCGTGCCGGGCTGCCAGGCCGCAGGCCGTGCCCGTGCGACGAGGGCTGCTGAATGTGTTTCATCATCGCCAGCGGCACCGTGGCAGCGGGGAGAGCGGCACCGCGCGGCCAGAGGTGCTCCTGCCGCGAGATACTCTGGCACATGACTCTGGCACATGCAGCTGCGGCGGGCGGGGAGAGTTCAGTGCAGCAGTGCTGTGGCGCAGCTCAGTGGTGCAGTGCAGTGACGGGGGCATGGCCGGCGTGCTGCAGCGTTGCATCGGCAGGCACCCAGGAGAGCGGTGGGTCCATGAAGAAACTCCATGAACAACAGCAGCATTCTGAGACAGTGTGCAGGGCCAGCTGCGTGTCCAGCGTGGGCTGGCTGCTCACTGCGCATGTAGGTTGTGTGCGTGCTCGCGTGCGGGTGTACACACCTGCAGCCACTTTCCAGAGGCCACATGAGAAACAGCTGCCTCCGCCGTGGGGGTGGTGCCGCCATTCCAGACGTGTGTGTTCCGCACATGCATGCAAGTAGCAGCGTCTTCCTTCTGACGGCACCGCCATGCATGCATATGTATGTGCCTGTTGATGTGTCATGCGTGCAAGCCTGCATGCAGGCTGATGGGGCTGAAGGACCACCAGATCGTGACGCACGGCCTGCCCATCCGGCCGGACTTTGCCAAGTCGCACGGCGGCATCGGCGCGCTGCGGCGGCGGCTCGGCATGGACCCTGAGCTGCCGGCCGTGCTCCTTGTCGGCGGCGGCGAGGGCATGGGCAAGCTGCAGCAGACGGTGCGCGCGATCGCGGAGCGCGGCGTCAAGTGCCAGCTCGCCGTCATCTGCGGCCGCAACGCCGCGCTGCGGCGGCAGCTGGCGGACGGCGACTGGGGGGAGACGCGGGTGCACGCCTTCGGCTTTGTCACCAACATGCCCGAGTACATGGCGGCCTCCGACGCCATCATCACCAAGGCCGGTGCGTGCTGTGCATGCTGCGTGTGCTATGCGTGCTGTGCGTGGTCACTGCGGCGGTGTCAGCGTCGTGCCGGTGCTGCGCGCACAGCAGCACTTTTGGTGCGCCGGCGCGGCGGCGCAGCGCGGCGTCTCCATGCATGTGCATGCCGATGTGCCAGCGCGCGATGCGTGCGCTGAGTGTGTGCTGTGCTGTGCTGTGCTTTGATTGTGCGCTGCAGCCCACGGAAACACATCGGGCCCGAGCTGCGGATGTGTTGTGGCGCGCGGCGGTGCGTGTGCTGTGCTGTGCTGTGCTGCAACACCCGCACTACAGCAGCCTCTGTGCTGCGGTACGAGCACGCGGGATGCCATGTGGTGTTTACGGTGTTGTGATACACAATGCAGTTGACGCGCGCTCGTGGGGCGCAGCCTCGAGGTGCTGTGCAGAGGCCTGCCAGGCATGTGGGTGCTGAACCCAGCACGCAGCATACGCACGGACTGATGTATTTGTGACGTGGCCAACGCGTGGCCTATCACAACACCAATCACCACAATTGGTCCCACGGGGCCCCACCGTGTCATCGCGGCGGCTCAGCATGACTCCCACCTCGTGCGGTGCTGCCTATGCTCGCAGTATTCTGCTTGCAGGCAGCAATAGGGTTTCTCTCCCACCGCATGCGTGCAATCACTGCCGACCTCACTGGCCATGCTGCATGAATGGTACCTGCATACCGCCGTGGAACGCGCACACACGCACGTATGCCTGGCCTGATTCGTTCTTGGTATCACCTGCGCTCCGACGCGGGAGTGGCGGCGGTGGTGCATGCAGGACCCGGCACGATCGCGGAGGCGCTGATCAGCGGCCTGCCCATCCTGCTCAACGGCAACGTGCCGTGTCAGGAGGAGGGCAACATCCCCTACGTCGTCGACAACGGCGCCGGCGCGTTTGAGCGCTCCCCGGCCAAGATCGCCGCCATCATCGGCGAGTGGTTCAGCACCGAGGGCGAGGCCGCGCGGCTCCGCATGGCGGCGCGCGCCAAAGCCCTCGGCCGCCCCGACGCGCTGTTCAAGATCGTGCGGGACCTCGCCGCGCTGGCCACGCACGACGTGGCCGCACCCGCGCAGCGCGCAGCGCAGCAGGGGCAGCTGCGGCGGCAGCAGGAGTTTGCGGCGGCCGCCGCGGTGTGAGTGCTGCGTGCTGCGGCGGTATGCGTGCTGCGTGCGTGCCACGCGTGTTTGGTGCTGGAGTCTGTGGTGCATGTGACACATGCATGTGTGATGACACACAGAGTGGCAGATGCTGTTTATCGGTGCTCTTCCCAACGCGTCGGGAGGGGCAAAGCGGCTGAGGCCCACGGTTGCACGAGATGCGGTGTGCGGGCCACGGGCAGAGAGGCCATGCTCGAGCGTGCGATGTCTTGTGGCTGCGCTCTCTGTGTTGCGGTCTGGTGGAATGCGGGTCTGAGAGGCTGCGGCGTCGCCGCTTGCAGGTTGTCTTGCCTGGGTGTGACAACAGTTACAGGGATCTCCTCCACGCAGTTTTCTTGCCTGGATGGGCATCGCCGGGCTGCGGGTGTGCGCTGTGTGGGCAGGCGCGGTTGTGGCGAGGGGGCTTGAGTGGGGCAGCGCAGCGCTACGAAGAGTTGTGTGAATCACAGTGCATTCTTGTGACGAGGAAACGGATCGGAAGTATGGATCAGCCCGGACAGCAGTTGCCAAAGCGCTGGCTGGACCCAGGCTGGCGTCATATGGTCCATGTTGGGGACGAGCGATGAGAGGGTTGGAGGCTGACGCAGGTGTGTCCAGGGGCACCGTGGACACGGGCGTAGCTGACGGTTTTTACGCCGATGTGGTAGAATGATGTGTGACGCGTGAGATATTCCGCAGCTGTCCATGCGTTTGACAGAGGATTCATATTTGCTATAGAAGCAGCTGACCTCTAGAGACAGGTGCCTGGATTGACCACACGCGAGGAATGAGAGGAGCTGTACGCGTTCTGACACACACTAGTGTCTCATTGGCGCATGTGAGTCTGATGCTAGTGGCCAAATTGCAGCCAGGAGCTGAGAAACGTTACACAGGTTGCCATGTCACCCGTGGCCACGTTGTTCAGCTTCACAATGCATGAGTGGTTTACTGATTCGTAGCCCAATGTGCCTTGAAATGCGGGCCTGCGCCTGCAGGCAGAGGCACGCACGGATATGTTCCATGTGGAGCTTCCAGTGGAGTCACAAGCTTCAATTTATTAAAAAGACGCGTCGCTGCTCGTACTGCAATAAACGACACTCGTGATCTTAGAGGCGTTGCAATGCCTGCACGAAATATATTTGCTCTTTTACAGGCGTATGTGGAAGAATGTACACCTGCGGACCACTCGAAATTACCGGACGCTGTCAGCCGCTTGACGGAAGAGTACGTTGACTTGTAGGTGCTGCATTTGTGATCATCCCGGCGTGCGAGCAACTGCAACACACAGTGAGGTTTGCAGGAATGTTTTGAAAGCTGCTGGAGAGCTGGATGACATCACTGTATCAGCGGATGGACTTCAAGGCAAGACATGCCTGGTCTGTGGTGTGGCTTTCGGCAGCCTGGAGGATCAACGCGCACACTTTAAATCCGACTGGCATCGCCTGAACGTCAGACGAAAGTTGAAAAATATACCTTGTTTGTCAGAAGAAGATGCGGCTCGTGTGATCGACGACGGCGTCTCGTCCATATCTGGTTCAGGTGTGGCCACTGTTGTCATCCAGGCACACCCACTGTTCGCGTGTCTATCGATCAACATGATTGAGCAGGTTTCCACAAACGTGATGGTGGCCGACTGGTGCCTTGACTATGTTCTTTTAAGACCTGCACATCACATAGGATGTCCGCGTTGCAGTCACACGGCTGTGACAGTTTCTGTACTCCCGTTGCAGATTCTGATTCCGAAGACCAGGGCGAAGGACGGAATGCAGCCTCTGCTCGGGAGCCACGATCTGTCTTTGAGCATCGCAAGAGCAACTCCCAGGTGCCCGACAGGTTCTCAGTCTGGAATTGCGTCCTTTTTCAGGACACACCAGGGTTGGCCCAGGGCCCGGCCCCTTCACCATCGGACCGCCATGATCAGCTCGTCTCTGTTGCGCTCAAGCACGGCACATGGGCTGTGGTCCTCAGCAGTGGCGGCCACTTTGCAGCAGGCATGTTCGACATGCGTGGAGGCGCAAGCAGGTGCCCGCTGATCCGAGCGGTCAATGTCTCTCGAACCGGCGAATGGCCAATTGCCCTTGAGCACAAAACGCTCCACAGGTGCGCCCGCTCCACAGGTTTTATGATCCTTCCTTTCCCGTCCCTGACTTGGCTGCAGTGGGGTGTGCATCACAGCAGAGCCGATCTGACACCGGCTGCTACGGGTAGCTGAGCTTGACATGCTCGTCGTGACACCAGACCTTTGCCCCTGCTGCCTACTGCAACAGCGCGGGACACTGTGGTCTGTTGATGTCAAATACGGCCTACCCAGTTATATCCAGTCAGTCAATGTATGAGAGAGCATCCATGCGCGACTCCGCACCGGTACAGACTCACTGCTGCGGCCGCCATTCCCGATATTTACCGCACTGTGGCACCCCAGGACAGTCGTGAATCATCACAAGCGGCACAGCCATGATGTCGACTCCACGTAGGTATGTCACACGGGCGGGCCAGGGTGGCCGGCAGAGCAACCAGGACCGCACGGGCAAGGTCGCGAACAGCGCCGGTTCCGCGCTGCGCCGCTACAACGAGACCGCGCTCTCCCGCGACGTGGCGGCCATCCTCACCAGCTGGGCGCCGCGCCTGGCCGCAGCTGACGCGGTCTTCGTCAACGCTCCTGGCGCGTCCGCGGCCCCCGTCGCGGACGCGCTGGCAGCGGCGGGGGTGGACCGCAGGGACGCACGGCTGCGGCGTGTCCCGTTCCCGACAGCCCGGCCGACGTTCCGGGAGCTGCGGCGGACGGTGCTGCGCCTCGCGTCTGCTGATGACGCTGCAGAGGGGCCAGGCGCGGGGACTGGAGGTGCGGGGGCTCCGGCCTCGGTTGCAGCGGCGCCTGCTGAGCGCGCTGAGCATGCTGCGGCGGCCGCGGAGGTGCCGGGGGTGCCGGAACCGCCGCAGCAGCAGCAGGCGGTGGCAGGCATCTGGGCGGAGCCAGAGGTGGAACTGTCTGAGGAGGCGATGGCGGAAGCCAAGGCAAAGGCGCGTCCTACCCGATGCGGTCAAACTTGTTGAATGGCTTCCCCCCCCCATTGTCGTAGATGGGCGACATGCTGTGGATCGTGTTGGCAACCCAAAGTTTCTAGGCTGTAGTTGTGGCCAGCAGCCGGTGGCTGGTGTGGTACGGCTGGGGTGAGCCTGGCGTGGGTGTGCAGGCGGCAAAGGCAGAGAAGCGGGCGCGTCAGAAGGCGAGGGAGAAGGCGAAGAAGGCGGCGGCGGCAGCGGCAAAGAAGGAGGCGGAGCGGCAGCGCGAGGCGGCGGCGGCGGCGGCCGCGGAGGACCCTGAGGAGGTGGCCCGCGCCCTGGCCGAGGTGCAGGCCGCCATGGCATCGTGCGCCCCCCTCCTGCTTGGGAGCGTGCTGATGCATGCGTGGCCTGAGAGTGTGCTGGTGCAAGTGCTCCTGATGGATGTGCTGCGCCGTCATGGCGTCTGCAGTGTCCCGGGGGACGTCTGTGGCACCCAGGCTCGCCGCAAGCGACGGCTCTGTTCACGGTTGCGCTGAGCTGCTGTGTGTGGTGAGAGCCCGTGCGAGTGCGTTGATGCCTTGCGTGCTGAGGGCGCAGCACGCAGGCTCGCAACAGCCACGCCTGCCTGCCGACCTCTGATGCATGCAGGGCTCTCTCACTGTGTCACAGCATCTCCCTCTTTCTCACATTCTTGCTCTGACTCTTTCGAGTAACTGGAGGCCGGGGCGGCGTGGCGCCACACACAAGCACATGTGGCCACATGTGGGGTGTGGAGTGTGTGTGACACACATGGGTACGTGCAGGAGGAAGAAGGGCAAGGGGCCCGCGAAGCAGGCTGCCGGGAGCGTGAGCCGCGGGGAGGACGCGTCGGTTGCGGCCCGCCGCGAGCGCATGGCTGCGGCCGCGGAGGCCCGTGCACGCGCCCTCCAGGCAGCCTCCGCCCAGCAGCAGCTCTGGTGACCACCTTCCTCGCAGCCGCCCCGCTCCCGCGCCCAATTGCTGCTCCGGCTCACCTGAGCGCGCGAGCGTCTTTCCGACCGTGGAAACACCGTGCTGCGTGCCGCGGAGACCCCGTGCTGCATGCTGCGTGCCGTGGCCTGCTGCGCGTGTAGCGATATCGAGCGCGGCGCCCAAGCACAGCTTCAGAAGACACTGCACTGGCTGCATTCGGGATGAAGCTGGTCTGAGTTGGGGATGCTGTTTGCAGTTGGCGGAGGCTTGCGGGGGGAGGGGGGGGCGCGCGATCGTCATCGAGCGGCAGTTGGACCAGATGCTCACGAGTGCGTCCGCTGACCATCTTGCTGCCGTCGACCCTCTCGTGCATGGCCTGGTCGGCCCTCCGATTCAGCAAGGTGACCTGTATGTACGATTACTGACTGTGACAGTGCGCACATTCACATGGGAGGGAGCCGAACCCGAGTGTCATGCACTTGTACAGAACGTGTCTAGAATCAGATGTGGCCGCGGGTGTGCCTGCACTAGTGTCTGCCTGAACCGCGCCTGGACAAGCGCATGCTGGACAAGCGCATCATGTGTGTGTGTGTGTGTGTG
Organism: Ulva mutabilis; assembly: GCA_900538255.1. NCBI lineage: Eukaryota > Viridiplantae > Chlorophyta > Ulvophyceae > Ulvales > Ulvaceae > Ulva > Ulva mutabilis. The sequence goes on from UNSF01000106.1 coordinate 122,935, forward strand.
TGTGTGTGTGGTGGCGGCAGTGCCACCATGCATGGGTCCAGAGGACGCCGCGAGTGCGTGAATGCATGAGAGTCCAAAACCTTGGAGAGCTGCCATCTACTGACGGCAAAGGGGCTTGCCTCTGGTTGGGGGACTTGCCCATTCACCTGCACCTGGAAGTGGAAGGCATTGGCAAGTCACCGTCACTTGCTGGTGGACTTGTACTTGAACTTGCATGTGGACTTGCACATGCACTTACACTTGCACTTGCACCTGCACCACATAGAGTTCGTTGTGTGTGGCACCGCTGCCTTCACTATTCAGTGTGCCTTCACTATTCAGTGTGCGTTCACGAGTCAGTGTGCGTTCACGAGTCAGTGTGCGTTCACGAGTCAGTGTGCCTTCACTAGTCATTGTGCCGTGTATCAGCCGCGGTGATGTCTGTGTGGTGGACCAGTGTGATAACAGCCTGCTGCGCCGTGCAGGGAACGCACCGCACGGCATGTGGCCTCCATGTCGGCTCCAGGGCATGTGGTCTCTGGACATGCTTGGCGAGGATATGCCAACCGTGGATCACATTATACTGTCTTGTCGACAGTGTCCTGCAGCTGTGCTTGCTCGACCGGACTTCTGCCTGTGGCACTCTGGCTGGAGGCGCATGAGCGGCGCGCTGTGCAGCGGCGATTACTGTGGCGTTGCTGTGTTTTGGCACGCGTTGTATTGCCAAGGGGTAGCCGCACGCGTGGGCATCGTTTATTGGCCCAGGATCAGCGGCGATGCTGGCTGTGACAGATGGCCCGTGCTGTGCTGAACGGCACTCCGAATCACATGCCCTGATGGGGCTTGCTTGGGTGTAGCTCATGTAGCGGCGGCTTTGTTTCTGCGCATTCCCTGTGCGCGCTTCTGTAACCAACCTGTCCGGGTGGGTGTGCTGAACTGTGAGCACAGCACGTTTGAACTGGTGCTGTGCACCCTGGCTGAAGTAGGGCCCCTGGCTGTCATGAGTTTGGAGCTTTGAAGCTGGCGCCTGTGTCCGTAAAAGATTGAAAAATGGAAACAGGCCTATGATGCTGTGCTTGAGGCCAAGCCCAGCCGGCAGTGCTTGACGGGCGGGCACATGGACTGCAGCAGAGCCTTCATCTGCTGCTGCCAGCACAGCGATGTAATCACATACAGCCAGCATCTGCAAGTGTTGCACAGTGATAGATCTAGGACACGGCAGCGAGGCAACAGGCAAACGAGCAAACAGACAGCATCTGCAAGTGGCGTGACGCTTCCCCAGCAGTTCCACGTAAGCAGCCCTGCTGGCCTTTTTGACACAGTGATCACATGGCTTGTAACCCTGCGCATGCACTTTTGGGAGTTCCAAGCGACTAGTGGTCGAGGCTGTGCGCCTTTCTGTGTTTGCTGCAGGATGTGCGGTCCGTCATAAGCTGACCAGAGATTCAGGGTATTACACAAGCGTACGCCTTGCTTGGATTGATTGTACCTGCCAGGTTCCTGCAAGAGGAAACACCTAACGGCCAGGGATGGATCATAGACGCCTTCGACCCGCCCGAGACCCGCCCGGCAGTGCCACCCCACATTTCGTGCCGCAGACTGAAATGGAAACTGTTCCGGGACGAAAGCAGTCTCTGATAACGATCAAGCGCTCTGCGGGACCGATACCCTTGTTTCATTCAAACCCTCCCGCTCATCGACAGGCGACGCGGTTCCCGCGGAATCCCACGTTCGCCCAGTACGAATGGTTTAAGACCGCATGCAGCGACCATCACCACGGGGAGCCATAAGATATTGAAGAGCCACCGCACGAGAATTGTACATTGCATCGTTTCCAATCCATTTTTATCAATCAGCACCGTACGACACCGGTGAGCACATTTGCCTGTTTTCATACTTCTCAATGGCGAGGTCAGAGCGCAAGACATACCCACGCAAGTCTTCTTCAAAGATGACTCAAGGTATGCTGTCTTTGATGATTGATTCCTGCAGTTCTGGTGCGGGCGGAAGGCGTCACCAATACTGAGCACGTCAATGACCACATCTCGACCAGCAACAGCACTTGCCATATTATTAGCAAGTCAACATCCTGTCTGAGGAGCTGATGTGATCAAGAGCTACTGCTGTCCATTGGCAATGCTGTGAATAGTGCCACGACGAGTTCCGGTAAACGCTAGCGCAAACACAGCTTCACGGGTATAGGCGCCCTAACTCGATGACAATGCAGGGAATGGTAGACTCGTATCCCGAGGTATTCGAGGGAGCAGCAGTAGTAGTGATGATCGTCGATCCGAGTCCTGTATCACGTCCAAAGCGAGCTTGAACAAACCTTACGACGACGGGCTAGATGATGCCGTCACAAGCCTAAAGAGCAGAAACATGCAATTGTCACTGCGTGGCTCTCTTGGCAGTGGCTCGGAAATCTGGGCGTTCTGTGAGATTGACGAAAATGAAGGCAAGCAAGAGGAGTTGTGGGGCAGGTTCTGGCAGGTACGTCCAGCTTCTGATGTGATCAAACGCTGTCGCAGACAAAGAGATGTTGGTACAGTTTTGATTGGTGTATGATCGAATCGCACCGTGCGACTCGCACGCCGTTGTCTCATATCGATTTTGCGGTTCGTATGTTGCGTCACGGCCATGTGCAGGCTGTTTCTCAGCGTCTGTGTGAACAAGACATGCGGTTTCCGGTACAGGAACAAAGGAGTTTGAGAGCGCATTATGGCGAGACGTCACTAGTGGAAAGGACGTCAAGCGGGTCGAGCTGGAACGGGGGCACCTGGGCGCAGGCTGTTGCCTCGCCAGGCGCCAGGAGTCGCTGAACCTCCACACATCCCCGGTGGTTATAACCATTATCATCTTGTGTCTTTGTTGTGTACACGTCCCCTTTCTGTGAGCTTGGCGATCCCGTAAGCATTCCTGGCGCTCATGTCTCTCTGCCAGTGGCCAAGGGTGCCACCCGAGCCGTAGTGTACAATTGGATGGGGCAGCTTCGTGCCGAATGATCACTCCCAGGTCAAACCTCTTATAATGTGGCCGCATCAAGTAGCTCAGAGACCGCATCTGCCCACAGCGTTGTGGCGTTTGCTCTCGGTACACTGAGTGCATGGGGCCTGAGTGATGCTGCCCACTAGCAGGGCTTGATCACTGCTGCAGTCTAGATGCGCTCCACCCATAACGTTCGTACTGGAGCGCCAGCATATGTGTAATTTGAGTTGCGCTTGTTCGCTGGTCAAGAGAGTGCTGACCTGGAGTCCTTGCATGCCTGAGTTCAGCACATGGAGTCACATTCATCCTCGACAGCTGGCTCACATCCTTGCGACCTCGGACCACAATGCAGACGATTCTGATTCCAGAATGGCTGCACCACAGGTACTCATGCCAACAGTTGATGACCACACCATGAGCATACCCTTGCGCACAAAGCACCACATGCTCTACCCACATGCCTGGACGACAGCGTGCCCAGACATCAGTGCTGCCACCATCAGCTTGGCATTCAACAGGTGGCTGCGTTTGCCTTGCCTCCGAGGCCCATCCTCGACACTGCATATCGTATTGCGATATATGCCTGTGACAGTGCAAGCTGCACTCACACCTCTTTTCCACATCCAACGCCACAACAAATGCTTTCTGTGTGCCCATTGCCACAAGGCGAAGCAGCTACACCATGAACAACAAACGGGACCACTCTAGCAACGTATCCCGCGCAGCCGTCAGAACAGTGAGATTACAGCATGGCAGCCATCGGAGCATGCCGAGAGCAGCAGCAGTACATCATGCAATGGTTACACGCACGGTGTGGCGATGCCACAGCCATGCCCACTGAAAACACGCTGGTCCTACATCCTACAACCTCACCAGTGACAGCAACCAATTCGCACACGTCCGACAGCCGCTACTGCTATCCATGCTCTGTGTGTCTGAAAATTGCAACCCCACCACCACACGGACATACGCCACAGTCAGCATGCACGCTCACCTTCTACCCTGCCCAGGATGCCTCTTAGTATCATTCAACATCACACGTGCTGCCACATCATCAGCCACCATCGACCACAAACTCAGCGCAACCCGCATGACTACTTCCCACTACTTCCGATTGATTGTTGTCACAGCATCAGGCTCCATGGCACCGATTCCCCAAGCATCGCAATCGCAAGAAGGCCCAAACCAGGGCTACCACAAATTGTCTCTGCGGACCACATTCACGGTGGCCTGCTGTTGCTGCATGACGAGTGAGAGTGCCAACTGGGCCCATCCACCCTGACTCTACATCATCAGCCACTGCATCTACTGCGCTCAGTGCCGACACCCGCACTGCATGCTTGGAAGCCCCGCACTGCATGCCCGCAACTGCATGCCCAACAGCCGCACTAGAACGTGTCTGCCCTCATGAGTGTGCGATGAGGCCTCATCTCGGAGCAGGGGCTGGCGGCCCACCTGCCTACACACCGAACGCTACGCTGACAGCGCCCACTGCTATCATCACAGCCATGGCCCTGACCTCACGGCGCAGGTGGGCGGCAGCTGCCACGGCCTCAGGTGGACAGGAGGCTCGGAGGCCGTGGCAGCTGGGCGTCTTTTTGCGTGCCACGGCCTCCGAGCCTGCGCCATACAGCGCTGCAGCATCCATCATGCAACCGTTCTTAACCAGCACTGCCGTCTACATGCTGTCTACACCATCTCAACAGGCGCCAGCGTGGCGCTGTGCACGGCAGCTGGGCCACTGTCGGCCACACAGCAGCTGAACCACCATGCACGCTACCCGCAAGACCTCAATATAATAAGATTCCTCCCAAGCAAGGCCTGGATACACACTGGCCTTCTTGTTGCAGAACTCACTGGCCAACGACACGCTACACTCCTAGACACCCTCACTGTACCCAGGTACAGTACACGGTGCCCAATGCAATGCCGATTATAGCAGCCGCAGCCGCTGTTGCGCGTGGCTGCCGCCCACCTCAACGGCGCTGCAGGCATCTGTGACCGAGCGCGGCCACCGGCACAACCGCAGGTAACAACATGCATGTGTCATGACAGCCGCCCTGTGTAAAACGGGGCCACAGCCCGGCCCCATCGGACCTGGTTTTCACAGACACCCACGCCAACAGCTGGCCGCAGTGCCGTTGCCTGCACTGCCCCGGCGCACAGCGCACTTCCACAGTAGCACCACATGCATGCGCCACATGCGTACATCCCGTCTCAGCATGCAGCGGTGATCACTTGTTGGGCGCGGCGGACACGTGGAAGCCCATGTCCCGGACGACGTCCGCGGCCGGCGGCTCCAGGCCGAGGATGCAGAGGTGCTGCAGGGCGCGCAGGCCGGTGAGATGCGCAAAGTCCCCGGCCTCGATGCGCGTGCACTTGGAGACGTTGAGCACGGCGAGCCGCCGCAGCGGCGCGAGGAAGCCGAGGCCACAGGCGTCCAGGCAGAGGCACTGCTGCAGATCGACGCTCCACAGCGCGTGCAGCATGCCGACATGGCGCAGTCCGCCGCCGTAGAGGCACTTGGCGCCCTGGAGGCTCAGGGTTTGCAGGTGTGCCATGCCGCAGAGGTGCGCGAGCGACGCGTCGGTGATGCCGGGGCAGAAGCGGAGGGTGAGGGAGGTGAGGGTGGTGAGAGGGGCGATCGCGCCCATCATGGCCTCGCCGGCCTCGGGGCAGCAGTCGATCGTCAGGGAGCGGACCGCGCGGAGGCCGGAGAGCGGCGCGAAGGCCGCATCGGGGAGGGCCCGGAAGCCGCGGAGGGTGAGGTGAGTCAGTGGGGCGATGCGGCCGCCATTGCCGGCGCGCGGCGTGAAGAGGGAGAAGATCCCGGCGCCGGCGTCGGTGTCCGAGCTTATCTCGATGTGCATGAGGCGCGGGGCGAGGTAGTCGCCAAGCGTCTGCAGGCCGGGGTAGCCGACGCGGGGGCAGCCGCGGAGCTGGAGGCGCGTGAGGAGCGTGAGCGCGGCGATGGAGAAGGCACCAAGGTCGTCGATGGTGACGCAGCCGGTGAGATCCAGGGCGCGCAGCGCGCGGATCCTGCCGAGGTGTGCGGCGCCGGGCGCGCCGATATTGGTGCACCACGAGAGATCCAGGCTGCGGAGGTTGGTGAGCGTGGTGAGGTGCGCGAGCGCGGCGTCGTCGACGCGGCGGCAGACAGAGAGGTCGAGCGCGGTGAGGGTGGCTAGGGTGGCGACAGTGGCGAGGGCGGTGCCGTCGACGCGAGAGCTGCCGGAGAGGCAGAGGCTGCGGAGAGAGTGGAGGGCCGCGAGGGGTGCGCAGGCTTCGGCGGCCAGGTGCACGGTGTCGGAGGCAGATCCGGGGGGGAGGATGCCCGGGGCGTCGACGGACCAGCGGAGGGGGGTTGAGAGGTCGAGGGACTGCAGGCCGGTGAGGCGCGTGATGTGCGCGAGCGCGGCGAACGTGACGACGCCGCCGCCGTGCAGGCGGAGGGCCGTCAGGGTTTCCGGGGCATCGTCGGCGATGTCCGGGAGGGAGGACCACGGCGCGGAGACGGAGGCGAGGGTGGGGAGGGAGGCGAGGGGGAGGGGGGGTGGCGGGGGGGCTACGGAGGGGCGAGAGCGGCTGCTGTGCGAGCTGCCGATGCTCGCGCGGCTGGTGCCGGTGGCGGTGGCAGTGGTGGCAAAGTCGACATGGGCGAGGAAGGGGAAGCTGCCGAGAAGGTGCCAGCCGATGGTGGGCGGCGGGGGGGCTGGCAGGGTGAGCGAGGTGAGGCTTGAGCAGGTGGCAAGGGCGCGCGCGTCGTATGCTGTGATGTGTGCTGGGGCGGCGTGCTCTGGCGGGCACAGCAGGAAGACGCTGCGCAGGCTGTGGCGGTCTGCACGTGAGTGCGAGGTGAGCACGCTATGGCGGCGCAGCTGTTACGCAGCAGACCAGAGCAACACACCGATTGGCACGAATCATGGAATCAGGACACATCATAGGATCAGCACACATCATGTAATCGGATGGGTTGGGAGGAAGAGTGAAGTAGAGGGTGTCATGAACCGGCGTGAACCGGCGTCACCGTGCACTGGCAACCAGAATGGTTTTATTATTTTTTACGTGGTCGAGGGATGGCTGTGCACCTGGATTGCAGTGGGATCACAGGGGTACGCGGGGGGGGGGAGCACCAACAGTTCGGAGGTCAAAGGGGACAACGCCGTTGCGGCGAACGGCGGCGACGACGACACGGGCGCGGCAGCGCAGCGCCCAACGGCGTGGGCGGCCGTCGTCCCCGGCTGCAGCGACGCCGGTCCCGGCAGTGAGCGCCGGCGCGCCACTGAGCGAGTCCCCGCTGCTCTGGGGCCGCGATGCCACGCTGAGCGCGCCGGCCGAGCCGCCAGACGATGACCATGTGTCGGATGCGTCCACGTCGTCGACGGCGGCGCTCGAGTCAGGCGGAGCATCGTCGCCGGCATCCGGCTCGGGGCCAAAGGCGGCCACATACTTGATGACGCGGTTCCGCACGACGCGGCGCCAGCGGTGGCAGACGAGGGTTGCGGCGAGCAGCGTGCGGGTGCCGTCGTTGGGGCGGCCGTCGAGGGGGAAGTGGTGCAGCGGCTCGGGGGTGCCGCCGGCGCGGCTAGAGGTGGCGGCGAGGAGGGCGTCTGCACGGCCGGGCGGAAACGACCCCGACCATACTGCATGCGGATCATGGCACGTGACGGCCAGTCGCGGGTGCCACAAATGCAAACGCGCTCGGGCACAATGGGCGAAGATTCATGTGATATGTGGGACGTTTGACGGGCTTGCGCACACTGCGACAGCGCGGGTGCACGACTCGCGGCCACACCTTCTTGTGCGCGCTCAACTGGGCATCAACTAGTTGATTGTGCATGCAATGAGGTGGCCTGGCCGGCTCAATGGAGCGGGACACTGGATCTGTGCTGTGCAGCAAGAGGCCACTGTACCGTTGTCACAGGCTGGGATCTGCCGACCATGTGGGGGGCCATATAGGGGCTGTGTGGATCAGGTGGGAGCGGGTGCACCTGCATTGGGGTACTCGGCGTCCAGCAGCTTGCCGAAGATCTTAGCGAGGGCTGCGTCGTCGAGGTCCATGATGCTGAACGTGCTCGCCGCGAAGAGCGGGTTCGAGAAGAGGGGGTTGGAGAAGGTGGCGCTGGTGGCAAACACGCCGTCGGCAACGACCGCAGGTGCGGCGGATGGCGAGCTGCTTGCGCTGCGGCTGTCTGTTGTGATGACGGCATCCTGGGCCGCGCGGGGGAGGTGGTCCGTGGAGAGGAGGGAGCGGCGGACGGGCTTGAGGGGGCCGTCAAAGTGGCCCCGGGAGTGGAAGTGGGCGGGGTGGAGGGTGCGGCGGGTTGTGCGCGTGCGGATGTGGACGGCCGCAGTGGCGGCGGCGGTGACTGTGTCGGAATCCCCGGCGGTGACTGTGTCGGAATCGCCGGCCGGGCCTGTCATAGCTGCTTGAATGCGGCGGGAAAGGGGGGGGGCTGCAGTGGCTGTGGCTTGGGAACGCTAGCGCTGGCTGCCCTGCACGCGGAGGCTGGCGTCAGCGGGGCACAGAAACATCCTGGGCTGATGTTCTGAGAGAAGCACTGTTCTGCTCCACAGCGTGGCACAGAAAACTGTTGTGGCGTGCGGGTAGATGCTCAAACACAAGAGCCACAACCAAGCCGACCCACGGAGGTGGAGCAGGCCTGCTGGCAGCGTTCCCACAATTCTACTCACGGGTGTCTAGCGCATACACCAGCGCTGCAACCAGCGCGGCTGTCTGTCGCGGCACGTGCCGTGGCGCAGGAGTGTTTTCGGCACGGGAGCGTGTGATGCTGGCTGCAGTCGACGGAGGGGGATGGGTGATGGTGTGTGTCACGCAGCGGCACGCAGGCCGCCGTCACACGTATCGGATGCGGACTACACCGTGGCGCGCTGCCGCACCACCACAACCGGGGTTGCTATTCGGTACAGCCCACTGCAGGCAACCACAGGTGCCGGGCAAGCATACGGGCTGTCTGAGAGTGGTTGCAGGTGTGGGTGGCTGTGGGGTGCAGTGCGGGACCGCGTGGGGCAGAGATGCGTGAGAGGACGTGTCACAGGTTTGTTCTGCTGTGGAGGGATGGACTAGAGGCCGCGTATGCGCTTCAGTGTTGTTCGTGTCCTGCGGGTGCCTCATGCACGGAACAGGTTCGATGTCTGCAGAGGTAACGGTGACTCTACAACCAGGTCGTGACAGCTGCATGCTGTGGAGGGGGGGGGGTGCACACGGCTGGTAGGCATGGCCGCACAGCTCTGCAGCATGATGCGCAGGCTAGTGGTCACCGGTGATGCATCATGATGTGGCGTGGCACAGCACTGCCAGCCCAGACTGGTGTCGCACACGCGACGCTGGACGCTCTGCTCTTGTAACGCACGACTCTGCGTTGATCTTTGTATAGCACTTGGCAACCCGCTGCAGCCGCATGCAGAGTCAGGTGCGCTTTCGACGAGGGAGAACCTAATGCAGCATGCAGTGAGCCGCTGCCGCACGGCGTCGATGCTTGCACGAGCATGAGCATATGTCCAGCGGTGCGCAATGCACAGCTTCCACACTGCCCTGCCGCACTTAAGGTCGAATATAAGCTATGAGTGTGGCATGAGTGAGCATGACAGTGCTCCAATGCAGCCCGGAAGAGACTGGCGAACGTGTTGCTGCGGGCAACGCGCTGCGGTCAAGCGTCTGGGCGAACAGTGGTCAAAGGCGCCTACAGCGGCCTGAGAGTCTGTGCGGCGCTGCATAGCTGACATAGGTGCATTCAGCGGGAGCTGACTGATTATTTTCGGGACGGTCCTGGGAGACGGGTTCGTACTGGACGGTGCACGACAATTGCGAGCTGGCGTGAACATCCGGGCTGTTGGGAACCAACTTTGACTTGTGATTTCCCTCGATGCGCCTCTGCTGTCGCGTCTGCTGGAGCAGGGGAGGAAGAAACGCATTCTAGCTCCACAATCAGAATCAGGGTCTCGATCAAACGATGAAGGGCGCCCGGAAACGCCTGTGACGGGCTGTGGGGTGCATGCGGTACATGAGGTGGCGCAGTGCTCCCAGGCATGCAGTGTGCGCGCCCCTTCCACTGTGCACAGGTGTAGTCTGACGCTGTCCGTTTGCGTACGACAGGAACGGAACGAATTGAGAATACTCGAGGCAAAGGCATGTGATGTGCCAGCTGCGGATGACACGACGAGGCATGTGGGCGGTCGAAAGCAGCAGATGGCCTCCCTGACACTGCCACGGATCTTGACTTACCATGCCGAAGCACGGCGTCAATTCCGGGCAGGATCTAGCTGCAAATTTTGCTTAGTTCTACGCGCGATTGGCACGACAGATGTTTCCAACACATTGCGATACAACGGAATCGAACGTTGTCGTGCTGTCGCATTGGCCTTCGTCTAAACGCACACAGCAGCGTGTTGCAACACGGCCCAATCATGCCGGACAGTAGATAACGTGGCTTAAAACTATAGCAGCACTACTAATACGTACCATTCCCGCGCATGTACGAGCGCTGTGGCGGTGCAAGGCCGCGTCGACGCATGCAATGTTGCCCTGGCAGCCCCGCTGCGTTGCACCACGTATCCACAGATTCCGCGTGCAGCACAATAAAAGAAACAGTGCAGCCTGAAGACCGGCTCGTGGGCGGCGGTGGGGCGCAGACGTGCAGAAGCTGGCGAAACGGCTGTGTTTGTGCAGTCCGAAGCTGTTAATGTGGCCATCAAACATGACAGCGGCGGATTCACATCGATTTCACCATCCTGTACGAGACTTTAGACAGAGCATGCGGTATGGATGTACTCTCCACCAGCTGCACTCAGGAACCAAGATCCAGCCCTGGCTGACTCGACTTGGCGTTGCGGTCATTTGCATGCCTTGGTGCGCTCATACGCGACACAGGCGACAAAGAGGCCAAGGGCGGGACAAACGGTCCAGTAATACAAAACTGCGATAGACAGACGCCATAAGGGATGCCGTCTGTGCGAGTCTGGGATCGAGGCGTGTTTTGTTGGGCTGCCCAACTTGGGCACCGGTGGCAGGGTCACACTCTCTGTGAGCCGGGCAGCGAGCCTGCAACAATCGGCCATGCGGCAGCTGTAAATAAGATAGAGGTATGCACAACGTGTCTAGCGCAGCTCAAAGCACATGTTGTTCTAGAATCTGTGCAAACGCACCTGCAGCTGGTTGTGCAGGTGCCGGAAGCGGGGCTTTGAAACTCCTGGCTGATCTGTAGAGCCACAAAAAAACGTCAATACGTGAGCAGAAACAGAAATTCGATGCGATCAGGCCGTTCAACAATGCACGAGTGTGGCCTATCAGAGCGACACGAAACTCGTGAGGCGCTACTGCAGGTGGCCTCTGCAATCAAGATTGAATCGCAGCGCTCAATCGTACTGTACATTGAAGGCCATAGTTGAAGGTTCATGCAACTGTGGTCGTCCCCGGGCTGCCTGGGTCGGTATCGCCAAATTGAGACCTTATGTGAGGCCTTTGCATGCATGCATGCGTGGCATGTATCCGCGCGCGGGCCAACAATCTCTGTTGGCGACTCCTGCGCATGCACGGCTGCTGCCAGGGTACATGCAGCTTTGGATGCACGGGAATCTGGAGCACTGTGCGCCCTGAGCTGTGCGTCGATATAGCCAGGCATGGGGCAGGCTATTGACCAGTTGATCCATGGCCGGGCCGGGTGTGGCAACGTGTAATCACTTGGAACATGTGCAGATTGAAATTGGGTCCATCGCGACGGTGCATCGTTGTGTTGCAGTCCCTGTGATTGGTGTGCACGCCCAGGTACTGGTGACAGTCGGATGATGCAGTGCTGCAGTGGTCGTACGAGTGCGGATCTTTCGCGAACTTGTAACATACACGTGATATGGAATATATTCAGCCAACCACGCACTCGATCGCGCTGGTATGCATAGGTTTCACATCCAAGCCGGGTTCGGCAGGTTGTCTGCGCGTTCGTACCATTTCATGAAAGGAAAGCACCTCTAGATCTGGTGGCCCTCGCCGGAACGAAACGCGAGTCTCGCTTTTCCAGCGACGCCATGCATGACATTGCTTGCATGCATGGAGGCCGATGTAGCTGCGTCATGCATGAGCTCACATGAGCTGGGATGCATTGATCAGCCCGCCTCCCTTGGGGATACGTTACAGACGTATGCTCCACAAGGTGGTAGAACACAGAGGCATGGCAATGCACCAGCAAACCATTCACCATGGCCCAGCGCCGTACACAGACAGAAACACAGCAGCTTCTGTATTGCGCTAAAGTTCTCTTGAAACATTCTCACACGCTATTCTCCGGTGGTACCACCGGTGCTCACAGCACGGCTCACAACACACAGCCCGCCTCCTTTAGCTTGCGCCTCTGCACACCTGGGGCACTTGCCCAGTGCACCGTTTGGGAGCCTGGCCGCTGGCGCGCTGCTCGTCACTTCATGAGATTGTAGTGGATTTGTTTGTGTGTGCCCGGAAGATTTCGCGTACGGGCCATGATGCATGACCTGGTAATGCTGGCGGTTTCGTAAACCGCTTTCTTAGGATGCGACAAAAACCCTTGTCTAGATATCACTTGGAGAAGCCGCAGAGGTGCCAGACTTGCACAGTGTGCAGACACGCTTATGGTGCACATATGCATGAAAGTCAATGCCCAGCAGAGCAGGGCAAAGGGAGCCTTATTGGCCCCCGCTGAAGGCTGTGTGAAACAGCTGTGGTTACGGTGATTCTATAGCATACTCGCACGCATGTTGAAGTGGTGCGGCCGCATGGCAGTAGCCCGTTCATCCCCCTGGTGGCACAGCCTGTCGAGCTGGCTACAGCCCACCGCGATCAAGAATACCCACTTCCACGTCAACGAGAGTCAGAAGCGAGTGTGTGACGGCACAGTGTGGGGCCGGAGGCGGGGCCGTGCGCGCAGTGCCTGCGGGCTAGGACCAGGCCGTGTACCAGCGTGAGTTTGGGAGGACACGCAGTCTGGACTTGCTGTGGCTGTGCTGGCGTTTCGAACCAATCCGCTCCGATACCACGGATCTGCAGCAGCTGTGGCGTAGCAGCGTCGGGCGGTTTTTGGGGGCAAACCGGGCTGAACGAGCCTTAGGTGCGCGTTCTGCAAAAGCCATGATCCAAACCTCTCACAAACCTGATCTTGCAGCCAGAACAAGTTGAAGTGTACATATGTTGATGTTGGTTGTGGCGTTGGGCAGTGCTGTGGTGTGTGGTCGTACATGGACCAAGATTCACTGGATTGAATCATAAGATTTATTTTGATGTGGTGACCGCTGGTACTGCCAATGCATCATGATGTCGTGGCTCCTGCAGGTTATGCACATTCATAACGCTACCAACAATATATGCACACATTCATAGCACAGACCGTGTGTGCATATCTTTTTGGTATGGTGTTCATGAATGTGCATGATGTAGCCACAGATCTCAACCAGGCGTGGCCAGATGACTTCAGCTTGAATTCCAGAATTCCAGAAATCACGTAACCTCTCACGCACGTGCGTAAGAGGGTACGCCATGGCGCGACAGAAGCTGACGCGCATATGGGAATATTCGGTCAGTGAGTCGGCGGCGCCGTCGGGGACGTGTACTATCAATGAGGTAGAAGACACACTGGATGCTGCTGGTTACAGAACTAACACAGGCTACCGTGACTAGTTTCGGCCAGTGCCAATGGCCTCATCAGACGGATGGTGTGCAGTCCAGCAGTCAACGGCGATCACGAGCGTAGGGCTCCTAATGTAATCCTCGAGGGTGTAGCTGTCTCAACCTGCTTTTCTCCATCACTAGATTGAGAAACAACATGAGTCCGGATGACGGGATCGGCGTTTCCACATGGCCGTGAGCAATGCGCGCAACATGCATGCAAGGCATGCATGCACAGCAGCATCTCATCCTATGAAACACGCAGCTGCAGCTACGAATAACGGCCAGGCCCAGGGGACGTGGCTGATGCAGGCGCCAAACTTTGGATGGGCCCGGTGCAGTGTGGGCGAGCCAGCATGCAGCAATGTGTGAGCCATTGGCTGCTGATTCAAGATGATGCTGCAACGGCAGACTGTGCACTCGGTCATTGGTAAAGCCTCGTCCCAAGGCTTCTGTGCTTTACAATGGGATGGATCCAGTCACAGCAGGGGGATGGAAGCCAGGGACATAACAAACATCACATGCAGCACAGCTGCCTACTAGTAGACATGCAGCACAGCTGCCTACTAGTACACATACTCATACTAGTGGACATGCTGTTACAAACTGTACGCATTTGTGAATGCACATTCACACATATCAAGGAACAAATACAAGGGACACAGAAGACCAAGGGATTCCACCAATGGCAACACTAAGCCCCAGTATCATCATCTCGCGCAAAAGGCAGATACGCAACAGGAAGATATCCACATGCAAGCACCAGGTGTCAGGTGTTTCGGCGCCTACCAGGGGTCCGCGCACAGTCATGGCGAAGCCGGCTGCAGCAGCCAGCTACGGCTGCGCCTGATGTCGCGAAGCACCAACGACCGCGGCCCCAGGCGATAGCAGCGGCCATGGCCCAAATCATACCGCGCCTAAGCCTCTGAGGGCTTTGCGGCGAGCAAGGTTGCCGACAGGGCGTGGCTGGAGGTAGGCGGCATGTAGGCGGTGGGCTGCAGGTGGTGCAGGCAGCCGGCGGCACGGGGGGGGGGGGGGGGGGGGGGAGGGGGTTCAGCGGTCTAGGCGCGATGGCACGCCAGTGTCAGTGTCAGCGCCGACAGGTTGTCAGTGGTGGGTGGCAGGCTTCTATGTGTTACACAGTGGGGGGCGGCAAGCTTGTATGTGCAGGATGCTGGAGGTTCAGGAATTCAACAGTGCATGGCGGTGCCTGCCCGGTTCATCTCAACTGCAGCACCACACACCCCATGGCACTGATTCGGGGATATGGGGCAGCTGTATTGATCTTATGTGTGTTGCGCGGAGATCGACGTAGGAGCCCAACAGCGAGGAAAACAACACGGAAGCAAGCAACCGAATCCCAGCAGGTGGCCGGCAGCAAGCAGCAACATGGACCTTGCGTGCCATGTGTTACATGGTGATAGATTTAGGACCCAGCGTGCCATGTGTAGTGTCGGAGCAGGCCGCTCAGGACCAGATTCATCCCAGTGCAGCGGAAGCCTCTCAGCGGGTCTGGCCTGGCCGCTGGCCGTCAGTGAAGTCAGCCGGCTCGCAGACAAGTACACACTGTTGTTCCTCATTGCATCATGCGTGCTGCGTGAAAGGGTGCTGCGCAAGTGATAGGATCGCAGCGTGGCACACCACCAGTGCGGGCGTCACTGCTGCGGCTGCAGTCCAAAATGGTGGAGTGGCAAACGCGTGGGGGGCTGAAGGACTACAGACGAAGGGCTCGACAATGGAGCTGCCAGTCAGTAATGCACGCACATACGATCCCTCAGACCCCCCCATGGCCATTGACTTGTTCAGGGCCGTCTGTGTGTTGGCAGGGTGAGCAGGGCTCCACACGGTGTGCACGCTGCACAGCAGATCTAGGACCACTATCGGACTGTGTCTGCTGACTGCCTCTTGATAGAGCCAAGCAAACATTGAAAGTGTCTCAGATCTCGACATACATTTCTGCTGCTCAACTGCGGCCCGTAGCCATCATAGGATGCAGTTCACATCAAGGCTGAACGGTGTGTAAGGGCTGAGCTGGCTGTTCAGAAGCGCGTAGAAGCTCAGGCTGGAACAGGTGAGTGCATCTGCCCAGAACTGCATGGTGGCCAGTTTACAGAACACACACACACGATGCATTTGCGTTTCCAAAGCCTGTCCCGCACAACTTTGTGGAAGATCGCCGCTTGCGGTGCATGGCAGTGTGACCCATGTGGTGGTGCACGTGGTCTAAATGTGACAGGATGCCATCACAGATGCGACATGGGATTAGTTTGGGTGCAGCCGAATATGCATGTTGAACAGTTCTGGATCGCATCAAATGGTACGAGCTGGGGTATGGGATTGGTTCATGTGCAGCAGAGAATTCTGGACACCTAGCACCAGAGGAGCAAGCAACAGCTCTGCAATATTGAAGATGTTGTGTTCCACCTTGTGCATGGCTTTTGGCCATGGTCATGTGTTTGATGCATTGCCATGCTTGATTCCCTCTGTGTTCAACCACCTTGTGGAGCATACCTCTGCATTGTTTCTCATGGGGGCAAGCAACAGCACTGTGTTGAATGCAGGCCTCAGCAGTGCCGAGGGGGGAAATCATGCAACAAAACAAGAAATTATCACAGGCAGCATGGTCACCGTCTGCAGCAGCGCTGTCTGGACGTCACGGATGAACAGCCTCTGGTGCTTGGCGGTACACAAAATGACCTGCGGAGTGCAATGATGTCACACACCGAAACCCAGGTGCCCAACATCATGTTATGTCACAGCTCCTCAACTCATGAGCGGGAGGCTGAACACGATGAACACATGCACACATCGGGGGGCTGTACATGTGATCATGCAAGAGAACGCTCGGCTTGGAGCAACAGGTATTACCATCAACCCAGTCGTTACATGTTTCTGGGGCTGAGAGCAAGTGCGTTTGGCACACAGCAGAAGCAGTCCGGCACATCTGTCGGTTCTGCTTGCCACTCTGTGTGAAGCTACCTCCAGCCACCCGTTTGTCCACTCACAGACCAGCGCCAGTGACGCACACCTCCAGCCGCTGCACACCGCACACCGCACATACTCACAGCACACAAACCTACCTATGGCAGTGCCACCACCACACTCGAGGTTGTCTGAGAATCCTGTGCACTCGGTGTATTGCTGTCGCTGGGCATTGCAGCCACCAAATACCCCACACACCTTTCCACAAATGACACAAGCTAGCGCTGTCATGCGCACACGCAGACAGAGTCCGCTCATCCCTCTGTGCAGCTGCCTTGCTGTGCAGCTGCCTTGCTGTGCAGCTGCCGTGCTGTATGGCTGCCGGGTTGTGTGGCTGCTGTGCTGTCACCACATGTGCCAGAATGTTCAACCGCGACCCCAGCGTAGCACACATGCTAACACCCCAGCACGTACACGCCAGCGCGCCTGCAGCGTGGCAGCCACGTCCCTCCTCCCGCAATTGCCCACCTGCCGCAACTCTGGAAACATCCGCAACACGCATGCCTGATTCTGTTGGCTCTCTGGTCATCAACACCGCACACCCCCAGGACAGTGCGCCAGCGTTAATGCGCTGCTTTGCCCACATGGTGACCCGAAAGGGGCCAAAACCCCCAAAGGCAGCTAGTCACACCTGTGAAGATGTGGACTTAGCCTTTCTACAGTTTGATGCTTGAGACGGGCACAAGCAAGGTGCGACACAACTGCAGCATCCCAGCTGGGCCCCACCAGCCTCCGATCACATACATCATGCTGATGGACTCCGGCTGAACAGCCACCTGCCTGGGATGGCAGCTTTCTGAACCACAAGACCAGTCCAGCATCAAAACATCCATGGCGGCGCACTTCTAGCCCTAGCCACGACACCCTCTGGCCCAGGGTCGGCAGACTTGATTTGAATTCGACAGGCGGAAACACGCAGGAGTGTGCACTCACTAGCCATCCAGGCTGTCAGCGGACATCCTGGCGAGTGTGGCCTGTGGTGCCCCAGCCCACACGCCCGCCTGCAGCCTGCATTCTGCATCATTGGCAATGCCGAGTTTGATTTCTTCTTTCGTGGGCCAACTTATCCGACTTGGCCGCGGGCAGTGCCCCCGCATCTGCCAGGGAGGCCGAGCCCCCCTGCAGTCGGTCCCACCGACCACACGCCAAACTCGCACTATCATCGAGGCCGCAGCCACTGGCATGCACTGCACTTGGCCGCTTGTATACCGCAGCACGCAGCACGCTGTCAGCCATGGGCCGCTTCCGCGCGGCATACTCACAGACCAGTCTGAGCCACACACCTTGCCCCGCGCCCGCACCCTCTCGGCATCCTCCGCGGCCGACTGCGTTGGCACCCCGCTACCGCCGCGGATCAATGGCCTCGTGGGCGTCACAGCCGTCAGTCTGGCAGTTGCCCGGCTCACGCCCAGACTGCGCCATGCCCACTGTTGCCACTCGCACTGTGGAGCCCGCATCTGCACCCTCAGACGATGGTGGCGGGCCTGGGTCTGCCTCCGCTGTGGCACGGCTTGACCCTGTCGCAGCATGCGCGCCGACGGCGCTCGCCTCGCCCATGCTCGTGCCACACCCACTGCCACCACCCTCTGCCGCGCTTGCGGCCAGGGTGCCTTGCAGTTGGGATCCACCGCTCTCTGTGCCTGCGCCGTCAGCACCCTCAACCGGTGCCTGCGGCACATGACTCCCGTGTGCGCTGCCGCCTCCAGCAGCCACCTCCTGCCCTGATGACCCATGCATGCCCTCGGCCGGGGTCGCTTCCTCATGCATGCTTGCGTCCTCTGCCGGTGGAGCCGCAGTGGGAGGCGCCACTGCGGCGTACCCACTGCTGGCATCAATAGGAGCCAGCGAGCCGGTGTCAGCCGCGGAAGCGACAGGCAGCGACCCAGGCGCAGAGCCTTGGCCGCTGCTGCCCCCAGCGACATCTGACACCCCTGCTGGTGGTGGCTTCATGGACATCGCAGAGCTCCGGCACTGCTGCAGGCCACCTGCAGCCGCGTCTGGCTGCCCAGCGCTGTCTGGGTCAGGTCCTTTGTGCGGAGGCAGTGACACCAAGGGAGCATCGGAAGTGGGTGGCTGCCCCAGTGCCGACGCGGCAGCGACGGGCACGGAGCCACCCCCATCTAAGAGAAGCGATGCAGCAAGCTGCACAGACACCCCGGCAGATGTGGTGCCATTGGGACGATTACTGGTGGCAGCGCTGTCGCTCTCGCCCGTGCGGCCCAAGCTGGCGGTACCGGCAGTACCCCCGGTACCGTCAGTGCCGCCCGTCGGACACGGCACTGCAGCGGTGAGCGGGGGGTTCTGGCTGCTGGTGTCTCCAGGCTGCCGCCGCTGCGCAATGGACGTGCCGGTTGACTGTGGCACAGGCCGCCCATCGTCTGCGCCCTGGAGCTGCGCAGCAGACTCCTGCTCGTTCGCGGGCTCCAAGGTGTTGCTCCCGCACAGAACCGCCAGGGGGAGTGGCGGCGGCGGCGGCGCGGCCCCGGCCATGACAGCCGATGGGGCTGTCGCGGCGCCGGAATCATCCGGTGCCGTGGTTGGCGCGGTAGCGGTAGCGGCTGCTGCTGCAGGGCGTCTGACAGGGGGGGGTGGCGGAGGGACCGCCAGCGCGGCCAGCGCGGCTTGCGGATCAGCGGCCGCAGCCGCAGCTCGCGCCGCCTCGCGGATCTGCTGCATGACGACCGCTTCCGGCCCCTCTGCGCCCCTATCAACTCCGGCCGCCGGGTCTGTCACGGCCGGGGGGGCCTCGGGGCCTTGAAGGTTCTGCGCGATCCTGGTGGACGTGAGCAGTGCGCGGTGTGCGTCAGCTATGAAGCGCGAGCCATCCGCCTTCGCCCGCACGGTGCCCACTCCTCCAGCCTGCATTGCGCCCAAACTGCCCGTGAACAGCGCCGTAGACATGTCTAGACGCCCATGCATATACAAGTCGATCCCGACACAAGCCACATATGATGCCACCATCCTCTCGCAGAATCAGCCAGCTTCGGGCATGTGCCGGGAAGGAGCCCCCCCATGAGCTCCGAGATCGGCATCGTCAGCAGCTAACGTGCCCAAAGCCGTAAATTATTCAGATTGCAAATGCCCGTGGAGTTTTCAAACGCGGCAGCAGACAGACAAAAATGATACAGACGTGTGCAGAGCAGATGCCGCAAGCCTGACACTAGCGGCACTGCACCACCTGCCACCGCTGCTGTCAGACGTCCCTGTGATATATTGCGTGCACCAGAGGTCCGCAGGGGTATGGTCTGGGGCGCATGGGGGGACACCATCGACGGAATCAAACACTTGTTTGTTGTTTGTACAACTGCTTGCCGGTCACTGATGCTTCTACTAGAGAGGGAATGTGAGCCATGCGCGCTCAAAGATGTGGCAGAGCAAACAGGCAAGCACGAGCTGATTGCAGTTTTACATGCATGTGCGGCATGCATGTGGGGTGGCCGCGGCGAGACGCCGTACCAGCAGCTGCTGCACGAGGCCCTCGAGGTGCGCCACGGTTGAGTCCTGCTCCTGGGAGAGCCGCGTCTGCACAGCGTCCAGGTTGCGCTGCAGCTGCTGCAGCATCGCGACCTCGGATGTTGTCGTCGGCCGCGGGATGTCGAGCGCCTCGAGCGCACGCATACCTGGCCCCTGGAAGTGTGCCATGAGCGTGTCCACGGGGGACATCGGCGCGGCAGGCCACGCGGGCGCGCAGGCCGGCCGGGGAGCTGGGGGTGCACTCTGCTGTGATGGGGGCGACGCGTCCACCGGGGCAGAAGCTCTGTGTTGGGATGAGCCGGCAGGCGCAGCAGGCCAGGACGCGGTGGCGGGCTGCGGCGGGGGGTGGCTTGTTGCTGGTACAGGGCTGCTGGCCGCCGGTGCGCATGGTATCCTGCTCAAGATGCCGGGAGGCGCGAGGTGGAGGAGCGCGCCCGGAGGCGCCGCTGCAGACTGCGGCGTGTGCTGCGGCGTGTGCTGCGGCGAGCCCCCTGGAGCCTGAGCGGGCAGCGGCGGGGTGCCGCCTTGAGACTGCCGGGAGGATGCGGGGGCAGGTTGCGGTGGCGGCATGCGCTGTGTCTGAGGTGGCGCTGGTTGCGGCGCCTCCGGCCGGGAGGGCTGTGGGGCGGGCCGAGGCTGCGGCAGTCCGTGTAGCGCGCCTGCTTGCGCCACTTGCTGTTGTGGCGGCAGCAGGTGCGGCACGTGCTGTGCTGGGTGCAGGAAGTGGTAGCCACTGTCCCCTGCCCCTGCAGCATGCATGACTCAGCGCGTGCACAGAGGAATGTCTGTGCTGGCATCCCAAACCATCCAATCACTGCCCAACGTCAAGCAGTCTCGCCACTGTCAAATGTCACGTGCCGCGTTCGTATGAGTGAGAGCCGCGACTGGCCGGGAATGTCATGTCAGTGTGCCCGCACTGATTCTGGTATTGCTGGTAGCAAGCTGAAACATTGAAATTAACCAGATGATGTGTGGAGGATATGCGGAGGATGTGCGGAAGGAATGCAAACCTGGAGCTAGGATAGCCGGGACATGGCTTGCCTGCACATGGCTTGGCACTGCGGGCGGCCGCGGCAGGCGCTGCAGCATAAGCGCGACCTGGCCGGCTTGTGCAGACACAAGCGAACTGGCCGGTGTGGCGCCCTCTGGCCGCCCGACCTGGTCTTGACTGGCCTGCATGCATCCATGGTGTCCGCGACCCCGTCCGCGTTGCGCCCCTTCCCTCGGATACTGTGAGGCGGAATCTACAGCATAACACTGGTGAGCCTCGGCTATGGGGACCATCTGTGCGGCACGGGGCATGCCTGCGGGCAGCCGCGGGGAAGCAGACATGGGACGCCAGCGTTGATGTGACCGGTCATATCCGGTCATGACCAGAACGACCGGAATGGCATGGCACGCAGGGCAGCGCTGCTGAACAGCTCGGCACATCAATTCTGGAGTGAAAGGTGTAGCGGACCGATTCCAGGCGGTGGCGTGGCTGCCCTCCGACAGGTGCCCGTGGATGGCCGCCCAGGGCGATCTCCGCTTCTACTGCTTGTGGAGGCTGATGCAGCTGCAGGTGCTGCAGTGGCTGCATGTGGGGGGCGTGCAGCTGCGCCTGGGGGTGGACCAGGTGGAGGGGGGGCGCCTGCAGGAGACTCCACTGCTGCAGTGCAAGGCCCGGCAGCTGGGTGGGCAGAGGGGCCGACAGCTGCTGCAAATGGGCTGTCTGGAGTTGTGCCAGGTGCTGCTGAGTCAGCAGCCGCACCTGCTGCTGCAGGAAGTGGAGGTCAGGTTGCAGTTGGTGCTGTGGATGTGGCTGTGAGGGCACGTGGTGCATGCCTGGCTGTGGATGTGCTGCCGCCAGTGGCTGGGCGGCCTGCGGGGGTGCTGCTGCTTGCTGGTGGGATGGTGGTTGGCGTCGGTGTTGGTGCGGGGGAGCTGCAGCTTGTGGGATTGCTGCAAGCTGTGGATGGCGCGCCCCTGTCGGCTGCTGCCCCTGAGCGGTCTGTTGCTGCGCCCTGACCTGGGCTGGCGGGAGCAGCCCTGTGATCAGCAGTCGGCCTTGGTCTTGGCCCCCGGGTGCATGAACAGCTGGGCCCAGAACAGGTGTGCTGTGAGGCTGGTCAATGGAGGCTACCGCATACATCTCTGGATGGCCCATCAGCGAACGCGCCATCCCTTTGGCTCCGGAGGAAGTGGCCGCAAGGTGTGAGAGGCCAGATTTTGGGACTGCTGGTTGGGCCCCCGCAGAAGGCGCTGTCTGCGTTGAGGGCATGTCCCCTGTCGCGGATCCCCCATCACCACGCAGGGCAGTAGAGTCTGATTGGTGTCTTGAAGCTGTGGTTAACTGCGGTGAGACACCGGCGGAAGGACTCGTGGGCGAAGCCCGACGCCGCTTTGCGCCAGAGATGTCTGATGCAGCTACCGCAGGCACCGAGAAGGCAGCAGGGAGGGCATCACTCGTGATATCAACGGAAGGGCCCGCTTTGCCTGATGATGGCAGCGCATTTGACCGTGCACTGTGGTCAACGTCCGGCGAGTGCCGATGCGCACAGGTTTCCTGCGCAGCCCCGCGACCTGGCCCTTGCACCAAAGGAGCTTGCGCAGCTGGCGCTGCATGGCCCGATGGTCTCGACTGATTAATGACAATGTTTGCGGGGTCGGTCGGAGTCTGCGGAGATGAAATTGGGGCTTCATGCGGCTGCTGCCCTGTAAGCATGAATCTTGTCTAATTGAAATTCTCGCCGCTGTCTTGAGAGTGACAGCGCTAACACAATCCCCACCACCCGCCGCTGTTGTAAGACTGCGGTTGTCTCCGGAATCCTGCAAAGCAACGGCATGAGTCCTTGCATGTCCACTGCGCCGGGGCCTAACACATCAGGCGCACAAGTCGCACCCTTCGCGGCACGTGACGCAAGAATTACATTTTATAATGCGGGCCTGTTGCTGAACATTCTACATATCACGTCTTCGGAAATATCCGTGCCGAATCTGCCGCTAAGTCCTGCGGCAACGAACACAGCTTTTTGAATCGTGTACTCAGGCCCTTCAAAGCCGTCGACGCAAGCAGTCAGGAATGCATGACAGCAACAAGAAAGTAAGATTGTAGTGAATGACCACTCTGGGATGAGGCTGATAGTTCCACGGAGCCAGCAAAGGCAACAGCATATACATCGAGCCATACATGAAATGTACACTTGGCGCATATGCAGATATGACTGTCGATGCTTTTCATGCAGCTAGCGCTGCATCGTGCCGAGACTGCGTACTCTGGCGATGGTACAGCTTGACCCATCCGTGCTGCCAGCATGCCGCTGCCAGCATTTCGTGCCTGCCACCATGCTAACCAAGGCGTTCGTGCGTCACTTACTCCGAACAACTCCTAGCTAGACCAAGTATTTGGGCATGTAATTGTATTGATTAACAGATTGGCAGACTGGTCCAATTTCTGTTGACAACGTTGACAGTCTTCCAGGTGCATCTTTCCAAGCCTACCCATGGGCTAACATGGTGACACACCTAGTGACCAACACAGATTCCACATAAAAAGTTTCAATTGCTAGCTGCGCGGATGCCGTTGTGGACGGGCGTCTGCTCACGCATTCGCACACCGGCATGGAAGATGTGGCGGAATGCCGTGTGGTGTCACGCACGACCATGCGCACAGTCTTGCTTCGAACAACTGCATGCCGCCTAAACGGCTTCATTACAGGCACGCTTTGTATTCTGGTTGGATGTAGGTGACTGGTATCCTGTATGGTGGCAGGCCGGCGCGTCCACGCATCCCGCTTCCACGTAGTGTTTCACCAGGCGGCGTGCACACAACAACACATGGGACAGTGCACGGCGCAAACCTGGACGATTTGATATGCGAAATTGGCAGTATGCGTGATAAAGGACGGGCCGGAGGCGGCGAGAGGAGAGGCTGAGGTGTTTCTGATGATGTCAACCGTTCCGAAAGGAATAAGCACAGAGCCTATGCTTTACAAGAGTGCACAGCAGCCTCACGAACGAACCAGGAGGGGCAGCATTCACCTTCAGGAAGTCCTTCGCTGGATTGTTGTGCCTTAGCGTCCTCACAAGCAGCTGCAAGAGCTGCCTTCAGCATGGACAGCTTGGGCACAGCCTTGGTACAGTTCCGCTGAGCCCGGTCGTCAAGCTTCAAACTGCAGACGTGACGGCGATGCTTACACAAGTGAAATCAGCTGCTTCAGGAGTGACATGAGCGATTGGCAAGGTGCAATCTGTGGTGAACTAGTTAAAGTGTGCGTTTGCGCGCGGAAGTGCCGCTGAGCGTCCGAAAGCCAGGCCTCCGCACCACGCAGTTACCGCATACGCTAGCCTGACAGAGTTATTCTTGCTCGCTCCCGTCTCTGTCCCGTTTCCAGCTACAGCTAGGCTGTGCCGGATGCTCCCAGATATCTGTCGCGAATTCAACCAGATTGCACGTGTGCCCACGGGGCCTTGGCCTCATATCTCAGAAATCTATTTCTTAATCTGTAGAGATTCAGAAACTGTCCATAGCACAGCAAACGTGGCCGGCTCTAGTCCACGTTGACCGACGCCATCCGACGGGAAAAGTCCCGGCGGTGTCAACTGGTGCATGCCTCCAGTTTGCGACAGCCATGGCTGCGTGGCGGAGGTTCGAGACTTCCACCATATGCATGTAGGAGATACGAGGCTTAGGTACGGCCGCGTCGTAGCTGTGAAGTGCGTGAGGGAAAATCCCGGAAAGTATCTGCGCCCATGCACCGAAATCACCATACGGCCAAGCTTGCTGAGCAGGGCAAGGAGCGTGATTGGCTGGCGTTTGTGGAGGCTCCGCAGTATGAGTTCTTTCCTTTTGCGGTACAGTCGTATGGGCGGCTGGGCCAGACAGCGATTGAGTATGTGAAAAGGCTTGGGGACACCGCTGCCATGTCGGGGCGGATCTCCAAGTCGGTGTTTGTCATGAAGACGTACAAGAAGTTGTCTTGTGCGTTGCAGAGGGGCAATGCCAACATGTACGCTCAGTCGCTGTCGGCCATTGCGCGTGTGACCGGCAAGCACTTCATGCCGGGACTGGACGTGCCGGTGGAGCGTTCTGAGTGTATTGTGAGCCGTGCTGTGAGCAGCACTAGTGAATAGCGTGTGTGAATGTGTCGAGGGAACTTTAGCGCAATACAGAAGCTGCTGTGTTTCTGTCTGTGCGGCGCTTGGCCATGGTGATTGATTTTTGGTGCATTGCCATGAGTCGTGCCTCTGTGTTCTACCACCTTGTGGAGCATACATTTGTAACGTGTCTCACTCTATATCACACCGCGGTGCACCGCCACGACATAACAGCGCGCTGCAGGGGCATGGCCTTCGTCAAGCACGCGAAGATGAAGACAAACGCCCACGTCAGTCTTACCGCCACTACCTGCGTAGCTGTACACATTCCCGAAATATCTATTCACGCATCCGGTACCAGCCTGTTGGAAGTGAGTCAACATCTAGAAGTATCTGGAATCCGTGTCGGAGAGACCGAGACGAGACGGCAGCATACCGTAGCACCCAAAAGAAAAACACACGCCCACACACAGAAAGGTGTCGAGACGGACATGGAACGGAAGGCACTGGTCTCGAAGGTTCGAGAGGATATGCGACAGATACATAGATACATGGATATGCGACAGATACATACATGGATACATCGAACAGTTGTATGTTCGCTTGGTGCACTGGATCGGAGCCCCTCGATGTAACAGTACATCGAACAGTTGTAGAGTGTCTGTGCAGTTTCTCTGGTAAAAATAGCGAGTGTGCGCGATACAACCATGTTCGTTGTTACGTCGCAGAGTTGTGTAGGAACGCGCCAAAAGAACCCGCGCGTGCAGATGCAAAAAGATAACGACGCATGTGGGTGTACACTGTAGATGTCCGTGTCCCCGTTTCCGCCCCCTGAGCCCAGCAGCGGAAGCGGCCATGCAACTTCTCTGGATAGAGGATTTCGCGACCGACCTGACCAACCAGGCCGGCCGTCCGCGCGCCAATCAGGCCCACGTAGATGATGATTAGTATGGTATCGACAGCTGACTGCTGTTTCGTGCGCGTTCCGACGCACGTAGTCACGCCAAGCTGTACCCCGCAGCACGGCAAGTAGAACCTTCGGAAAGTGCCAAAAGAAAACATGCACAACGACCCACAAAAGAAAACAGAGTGGTCAGCAGCTTGTATTGACTGTCCCCGCAGACAGATTTGACAACCCCAGCCCAACGGCGTCCCTCCCAGCAACCACCACCATGCCAGCAACTCGCCACATCCACCTCACAGCATCCACACCCAACACCAGATGACCCGACCAACACCAGCCACCGGACTACTTGGATGTCCGCATCCAACCTGCAAATGTGCTCGCCAAGACTCCAGTTCGCTCCGCCAGCATATCAACCAAGATCACCCGACAGCCCAATGGCAGCCCGACCAACTAGCAGCAATCGACTCTGTACAATGCCCGCAGTGCCAGAAAGTCCTCAGCTACCCCATCCGCTCACACAAAATAGCAGGCGCAGGCAGCGCAGCGTGCACCCACAAGACCTTCACCGCAGAATCAAGCAGACACCGGCAGGCAGTGAATGCCAGAGCCAAGCCCATCCAAACACCACCCCACCACCACGCCCAACAGCCCCACGCAAGCACATCCCATGCGCCTCCACCCCAGCAACCCCCACCCCCCCCAGCAGACCAGCGACCCCACCCACCAAACACCCCCAACATTGACAACGTTGACCAATCCAGACCAAGACAGACCATCCCAAAAGGCTCCGCACACGCCTTCGGGGAAGGCCTGGCCAAGCTCGTCACAGCCATGACCGATGCCCCAGACTACGCCGCAGCCACAGCTGCAACCACAGCCATGCTGTGGTACCCAGCCCAGATCCTGACCGACGACAGCAACAACGGACTCGAACGCCACATAGCAGCACGGATCCTCGCCCACAGCGAAGGCAGGGATCCCATCCAATACGAAGAACGCCACAAGAAACCCCGCTCCAACCCAGCCAAGCAGACATCCGACCAGCGCACAGCAGCCCGCATCCACACAAAGCTGACCATGCACAGCCTCTCCCGAGCAGCCGGATGCCTCGCCCCCGGCTCCATCGTCCAGCAGCCCACACCAGAAGACCTCACCAATCTCCAAGACCTCCACCCCCAAGGAGAACCAGCCCAGCCACCTCCCATCGACACAGCTGCACCACACATCACTGTGGACGACCTAGAACGTGTCCTCGGCAACCTTCCCAACTCCTCTGAACCCGGCCTGAGCGGCTGGACGTACGAACACGTCAGATCCGCCGCATCCGCCAGCACCGAGGCCAGAGACGCCATCCTCCACCTCATCAACCAGGTCATCAGCGGCCAGTTCCCGCAGGTGACAGCCCTCCTCAGCACCATACTCGTCCACATCCGCAAGCCAGACGGCGGCATCCGCCCCATCGCCGTCAAAGAAGTCTGGGTCCGCATCGCCAGCCTCTGTGCAGTCAGAGCATGCAGCGAAGTGGGCCCCAGCCTTGCCCCACTGCAGGTTGGTGTCGGTATCTCCGGCGGCGCTCAGACTATGGGCCATGCTCTCTCGTCTGCCGCCGTTGGGAATCTCGACACCGTCATCCTGTCAGTGGACTTCAAGAACGCATACAACTCCATCCACACCCAGTCCATGCTCGACGCAGTCCACCAGCGCGCCCCGCAGCTCCTCCCATACGCCATATGGGCCAACACATCACCAACCCAGCACCACGTCATAGGCGCCCCACCAGGCACAGCCCCGATCACATCGACCAGAGGTGTGAAACAGGGCGACCCCCTTGCCAGCCTCCTCTTCTCACTGACTCTGCAGCCGGCTCTCGAAGCCGCCCAAGCCACCGCAGATCCCGCCGACGCAGCCCTCCTTGCCTATGCCGATGACTACAGCATCCGCGGCACCGGCAAACCCATCATCAAGGCCTTCACCACCCTGGAGGAACACGCCCACCCGATCGGCCTCCGCATCGGCCGCGCGAAGAGTGCAGCCACATCCATCATTGATCGCGACGCGGCCCAGGTCGTGGCCGACGCCACAGGCGTGCCGCTGCGCCCACACGGCGTCACCTGCGCAGGCACGCGCATCGGCCACTCTCCCTACGTCAAGGACTACTGCAACCGACGCGCGACAACCGCATGTGCGAAGATTGATCGCCTCCTCTCTCTCCCCCTGCCTGCCCAGGACAAGTTCCTGCTGCTCCGCGGCTCTGTGCAGCTTGCCCTCACCCACCTAGTCCGTGTCGTCGCGTGGGACTCGGTCAAAGACGCGGTGCAGCAGCTGCAAGACAGGGTAATGGCGGCGGCGCGGGAGATCATGAATCACCCGCACATGCCCGCCGTCGCCGAGGAGCAACTCCGCCTACCGCTACGCCACGGCGGATTCGGGCTCATGGACGTCACGGAGCACGAGGCAGGTGCAACCTATCTGTCCAGCGCCGCGCTGGCGCATGACGCCATGCGCGATGGCCCCCCCGACTTCCGCCCATTCGCCGACGGCGACGTTGCCAAAGGCCTACAAGAAAAATGGACAGCGCTGCGTGCAGCAATGCCGCCGAAGGCAGACTGGGGCCCAGAAGAGCTCGACAACGTCTTCATCGCCACTGGCTTTCCCGGTAAGAGCAGAAAAGTGACCAGGGCAGTAGCGCAGACACGGCACGACGCGCTGCTGCAACAGCTGGGCAGCACCCTTGGCGGTGCAAAGGACCTTGCGCGCGTGCGCAGCTGCGCCTGTCGTGTTGCCTCACTGTTCCTGGATTCCCTCCCAACCAACCGCATGCTGACTCTGAATGATGGGGATTTGGTGCATGGGATGCGGTTCAGGGGCGGACTTTCCCCCCTGCCGCATTAGATGAGAAAGTGATATGTGATTGCAATGCTCGGGTGAAGCTCGGCGACGTAGATCATGCCATGACATGTCGACACAATGCCGACTGCTGGACATTGCGCCACAACATTGCCGTTACGGCTTAGCGCCGTCGAGTAAGAGCGGCAGGGGTGTCCACATCAATTGAGCCTGTGATGCGCAGCCTGGACAGACGCTACAGGGACGACAGTAGGGGGACATCCTAGCAAATGGTCCGGACGTGGACGTGTATGTGCTAGATGTCAGCTTCATCCACCCATCTGGGGTGGCTGTGGTGGGGAAAGCATCGGGGGCACAGGGGCACGCGGCCGCCGTACGCGAACAGTTCAAACTCAACAAGTACAAAGAGAGTGTGCAGGGATCGTACAAGGTGGTGCCAGTTGTGCACGAGACATATGGCAGACTAGGGTCGCATGCCATGCAGTACCTCAACACGCTGGCAGTGTCGTTGGTTGGGCCATTCAACAAGCAAGCAAAGGCTCGCTGGATTGAGAATTTCTTGCGGGAGTTCAGTGCGGCGACAGTGAAATTTCCTTTAAAGGAAACGGGTTTGTGATCAGAAAGGCCATGTCCAGGGTAGCACAGTTCACGGGTGCGCAGTTCGTGCCAGGTGATCGCCTGGCCGGCTCGCATGTGCTGGGTAGCATGTGAAACTAGAATCTATTTGTACATTCGCTTGGTGCACTGGATCGGAGCCCCTTGATGTAAGTGTAGATACACGCGCTATTACTATTACTACGATAGCCAAAGCGACAGCTGTGCCGCATACTGTACACAGCTGAACAATATGGCATGACCATTCAGGTGGGCAAGTTTCTATCAGTGAGGTTGCTGTTGTAGTAGCTTCACGAGCCCATGCCTGCCTGGGCTGGTGCCTGGTGCCTGGTACCTGTTGTGTCATCGGAGAACCTGTACCTTTGGACACACGTTGGACTGCATAATCGACATGTACACCAGGTCCCTCGCGGTCCTAAATGCAGATGCACTGGTGGCTTGTTGTTTACATATCAGCCTGAGTCAGCCTGTTTCAGCTGGCCCCTTGTGCTAGAGATCCTATGCACTTTTGGAATGGACAACATACCCACAAGCCGCACGCATTTTTTCTGTGAATGTGGAGTGGAAACATTCGATGGTATCAACCTCTACAGTGGTGAAGGAAATCCGTGTGCCGAGGGCTTGCACATTCCCTCACTGCCTGTTGTGCTGAACCATGCCGACTATGAAGTTGCGGAACTTTAGGTGATGGCATTGTATCCAAGTTTTCCGCAGTGGTTCTGCAAGACGCGTCCATCTGCATCTGACCCCCGGCATGTCGACCCGCCGCTGCAAATAGGTTGCGCTGCAGGTGTGCACATGCATGATTGCCAGGCTGTAACACGACCGAGCTCGCCCCGCATGGCCCAGCGTCAGGCCAAGTCTTGGGCAGTTGATGTAGCGAACCAAAAGAAGCTCTGGTACTGTCCAAGTCCACAGCTGTCGATGGTGCGTCTGTGATCGGCTCATGCTACCTTCGTTGCACGCAACCTCGCATGCAGCAGCTGGCTATGTGCAAGGTGGTGCCTTTTCCGACCAAGGCCCGCTTCTTATGACAGCATGTCGATTGCTGTATTTCCCGCATAATGTGCCTGAGCTCCGCTTGTAGCCCATCGAGCTTGATCACGATGAGGGGCGGGTGTACGTGTAGCCTGGCAGATGCTCTTACAGCTTTGTTCAGGAAGCGCAGGTGCGAAATCGTGTCTTGATGCTGAACTAAATTCTATTTAATATTGTCTGTCAGAGTTGTATGCCCAAGTTGTGTTGCTTGACACATTGGTCTTGCGTGGGCTATGCGCACTGTCAATACCCGCGCTTCCCGCGCGGTCAGTCGCAACAGAATCTTACCTTCTGATTGTATATATGCATAAGTTCTTCCAAATTGCCGCAGAGATGACGTGGACCTGCCCAGTATTGCTGAGCTCAGTGAAAGGGAGAAGGCCACAGGAGGCGCCCCTGCGAATCCCCGCTCGGGCATGTACCAGTCAGCGCAGCTTCAACCGATATCAGCACCACAGGTTCGTTCGGTGGCCGTGAAGATGCATGAGTAGCCTAACGAACCAGACTAGCTTGCCTGATGTCCCCACTTCTGAATGCCTGAACTGTAACTGTGCTGCAGGCCACTGCTGGTACAGGATTTGTCAGCTCCTCAGTGTTTGGGGTGCAAGCCGAAGTCGATGAAGTCGATGCGCCGGTGCACCAAGAAATTGTCCAGTTCCACATGGTTACTGTCAATGCCAAGCAAATGGAGGCTCTGGCTTCCAGCACAGGACTGCTCATGCTATCCCCATTTCTTCCTGAGTCACTGAAGGGATGCAGATGGTTCGTCAACACACCACACCGGTTTCGATTCGCCGTGGTCAGCACCTGATGTAGCCAGCTACATCTGTCTGGCTTTAAAGCTTGACCGCTCGTTTAGGTCTGCCTGTGTCAGCCTGTCTTTGAAGCTGTTTTCCACGTACACATGATACTTTCACCTCCACCAGCGTCATCTCTCTGCAAGACGCTGTATGTCAGCACCTTTTATGTGCATCTACGTTGATGGGCGCAGATCCAGTGCATCATGTATATGTGTGTCTAGCCTCTACAATTACATCCGCATGCGACCCAGCCAGGCAACCGCCTGGCACAACTGCCGTCTTCTGTGTACGTATGGCTACATCACTATATTTATGAGGACGTTGGTCTCTCTGACAAGCAGACATTTGTTGTCTAGGCATCACATCTTGTCCTAGGATCAGCAACACATGTTGCAAGATCACGATCTGTTCGAAAAAGCTGCATTTGCCAATTATACCGCTGGCAATTCAACTCGACTGTGTGTGAAACATGGATACATCAGTGCAGGCGCATGTCAGAGTTCAGCACATGGACCTTGCTGTACAGCACAAATCTGTCTCAGGTCTTCCATGTGACACACAAGGCCTCCAAGACGCACCTTGCAGTCAAGTGCTACAACAAAGATGCAATGAGAGAAGACCAGAAGATCCAGGCAGGCCTTTTACCCTTATCTGGCCCCCCCTCGTGCCTGCTTCATGCTTTTGGACCGTGGGCATCCGCTGTGCAATGGTTCGCTCCATCCGACATACCACGACCAGCTTCAGATGTGCAGGCGGTGAGAGAGATCTGGTTTCATTCCCGCCTGAGCCATCCCAACATCATCGCGATGCACGCCGCCTGGAGCGAGGCGGGCAAGATCTGCATGGCCCTGGAGTATGCGACCGGAGGCAGCACGTTCCGCCGGCTCCGCCGGATCGGTCGCTACGACGAGGACGCGTGTGCAAGCACAGTCATCCTGCAGACGCTGTGTGCCCTCGAGTTCCTGCACGGCCTCGGCCTGATCCACCGCGACATCAAGCCGGAGAACATTTTGCTCACTGGTGATGGAGCAAAGCTGGCGGATCTCGGACTCGTGATCAACCACCGCGATGAACCCGCCAACTCTTGCCTCGGGACTTTTGACTACATGGTGCGCCGCAGGCGCTGGTCACAGTAACGTGTGGATGGGAGCTGTCTGGCTTGTTCTGGCTCGTTTTTGGCGTGGACGTGCCGCAAAATGTGACTGCTGGTTGGCATTATGGCTGCTCAGACGTCCTCAGTGACGTCCTCAGACGTCTCTCGAGGATTTCTGGCCACACTGTTCGTCTCCCACGACATCAAGGACTCTCATGCGGCAGCTCCATCTCATGGCACATATCGTGGTGGTATTAGCAATAAGTCCAGCCCAGCAGACCGCCAACGGGACATGCTGCTGCACGGTCCGTTGCAGACTCGAGCCCCAGCCCTGCAGCTCTGCTGTGCAGGCACCTGAACTGTTCGAGCTGCCGCGCAAGGCCTTCCCAATGCAGTTCAAGGCGGACCCGGGCGCGGTGGCGTGCGACAGCAAGCTCGACGTGTGGGCAGTGGGGGTCCTCGCATACGAGATGCTCCTGGGGCGCGCGCCCTTCTCCGGCAAGACCTCCGCTGCCACCGTGCAGCAGATCAGGCGTGGCTTCACCGGCCGCTTCCCCGACACGGTGTGCCCGTGCCCACTCGAACCATGGACTGCACACCTCTGCACAAGCACAAAAGCATGAGACACGCCTGCCTGAAGCCATATCACAGAACTCCTGAGGAAGGCAATGATCTGGTTCTTCGGTTGGTTCTGGCGGCACGGGTGGGGCCACGTCCGCGTCCAGTGTGTTGATTTTGGCACCGCTGTTGCGCGCGTGCGGGCTCGAATCGCAGCATGGCCATGTCCACGAGGTCTCAGGGGGCATGCCTGCGACTGCAGGGGGCATGCGGTTGATGTGTCAGCTAGCCTGAGGTGACGTTCGGGTGCAACCGTACATGAGGCACACCTGGGCGGGAACCTGCCATCGGCTGTGCCTGCGATAACGGCACGGTGCATGCGAGTGCCGCCAC
This sequence comes from Ulva mutabilis, assembly GCA_900538255.1. Lineage (NCBI taxonomy): Eukaryota > Viridiplantae > Chlorophyta > Ulvophyceae > Ulvales > Ulvaceae > Ulva > Ulva mutabilis. The sequence continues at coordinate 156,330 of UNSF01000106.1, forward strand.
AATTCTGTGCTAACTTTTCACTCTTGGGGGGCAAGTGCGCGCTGGGCATGGTGGTGGCGGCCCTACCGCCGGGTCATGAGGCCACATCTGCAGTTTAGGAAGGCAGCAAATTGCAGTACTTGCGGCCGGCAGGGCACACGTGAGGGATGCCTTCCTGATGCGCGCATGCCGTAGACCGGTTATAGATGAGTGACCGCACCATGTGAGTGGAGACAAGAACCGGCCAGCGACAAACACGAGACGAGGTGTTTATCACCACACACAGACGACGTGGCCGGCAGTGCAGGCGCCCCCTCAGCTGTCGGCGCCAGCCAAGGACTTCATCCAGCGCTGCCTGCGCCACGCACCCGCTGCGCGGCCGACCATCGAGCAGCTGCTGCGGCACCACTGGATCAGGGGGCACTGCTGGGAGGCAGCGGCGACGGCGCGCCGCGCTGGAGAACTCAGCCAGGAGCTCGTCACGGGTAGCGAGCCGGCGTGGAGCGACCTGCTGGAAGAGGTTGATGCGGTCGCGGCGCACCGCGTGAAAACGCTGCGCAGGTGACCTCGCACAGCATGCCGCCTCCCCCCCCCCCCCCCACGGCCCCCTTCGTGCATCGACACGAGATCCGGCAGTTTTCGCACTGCAGTGGTGGCTGGGCTGCGAGGCAGCTGATGCCTGGCAATCTGGTGTGCTTGCCGTTGTGGACTGTCACCTGAGCGTGCTCATGTACGAATGTGAGATATTATGGGGGCGGCGTGTACGAGTGCTTGGATGATGTGTGGACGCGATCCGAGGCCCGAAGTAGGAGCACAAATTCTAGAGCTGCACATTGGGGCACTGCACCGACGAGTGAGACATCACACGCCCGAATAGTGCGGGAGATGGTCCTGGCCGATCGGCTCATGGCATGCTGTTGTGAGAACATTACAGAGATTTAAGGTGTGCACGGTTGAACGGGGAAGAGCGTGCTGGATACACCAACGGCTGCATGCATGCTGAAGTGGCCTGTGTTCCTGGTGCACCTTCGCCTGGATCGTCCTGGTGGGCTGGGTGGCACACGAGCGGGGGGCGGTGGGCCAGTCTCCGCACTGCACAGGCATGTGCGTTGCTTGCGTGGGTAGCGTTGGCGGTTTCACAACCCAATCCCCTGTGGGTGCAGACAGTGGCGAGCTCCCACATACTCCACCTCTTGCAGCGGCCACTGCACGTGGCTCCTGAGGCACCACAGGAGACAGCAATGGCACCCTGTACAGCTGTGGTGGTTAGACGGGGTTCCTGTGCTGCATCAGGCACACTGCAATCTTCATCTGATGATGGCAGTCATGTACGTCAGCATGCATATGGCAACACAGGCAGAGTCCAAGCGACAGCAAACTATTGGGACAGAAGCGAATGGCGGCACAGCCACAGCAGCATGATGTACCTGGGAGCTGCAGCGATGGCCGTCCATAGGCCCGAGTCGGTGCTGTGTTTGGTGTCAAGTTGGCGTCTGGTGCCAAGTTGGCTGCTGTCTGCGGTGTGGGTCGCACAAACGTGTCCAGCCTTCGTACAGAAGAGGCAATGCAGTGACAGAACGGTCGTGTGACCCTGAAGCCTACAAGACGGCGATGGCCGGTAGAAGGGCAGTGGACCGGCACAGACACTGCGCTGTATAGATACAGCACAACCGCATGCCAGCCGGCCAATATGATGGTCTCGACCCTGGCTGCTGCATGAGAGCATGGGCTGCTGTGTTACACGGAGATGAACGCAATAGCCATGCAGCGAGGGCAACAGAAGGAAAGTAGACGGCCAAAACCCCCCGAAAGCAGACACCAGCAAAAAGCAATCACTGTCTCAGGTGAAAAGCCACAACGAAACGACACAGTCGACACAACCACACCCACGCACCCACACGCATGCGCACTCCCGCACCCCACCACCACGGCACCCGCGCCACAACCGCACACTGCAACATGGGCTGCTGTGGGGAAACGTATGATGTGCGTGTGCACCATCATGTGGATTACATGTGCCGTGTTGCAATCGCACCATCGCAGCAGCTGCTACTAGTGCATGATCTCGAGCCGCACACAATCAAACCGTCATGAACGTTTGCATCGTGGGCACCAAGTTCAGCAATATGCCAGGCAGGGCCCACCCCTCATGCATGTGGAAACGTCGTGTCGAGGAGTGCCACGGCAGCCCGTCATGCCTTTGCATTCGGCGCCAACCAGATCCCAGCGCGTAATTGTTGAAATACGCAGCAGCTCGAACAGATTGAGCGATCTGTGGTATTGCTAGTGAGAGTGTGCGCGCGCTTGCATGTAGCTAGCAGTGTTTTCTATACAGCGCCCGTGGCTCGTGTACTGCTCATGTTGACACCGCGGCGAATAGGATCATGTCATCGAGTCTGACAACTAATCACGTCTTCTAGTATACCTGGCACCTCGTTTGTGTGATGGGTGTTGACTACATTGCGAGAAAGGCAGCGAAGAAGCGCAACAAGCAGGCCCGCCGAGGGGACCACAAAGGCGATCAGAATGCTCGGAAAGAGCGTGCAGCTCGTGGTGTGCCAAAGAAGCGTCTCGGTGTCTGTTGGGGACAGCCCACGCTGACGGAAGAAGATAAACTGGACGCCGTAGAAGACGCCGGCGATGCGTCGCAGTATGACGTCCTCTGCGGAGCAGGCCTGGGTACGCCCTTGGTCCATCCGTTCACAATATCAGTATTTCTTATTGAACTGGCATGAGTGGACGCCCTGGTCATGGACGGCCCGCGCTGGATGGTGGCATGACATCTTCGTGCGCTCTGGTCGCTTACAGCTGTGTATCCTGCAGGTGATCCGCTACTTCGGCCAGAAATGCTTGAGAGCAATCGATCCAAGCGACTGAAAGCCACGTTTCATTTCCAGAAGAACCATGGTTTCGATCTGCTCCGGCCGGCAGCTCTTCCGCAGGACGCGGATGACCCCATAGCCACCGCCAAGAAACCAGCCAAGAAGGAGAGGAAGGCCCTCAAGCTGTCCACCGTCGTCACACCGCTGCGGCAAGAGCCAGCTGGCGGTAAAGACGTGCCTGCACCGAAGGCATCAGAGGACGGCACGCAGGGTGCAGCACAGTCCGGCACCACAGCAGCCCAGACATCCGCCATGCATGGGCTACACCCCGTCATGCAAGCCTACCTCGTACACCAGGGCCTCGCAGAGCCAACCGAAGTCCAGCGCCGTGTTTGGTCCGAGGCGTGCAGTGGCCGCGATGTTGTGGCACAGGTGTGTCCAATTGATGTGCACTGTGTCCATTCCGCCTGCAGTGTGTCCAGTTTGACTGCAGTTTGTCTATTTAGTGGATTTTCGACACATCGCTCTTACGTGTCGATGATTTTGTTTCGACACGTACTCCACCAGATAATGCGCTTCGCGTCACCAGGTATTGCGCTACTATTAGCTGCCTCAAGCTGCAACGCATTGCAATGACTCACCGAGTCGAGCTCCGACCCTCGCCGCGAATCAGGTCCAGCCGGAACATCTGGTGAGGCAACTGCACCAAATTGAAGCCTCACTGTCGTGCACACAGGGGCACCTGCCTCTCACCTCTTGTCCAGCACGCGCTATCATCAGAACCAGCTGGCGCGCACGCCGCTCGTCCAGACGATCGTGTGGTACAAGACGCCATGCCAGCCGTGAAATGGATCCTTCACGCTCACACGTACCATCGTCATCGCACAAACCACGATGACCAACACCGAATGCACCATCGCACCAGCACATCAGCATCTGAGCTCCCCGCCAGCCGCAGGCTCCGACCGGCTCTGGCAAGACTCTCGCGTTCGTACTGCCGATGGCGGTACAGCTCATCGCGGCCGGCCACGGCCACACGACGCGGCCTGCCGGCCCGGCCGCGCTCGCGATCGCGCCGACGCGGGAGCTCGCGCTGCAGACGCTGCGCGCGTTTGTGCCGCTCAAGCGCACGGCCGGCCTGCGCAGCACGTGTGTCTACGGGGGCGCGGACCGCGCGGCGCAGATTGCGGCGCTGCAGCACAACCCCCACGCCCTCGTCGCCACCCCCGGAAGGTTCTGCTCACAACCTCCTGCTCGGACAACCGCCATGCATGTACAAGTCAACCTGTGTTCCGCGTGCAACATCTGCCGCGGAGGCATGTCGGTCGCTGCCTGCGCCGGCGCTTGTCATCTCAACGTGCTCATGCCTTGCACGCTTGCATGCGGCGGTCACAGTTCACAACACGGTGACAACGTTTCTCAAGCAACAGCTGAACCGCAGAACGGAAACAGTACATGCCGCCCACAGTCCAGTTCTGTACGTCCAGTTCAATTTCTGAGGTGCCCAACCCTAGGCCAGAGCTGGACTGCAGGAGCACGATCACATGACACCGTGAACGGGATTGCAGGCTGCTGGACCTATATGACGCGGGTGCAGTGCCCCTAGGCCATGTGCGCTGCGTGGCCCTCGACGAATGTGACAAGATGCTCGGGCTCGGCTTCGCGCCACAGCTTGACCGCCTTGCGGAGCTCCTCTTGCGCGAACCTGCGGCCGCGACCACCAGCCTGAATGGGGGTGTTGGCGCGAACAGAACTGGCTCTGCAGCAGTCAGGCCTATTGCCGCTGACGTTGCACCGGACATCACGACAAAGAAGCGGCACCGGCGCGTGGAGGACCGTACACAGCTCGTGCCGGCGGCCGACCCAGCGGCACGACCGGCGGCGGATGGCGCGAGTGGTTCTGGAAGCTACCGGCGGCCGCAGGTGCTGCTGCTGTCGGCGACGGCGACAGAGGGCATAGGAGAGGGGGGGGTTAGCGGCCAGGAGGGGGGGCATGCGAACGGGGCGAGTGCCTCGGGGGCATCAGTGGGGGACAGGGGCAGCGCGGAGGTGCCGGAGTCGATGCGGCGGTGGGTCGCGGCAGATGCGGCAAGCGTGCGCGTGGAGGGCATGTCTGGCGCGAGCATCAGCGACACCATCACGCAGGTCCGGCCCCGCTGCGCATGCATGCACTTGATGCATGCGGTGCACTGCTGCGACGGTGGGTGTGATCGTGGCGATGTGTCGAAAGAGCCACTGTGTTGGGTCGATGCGATCTGCAGCTGTGTGTGCCGGGCTTGAGCAGCATGTGTGTATTGGTTGCTTGCATCTGTGCTCGCATGTGATGGCTGAAACGTAGCAGAGCCTGTCCACTCCTGTGCCGAGGATCAGTGCACTCCGCCAGATCGCTATCCGCCACGCGCATGCGTGCACGGGCCCTGCCTTGTGCCTTGTGCCTTCGTGAACCTTCATCAGGCTTCACACGCCGCACTCACGCTTGCACAAACCGCAACGAGGCGCAGGTGGCCCGTAAACCCGACGCGCTGCGATCGCTATCTGCAGCTGGACCAACACCGCGGCCTGGCTGCGCGACAGCGAGGTTGAGGCAGTGCAGCATGCATGCAGGTGGTGCACGTGTGCGCGGAACACAAGAAGGTGGCCAAGCTGGTGAAGCACCTGCAGGCCGTCAACGCGGAGCGCGTCGGCGCGCGGCAGCTGCCGCTCGTGCTCATCTTTGCCAACCGCATCAAGGTGCGGGTTGGTGTACACTTTAGGGGGCCGATAATGTTAATGTGTACGATTTACGTTCTGTGGACCGTTCCGGACGTCACACCGCTCCAAGTCAGTGGCCCAGCTCGTACTTCGCAATCACCTGTAGCCGCCTCGGCATCGCCAGTGCGATATGCGCACCGTATCCCTGCCAAACTTTAACCCCACAACCCTGGGTGTTTATCGCAGCGTTCCCGAGCAGACGACTTTGATGCCTGCTAAAAAATAGAAAATAAAACGGCTGTTTCAGGGAGCGACCGTGCACCCTGGCGGCTGTTCAGTTTGCAGGGATAGGATGCTCGCAAATACTCGCGCTTCAAACCACATGCCACCCCCGCGACACGTCACCCACAACCTGGCCTGCTTGCCCTTTGGCCTACTTGCCCTTGCAACAACACGCCCGACAGTGCGCGCGTGTGTGTGTGTGCAGACGGTCGCGTATCTACACAAGGAGCTTGTGGCGGCCGGCTTCAAGGTGGAGGAGCTGCATGGCCAGCTCGACCAGGCCAAGCGGGAGGCCGCGCTGCGTGCTTTCCGCGCTGGCAAGGTGCAGGTGCTGGTGGCGACAGACGTCGCGGCGCGGGGGCTGCATGTGCAGCGCCTGCCCTACATCGTCAACTACGACTTTCCGGGAAATCTCGACACCTACATTCACCGCATCGGCCGGACAGGTGTGCGCCGTTCAGCCGCGTCCGCCACCGCCCGTGCTTCTGACCCACCTAGCTCCCACCGTGCGCCCATCGGGGGTGGCATGTGCTGTGACCCACGGAGCTCCCACCGTGCGCCATGTTTGCCAGCGCCCATGGGCATGTTTGTGGGCGACCGTACTGCCCCCGCGCGCACAATGTTGCCATACTGCTTGCTAGCACATGCTGTACCAGCCATCCTGACTTCACCTTGAATCATGAGAATCACCTTAAATCATGACGGGGGTGCCGCCCAAATGCCCTGAGCGCCTCTGCTGTGTGTGCCTGCCTACTCGCTTGCTCTGCCACCTGCTGGAGCGTGCTCCTGTAAGTCCGGCTGTACCATTTCTCTCTATTGCCCTGGTTGCCTGAGCTCTGTGTGTCTGCAAGTGCACCAGACACGCTTCTTGCCCGTTGCCCTGTCTCGAGGCAGGAGCTCGTGCCAGCGCATCCTCTCAGTCAATCTTCATGCTGCGTATCACTGTCGGGCCTCTGGGCTGCCCGCCTCGTGAGCATGGGGTGTTATGACATGCATGGAACCGGTGCTGGCCCGTTGCATCAGGTGCGTCCATCTGGAACTGGCCGCAGCCTTGCTTAGCATGGTCGGCGTGTGTCTGCTCGCGAAGGGCCGCGGCGCAATAGCAGGGGTGACGGTCATATGCATGGGCCCGTCAATCCGAGGCACCTGCCAGTACGCAACACGTGCATCCCACCCCCGCCCGGCCCCGGGCGGGCCTCTCCCCGTGTGCACGCTGCGCTGCTGGAACGCTGGCTCATGCGTGACAGGGGCGTGTTTGGGGTGCAGGGCGCCTGAAGACACACGGCCATGCGTTCAGCTTCTTCACGCGCAACCTCGCCCGCCTCGCGCCGGCCACCGTGCAGCTCCTCGCCGAGTGCGGCCAGGCTCTCGACCCAAACCTCGTGAAGCTCCGCGACGCCTTCCAGACGGTCGTAGCGAAGCTCGGCCTGGAAACGGCTGCGGCGCTGATGCGCGGCGACGCCACCGACGCCCAGGGGTCGGGGGATGGCCCCCTCGCTGGGGAGGACGGCGCCGGTGCTTCTTTGCATTCCGAGTCCGCAGCACACAGCATGGACTACCCGCAGGATCTGCGCGAAGGCGTTGAGGTGCTGCTGCAAGGGCAGAAGGTGAAGAAGAAGAAGAATCCTAAAGCCCAGGCTTCCAGGTGCGCTGCGTGCTGCGTCCGCTGGACCGCCTGTCAATGCGCGTGTCTTCAGGCGGCAGTTTTGAATCTCATACCCCGTGCTTGGGCTATGGGCAGGCAGCACAGCGCGCACAGCGTCGCTTCACACGGCGGCCACATGGTTTGAAACAGTCGCTGTGCACACTGCCACCTCCTCCGTGCCTGCCACTGCTCCCCTCGACTCCGCTGATACTGCGCACACCAGCACCGTTGCCTGATTTGGCCGCCACTATGAACAGATGGGTGCCTCATGCCCCGCGTGTGCTTCCCCCGCTGGGCACATGTACAATCACTTCAAGCAGCTTCCAGCAGCTTCCAGCAGGCCCCTGCGGCTGCACGTCTGTGAGAGGCACGCTTTCGCTTTGCAGTGAAAGCTCGTGACAGCCTGCGGCGCGCATTTGGGGACGCGAGGCGCGTATCGAGAGCTCTCGGAAGTATGTGCCATGCCCCTCACGCCCGCGCAGCTGGTTTCTGTTCAGGCCCGGCTTGAATTCAAAGTCCACACACCACTGCCTTCCTGCGCCGTGTCAGCCAGCCCCATGTCCGCCTGATACTCGTCAAGGCCCGTAATGCAGCAGAGGCAGGTTTCAGGTTATTGGTATTGTTTTTCAATGGTACAGCGCTGCAGTGCTGCGGAAGCTGGGGAGCCGCTGGAGCAGGACCTGCCCGACTTCATCGCCGCAGCACGCTTCACGGGCGGCCGCCGCGGCTACGTCTTCACGACCCGCGGGCGGCGCACCGGCTACTACCGCGATGGGCCTGCATGCGGCGGCCCAGGCGCGGGCGCCGGCAAGGTGAAACCCGCATGCGGCGGCCCAGGCGCGGGCGCCGGCAAGGTGAAACCCGCATGCGGCGGCCCAGGCGCGGGCGCCGGCAAGGTGAAACCCGCATGCGGCGGCCCAGGCGCGGGCGCCGGCAAGGTGAAACGAAAACGGCCCCGGGCACCGGCGGGGGAGACTGCACGGGACAAGCCGACAGCGCAGCGGCCGGTGGGGCGGCAGGCAGCCCATGCGGCGGCGGCTGAGCCGCCGAAAGCGGCGCGGCCGCTGCAGATGAGCCGCCGCCGCGGGGGCATACTTGGGCCGCCGAAGACGGCGGTGCTTGCAGGGGACATGCATGAGGGGGGTTCTGACAGCGATGCTAGTCCGAGGGGAAGTCAGCAGCGGCCTGACGCAGTGCGCTGCCCTGTTCAGGAGCGTTGCAAATCGTCTTACATGTAGGACACGTGTGGCTGTGGGCCCTCATGCTCTGTGCTCTGTGCGGCAGGCTGCTCACACCTCGCCTGAGCCAATCAATACATTTTGGTTGCGTTTCACATGCAATGACCTTTTCAACATTGCAGCCCGGTCATGTGCGCACCTGCTGCGTGCTGGGGCAGCCGTGGCGCCATCTCATCATGCTGTGTGCTGTGTTATGCTTTACTGCAACTGGAAGCCCGCCAGGCGTGGGGGGGTGCAGTTTCTGTACCAACCCCTGGTGCGTTCACATATGCAGAAGGTTGTGGGCGTGAGGGGAAGGGCGGCCGTGATGCCTGTGCTTTGTACGTGTGGGGCGGCACAGCGCGAAACGCTTGCACGGCGGCATGCTCAGTGTATTGTGTCCATGCAACGCCGCCCAGGATTCGCTGCCGGTCCTGGAACCAGGACCAGCTCCAGGCGTCCAGAACGCCTCTTGTGAAGGCTGCATGGCTGATCTTATCACCATACATCAACAGCAGATCGAGCATTAGTACATGTGCACCGCTGCAATCCGTCTCAATGGCTCAATTATCTTGTTACAGTAGACAGACATACATGTGGCATCATGCATGATGGCGCGGAGTTCCCGCTCTAGGTTGAGTGGCGCAAGCTCCCGGCCGCGTGTGACCCAAGCGCTTGGCGTGCCTTTGCCACCGGCTCGCATGCATGCAGGTCCAAGGATGGTGTTTGCATAAGTGCCACTTTGTTTGTCTGCAAGGTCACTGTGCTAGTCAGTGGTTCGATGGAGCGCACCACTGTGCTATGGTACTGGCCATGAGCAATCACTTGAAGCTGCTTCCTGCATGCGCCCACACAGGTATTCTGAGAACGTGCCGCACGCACTGCAGGCGCCTGCGAAGACCAGCAAGAGCAAGGCATTGCCTGGGCGATTGCGGAAGAAGCTGGCCAAGGACAAGGCGCGAGCTTGAAGTGGTGGGGACTGCTTTGATCTGGACCGACAACAGTCATAGGACAATCGATATCCATATCATGTGACGAGTTGCTTGCAAGGAGTCGGTGAGGTGGCGGACTCTGCGACCAAGCCAGCATCACGCAAGCACGTTGCGCATGGATGGCTGAGTCTGTAACTGCGCGGCTGTGGATGCGTCTGCGATCGGGGCTGTACTGTTTGCGCCCGTCTGGAATTCGGCTCGAGCTGTGTGTGTGACATGCGTGCCAGACGAGTGCCAGGCAAGTGGGTAACCATGCACGGAGATCCACGCAGCGGCTGAGGGGCGAGGGCAGTAGCTAGTAAGCAATCAAGTCCCTGGAAGTGCCCCGCAGCAAGCGGCAGTACGCCGCATCCCACACTGTGGCATGCGTCGATCAACTTACGCAAGCGTACACCTGCGACGGGTGACCTTGTGATTGTTTTTGTTTGGTTCCGTGCTTTCTTCCCTCGGCGATGCCAGGGCCTTGATCTAAGACAGTGTAGCACAAGCACACACTTGTACAAACCACGCATCACACCATTCACGCCACACCCATGCATGCCGCCTCACCCAAACCATCCGCAAGCACGCCCCCGCAGCCACGCACAGCCCGGCACAGAGTCACAGGCAACTCGGTGTTTTACTGAGCTTGTCAACACACTCAGTGAGCCACAGTGGATGCTTTTACACAGAGATCGCCTCAGGATCCCACCAGCGAGGGCAACAACAAGCAAGCAAGCATTTGAATGCAGCAAGCGACCGTCGGCAAGTAGACCTATACAAGGCTCCATCAAGCACATCGTACTGCCACAACCACACATCAGCGCACCCCAGTGTCACACCGTCCACGCCAATGCCATGCAACACCACCCACCAGCAGACAGGCACGACGTATGGCCACACACAGGCTATGCACACCCAGGCCCATGGTGTCGGCACTGCTGCACTCAGCCCCGACCGAGGCTTGCCGGTGGCATGGGCCGACTATAGCACGCCCGACGGGACAGCGTGGCCAGGCACCACCGCCCGGCCCGCCAGCCGCATGCGCGGCGGAGCCGCAGCGAGGACCTGGCGCGCCACACCACAGCACAGAGTGGTGGAGAGTTCGCACATGGCATTCTGCAAGAACGCTCGCCTGGACACGGTCCCCGAAGCCGCAGCGAAGTCAGCGATCTTAGTTAGGAAGGCAAACGCACCCGTGCCCACACGGCCAAACATCTCATGCGACAGGGACACTAAGCGACACGCGCCAGTGTCGGAGCGGCCATATTTGTCTCGCTTCCGGTCGTCCATCAGCTGGGCGGCAGCGCCTGGCATGTGTGCCACGGCGATGACCCGAGAGGGAGCCACCGGACAGGTCACGCACACATCGGCCACAATGGTGTCGCAAGGCAACATCACAAGCACATCACCCCGTTCCGGGTCGCGCTGCGAGCGGGGGGGTAGCGGCCGGGTGCAAGCCGCGGCCGCGCGGCCCCGTCAACCCTCGGGCAGGCGCCGCGGCGGACCAGCGGCCACCGGGCCCACCTGCGGCAGGTGCTCACACCGCACCGTGCACTGGCCGGCCGGGGCGGCCGCCTTCACGTCCACGGCGGCGGCGGCGGTAGCTGCCGCGCTGAGCTCCCGCGCGCCACTTCGGTCGATGGCCGCCTCGCCGGGGACGTCGACGTCCATGGCGTCTGCCGTGTCAGCCGCGGCAGCCTTGACCTCGGACGAGGCAACAACGGCTGAGATGGCAGCAGCGACGAGTGCAGCCGCGGCTGGTCCCTCTGAGGTGCCGCGGCCGTGGCGGCGTTGCTGAGCGGGGCAGCGTTGTCCGCCGGTCCGGAGGGGCGCAAGGGGGCAGGCGGGGAATGCGCCAGCGTCTGGGTGCCATATGGGGTTTAAGGCACGGCCGAGTTGCTGGGGGCCGGGGTGGGTGGAGTGAGCGCACCAGCGGCAGCACAGCTGGCAGGCTCACAGGAGGGGCCGGGCGGCTGTGCGGGCGGGCGCACGGCCCCCTGAACAACGAACATGGTTGTATCGCGCACACGCGCTGTTGTTACCAGAGAAACTGCACAGACCGATTCGCATGTATGTACTGTATGATTATCATGTTCACAGTCGGTATGTATGTGTTAGATACCGGCGATGGTTTCTTGAGCCGTCTATATGGAGCGCTGCATATGGGAATCATCTTGGCGGGTTCGTGAGTCCCACGTGGCACTCTGTGGTGTCGTAAACCAGTGGACCAACGCCCTAAGGGCACAGCGGGATCCTGTGCATGCCGTAGCTATGCGCAGGGGGTCGTGCTGTCACATACCTGTGCTGGTATACAGGCTCTACTGTGACAGCTCGCTCTCTCTTGGTGGATAGATAGCACGTGAGACTGAGCAGAAGAAGAGTGATTACACTAAGATCTGTAGAGCCTATATAAGCGTTCAATCAACGTCTTATACGGATACGATCAGAGTCAATGTCTGCTGGCACGCAATCTGCGTGCATTGCTCGTGCATATGGTCAGCCATAGGTGCATGGCTCCCATAGCCACTCCGGAACAGCACCGTGCATCCACTCCATGCATGGTCTCCGTAGTCGGCTGGATCACGACACTCCCCCTAGACTAGGCTTGTACTACCGCAAGCTGTAGTCTATCTCTGAACTTTGCAAGTGCTGGTCCCGCCAACACCTTTGTAAACATATCAGCTAGCATGTCTACCGTGCTAACCCAGTTTATAGTCAATTCATCGAGTTGTATGAACTCACGGACTCTCAAGTCCCTTACTCTGACGTGCTTGGAGCGGTCACTAGAGATGGGGTTCACTGCTAGCAAGTTGGCACTCTTGTTGTCACCCCACAGAGTTGGCTTCACAGCCGACAAACCAAGATCAGTGCACAACTGCTTTGCCCACATCACCTCATTGGCTGCTGAGCTCATCGCAATGAGCTCTGCCTCAGTCGTGTCACCAGCCACAATAGTCTGTCTCTTCAAACGCCAGAACACACAGTTCCCATGCATCCGGACTATCACTCCTCACACACTCTTCAAGGATGCACCATCGGCGAAGTGAGCATCCGTAAATGCTTCCAACACCTCAGGTCCCCCATTGGAGCGACTAAAAGTCAAGCCAAGATCTATGCCTGCAGGCAACAAGCAAATAGTCAAACGGGCCACCGTAAGCACCAAGGCCTGTCCAACAGCACGTTGTGATACAAATCGTCGTTGATTAAAAATCGGTGTTGCAGTGTTTTGGTGCGGCGAGATGTGCATCCCCCTTGGAAATAATGCTACATCGGGGAGGTTGATAATACCTGCAAGTGCAGACTGTTGGAGGACCTCAGCAACGGCAATGATACATGACAGATCATAAGGAGGTGGCTGCTCCTGCCTGGCTGCAGTCAGTGTGTGCACGATCGAAGTGTTGTGATCGCAAACAGCAATACCTCGCTGCAGCACGATCATGGCAAGATGGGACCGTTTGGCCAGGGGATCACCACACAATGGCAGCTGAGGTATTTCTAGCGTGCGCAGGCTGATGCCTAGACACAATCCTGCACATGCTCAGTGGAGGAGTTTCTGCATGACCACTTGGCCGCTTCAGCTGATTTTTTTACTGCATATTGCTGACATATGTGTGGTACTGCATGTAATTGGGGAAGGCTGTCCATGGATGCAGGACATCGCTGCGGCGCCGCATGTGTCCGCAGGGCTACATGTCAGACAGCACCTCACTACAACACGACCAAGGCAAGTGCTCAGGCGAGATCTGAAGATACAGTTCCGGTCATGTGGTGGTCAGTGGGATACTGTAAAAAGATGGGACCGTTTGGCCAGGGGATCACCACACAATGGCAGCTGAGGTATTTCTAGCGTGCGCAGGGTGATGCCTAGACACAATCCTGCACATGCTCAGTGGAGGAGTTTCTGCATGACCACTTGGCTGCTTCAGCTGATTTTTTTACTGCATATCGCTGACATATGTGTGGTACTGCATGTAATTGGGGAAGGCTGTCCATGGATGCAGGACATCGCTGCGGCGCCGCATGTATCCGCAGGACTACATGTCAGACAGCACCTCACTACAACACGACCAAGGCAAGTGCTATCAACTAGATGTTCAGAAAGCTGTGGTATTTCGCTTCTGGATAAGTTGTGCGAGTTGTGAAGTCTGATATGTTTGTAACCTCTCTGTGGGACCTCACTGCATCTCAGCCAGGTCCGCGAATCCCTTCACCAGCACATCGCAGGCATAGCGGACTCAAGACAGCCATTCACGAGCAAATTTGGGCCCCTGTGTTTCGTCAGTTGGACTGGAATGCCAGTCCGACGTGAGTGAAGGCTGGCTTGGCCACGGCCGGGACTGAGCATGCGCGACTGCAGCGGTTACATGCATGGTGTCGAGCTTGCAACAACGCGCACCACAGTCCAGTTCAAAGAGCTGCTACTGCGTATATGCACCGAGATAGGCACGCTTTGTGTATTGTATACAGTTGTATTCCACTCTGCAGCGGATATTCACAATGATCGCAACCGGTACCGCTAGCGGTAGCAACCAGACCGTGGCCCCAGCCGATCTGAATCTACATTGGGGTGCAACCGCGACTACGCTACAAGATGCCATTCCGCTGACTCCCGGCGAAAGTTATGCTGGTGATAGAACAGCAATGCTTAGGACCGCTGCGGATGCGCTAGGTCTAGATGTTGACGACGACTTCAGTGTTGCGACCATCGCAGCACACAAGGTTTACTTCGCCAGCGGACAGACCTGGATAGCATCTACTGTTGGAGAAGTCCTGGACGAGGTTATGACAGAGCTGGATGGCAAGGGAGGTGGGCTGAAGATCGTGCAGCAAGGCGCAATTCGCGTCGTGCTTAACAAGCCAGGGCCTTCCTCAGGCAAGACGAAGCAGAAGCGAAGCGCAGCGAATCCATTCACCAAGGTATGATACTGAGCGTTCCTGCGGAGATCTGCCACCGAAATTGAAGTGGAGCACGGCAGCTGGTCGTTAATGTTGTTACCGAGATTTTGTGTTGACCCCCGGGCCCTCGCGAGGCATCACAAGCTGAAGCAAAGTATTACTATCGTGCGAGGCGCATCATCGACTTCTCACTGCCATGTTGTGCACCTGTCATTGTTCCTATAGATAGTGCTCTTGAGATCCGCTCGGACTGAGCGGCTGTACCGCACAGCACGGCTGGCGACGATCGATGGCGCACGTTGCATACCGCAAGAGAAAATAATTCGAGTACACTTGTGTTGTCATTATCGTGCACTGTCGAAGGGTGGCCATGTGTATGAAGCAGCGTGTCGAGCAGGCACTATGCATATGCCCGGTAATGCTAATATTCACACGTACGCTGCCACGCCGGTTGATTTCCACCCAGACACCCCTTGCAATTCATTATCGTAGACATGACGGAGCGCAAATCGCGCTAGAGGTTTTGTGCGGTGTAGGGGCTGCAAACGTACATTGTGCGGTACGTGCCAACGGTTGCAGACGTGATTCGTGTGTTGGACAGCGTAAACACCGCAGGCATGGCGGATGCGGATACCAAGACGACGGCCGTTAGAGAGATCGCGGGCTTGAGGGATGATTGGGTTGGCAACCGCCTGTTCCTGATGCTGCCATCTGTTGCCATGAAGATGGACAAACAACTGGTACGTCTGCTCGACATCGTTGCCCAAAAGTAAACTTAAGGATCGCATTGCAATTGGCTGAATGATTGAGAATGAATCTTGCATGCCCAATGTGCTCGCGCTTGTCCATGTACCCAGCAGATGGCCATGGCAGCCCACCCAACATGGTTGCCGCATGCTGCGCATATCTCCTCCGGTACCCGGCCAATGCGATGTCAATGTAGGGCACCTAAGCACTACTCACATTCCACGGCCATGTCAAATACGACGAAACATGCCTTACTGTGTTGCAGCGCGGACGCTTGGTGGATGGTCAGACGCATTTGGAACCAGTGTCGAAGGCCTTGGCGGCAATGGCTGCCTTCAGGATGTCCATCAACGAATGCCAGCTGCTCGACTCCCCGGATGCCGGCAAAGCTACGGCAATTGTCGGCAACATCAATTGTTTGATCAAGAAAGGAGACTTTCGGGACACTGCAGCAAACCGGAGAATCGGCTCTCTCAACCATTGGTACAACGAGCGCAAGAAGGCAGAGCTCGATATACCGGTATGCCTACTGAATATCTCTCGTTAAAGTAAATGTGTCAGCGTGTGCCATGGAAACGATGGCTGTATGTGATACTGCCCCAATATCAAACATGCTGTCGGTGTGCTGAGCTTGAACAAGCTGCGCTTGCCTTGAACAAGTGCGCACCCGGTGATGCACGGATCATCCATAGACTGCCATCTGCGCGAGATGTCAGCACGTCCACCTTGGTAGGATTTCAAGTGCACGCTATGATGCCGCGTTTGCGGACGCAACCTGTTGTAGCCTCATTTATAGGGAGTTCTTTGCAGTACGCGTATGGGGCCATGCACCGCAGGTACCAGCCAAAGTAAATGCGGAAGGAGCTCACCCGCCCGACGCAACACAGGCCAATGTACCAGGATATCACGACCGGTCCTACTACCTCAGAAAAGGCAGAGTACCAGCGCCCAAGTTAGAGCAAGCACTTGGTGCAAGTCGGTCCGCTGTGGGATCAGCTGCAGGCAAGGGCACTGAAACAAGGACCAAGGGTAAGCCACAGAGCCGCAAACGCCGGAGGCATCAAGAACTGGTCAGTGATGAAGAGAGCGACATTGACTACGACATTCAGCGAGAGCCCAGAGGAGAGGTAAGCTGCTCCACGTCTCCATAATAGCTGATCGGCTGGCCACGAGCATGCAACGCCATATGCATGCTGTTGCCTGCGCATGCGACCAGATGAGCCCAGCCACTAACAACTGCAATCTGCAGTGTAAACAAACTGTCATTCAGTTCTGCTGATGGTAAATTCTCTAGCATCCGTTGTACTCGACAGCAGTGCATTTTGTATCGACTTCGCTTACTTGGTGCTATCCTGCAAACAAGTCCTCTTCCTTTGTAGAAGCTCATGTGGCAGCTTTGATACAGGGGCCAGGGACAGACCTGGATGGACCGCTTCCCGCTAGAGTGCCCGCTCGGGAGCCGTCTGTCGTGATCCAGCCATGCACAGGACTACGGTCACCATGCATGGAGTGGATGCACGGTGCTGATCCGGAGTGGCTATGGGACGCCATGCACCGATGGCTTACCATATGCACGAGCAATGCATGCTAGATTGCGTGCCGCAGACAATGATTCTGATCGTATCCGTATGAGACGTTTGGTTGAACGCTTATATAGGCTCTACTGATCAAAGTGTAATCACTCTTCTCTGCTAAGTCTCACGTGCTATAAATCCAAAGACTGAGAGCGCACTGTCACAGCGGAGGCCTGTACACCAGCCAGGTATGTGACAGCGCGACCCCCTGCGCACAGCTACACAGTGCTTAGATCCCACAGTGCC
The DNA here is from genome assembly GCA_900538255.1 of Ulva mutabilis. Taxonomy (NCBI): domain Eukaryota; kingdom Viridiplantae; phylum Chlorophyta; class Ulvophyceae; order Ulvales; family Ulvaceae; genus Ulva; species Ulva mutabilis. The sequence continues at coordinate 173,403 of UNSF01000106.1, forward strand.
TTTAGGGCTGCGGTCCACTGAATTACGACATGGTATCGGTGATGATTGTGGGTATTCTAGCAATGGTTGTATGCTTGCGATAGAGTCCAGGGGTCTACGGCTACGGCTGAGCGTCCCGATGAGCGATTCACACCGCTCTAGCGTTTAGCTGTAGAGTCCGTAGAGAGACTAGAGTACACAGATGCATAACGCTACGGCTGGACTGCATTCTGTCAGGGTACTGGTCTCGCAGAAAGGCCTACGGGTCTGCGTGTCCTGCGACGCACGATGGTCGTGTTGCAGGATGCCACCACGCCGAGAAGTTCCAGTGGCATCTCGCCAGGGATCTATCGGCTCTGACGGCGAGGATGGAGAAGAAGTTCGTCCTCGCCACCACACACGTTCCACAGCGCGCCGCGAGCAGGCCGCGGAGGACCAGTTCGTGACCTACGGGGAAGAACAGCGCGTTGGGACCTACGGGTATCCCAATGCAGGTCCTCTGCAGGCGGCATTGCCGGGAAATGCTGATCCTACGGGGGAAGCAGGAGCTCAGGCTGCGGCGCAAGGAACACAGCCAGCACATCTCGCAGCGCCAGCTGCGTGGATGACCCAACAGATACCGCCTCCGATACCGCAGCCTTCGCAGGCTGCGATGTCATCAGGAGTACCAGCTACGGCTGGATCTATTGACGTAAGCACGCTGGCGCAAGCGCTGTCGCTTGCCATGCCCAGGCCAATACCGGGGAAATCTCTAGTAGAGAAGAACAGATTCCCGGTGTGGCACTACAAGACTGATCACTTCCGAATATTTAAGAAGGAGGTAGAGAGCTGGGCAAAGATGGTGGGTGAGAGTAGCCTGCTAGTCAATGATCCGCTTGCTCAGAGCAGCCAGGCTCATGAGCAAGTCATGCACTGGTTGTTCACCACACTGCCAAAGGAGGATAGAGACTTCGTGGCAGACTGTAGTTTCGTCCATGAGGTCTGGTCGTTGCTGCATGCTAAGTATATGCCATCAGTGGAGGTAGAAATACAGAAGCTGTATCACCAGCTCAGCAGTACCCAGCAGGCTGGCAAGCCGCTGGAGAAGCATGTGAATGAGGTGGTGGGCATAGTGATGTCGTGATCCAGCCATGCACAGGACTACGGTGACCATGCATGGTGGCATACACAGGACTACGGAGACCATGTATGCATGGATGCACGGTGCTGATCCGGAGTGGCTATGGGACGCCATGCACCGATGGCTTACCATATGCACTCCGGATCAGCACCGTGCATCCATGCATACATGGTCTCCGTAGTCCTGTGTATGCCACCATGCATGGTCTCCGTAGTCCTGTGCATGGCTGGATCACGACACTCCCCCTAGACTAGGCTTGTACTACCGCAAGCTGTAGTCTATCTCTAAATTTTGCTAGTGCTGGTCCTGCCAACACCTTTGTAAACATATCAGCTAGCATGTCTACCGTGCTAACCCAGCTGATAGTTAACTCATCGAGTTCTACGAACTCGCGGACCCTCAGGTCCCTGACCCTGATGTGCTTGGAGCGGTCACTAGAGATGGGGTTCACAGCTAGCAAGTTGGCACTCTTGTTGTCACCCCACAGAGTTGGCTTCACAGCCGACAAACCAAGATCAGTGCACAACTGCTTTGCCCACATCACCTCATTGGCTGCTGAGCTCATCGCAATAAGCTCTGCCTCAGTCGTATCACCAGCCACAATAGTCTGCCTCTTCGAACGCCAGAATACACAGTTCCCATGCATCCGGACTATCACTCCTGACACGCTCTTCAAGCAAGCACCATTGGCGAAGTCAGCATCCGTAAATGCTTCCAACACCTCACTTCCCTCATTGGAGCCACTAAAGGTCAAGCCAAGATCTATGGTCCCTCGCAGGTATCTCAGTACATGCTAGACAGCAGCCCAATGACACTTCGCACTCCCAGCCATATGCCTGGCCAGGACATTGGCCGGAAAGGAAATATCAGGACGCGACACAGCAGCCACATACTGGATGCTTCCTACGGCTTGCATAAACCTCTTATGCTCTACGACAGTAGCCTTCTCCTGGCTAGGATCATCCTTCAGACTAAACACTTTCTGCTTTGGTACCAACGGAGTTGGCGCCTTTCTGCACTCACTCATGCTGAACCTTTCCAGCATGTCCCTGATGTTCTTTCTGTGCGTTATGGTGATAGTGCGAGCAGGCCGATCACGTATGACCTCCATACCCAGCACATATCCCAGCTCCCCCAGGTCACGACCCTCAAATGCCTCAAGGATCCTGCTGATGGCATCATCCATCTGCTCCTTACGACCGAAGATCAACAGATCATCGACCCATAAGAAAATAAGACATCGTCCTACTTTGCAAATAAACAGTGCACGGTCACTGGCTGATCTCACAAAGCCCATTCTCAACAAGAGCTCTGCAAGCGCTTTATGCCACTCCCTGGCAGCTTGCTTCAGACCATACAACGCCTTTTTCAGACGCCACACCATACCAGACCCATCATCTAGTACAGGAGGTTGTGCCACATACACTTCCTCTTCCAGAACACCATTCAGGAAAGCACATTTAATGTCTATGTGTCTCGTCTCCAGATCCTCTACAGCACAGACAGACAACAGAGCCCTGAAGGTAGCATAACTGCCCACAGGTGCCCATGTCTCAAAGAAAACTACGCCCTCAACTTGCGTAAATCCCCTGGCTACATATCTAGCTTTGAATCGCTCAATCTCACCCTGTGCTCCTCGCTTAATCTTAAGTACCCACTTGCCTGTCACAGGCTTCACTCCTGCTGGGCACCTGACTAACTCGAACACATCATGTTCCCTTAAGGAGGTCAACTCATCAAGCATTGCTATGATCCACTGCTCACGATGGCAGCCTCTCATGGCTTGCTTCACCGTTGGATCGTCCAGCACAGCTTTGACCTTCTTCCTCGCAGCAGCTGCACACCGGGACTCACTGCGGCTAGCAGTCTTGCCACTGCTCGGAATCACCTTCTGCCCCGTCGTGTTCTCTGCATCAGGGGTCACACTGTCAGCCGTAGCAAACACTCCATCCGCCAGATCACCGACGTCACTCTCCATATGGACTACTGTGGAGCTCCCAGCATCATCATGCTCACGTGCATCATCCGGGGAAATGTGCTCAACAGCAGCATTCTCACTTTCATTCACTCCCACAGCATGGACAGCAGGTCTTAAGGTTTTGCGAATCAATTTGAAAGGTTTTGGAACCCATCGAACCCTCACCTCTTGTGGTGGATCCAGATGTTCTCCGCTGCCTCCTGCGGCACTTGGTGCTAACTCTCCCCCTGAGCCAGCTCCGCCTGCCTCTCTTCCACTAGGCACATGCCGTAGCTTGCCTTGCCCCTGACTATCAACACGCTGTGGCATATGCCGTGGCTCATCATGCTCCCAGCGTACTGCACGTCCTGACACCGCTGACCCTTGCCATCGGTTGTACATCCCGTGGTCTTCAGATTTCGCAGGTGGGGGTGGCTCACTCGGCGCCTTGCCCATCGACCGTTGGACTCGCTGCGGTGACCGCGAGCGCGATCGAGACCGAGATTCCGAGGGCTCAGATGCCCCTGAGAATGACTCAACCGAGTCACTGGCAGCCTCTGGCTGTTCCTCCCTCTCAGACTCATCATTCTCACTACCCTGTGGCTCAATGCGGCAGCCACTCAAATCCAGCACAGCTCTATCCCGCGTAGGGATCACATCTCTCGGTCGCATCTCAGCATTGTGCGGACCGGATGGTTGCTGAACCGCATCATACTCCCAGTGTGGTACCCTGTTCACACAGTCCTCGGCCGTGTAAGCGCAACGCGCTGTCACCACTGCCTCACTGATCTCAGGCGTGTGCCACCGCTCATGCCTGGCTATCAGCTCAGAGCCTAAAACACGCGGTGAAAACGGCGGCTCACCCTCAGGCAACTCATCATCCGGCACATAGCGCCGATGCAACTGCCTGCCTGGTTCCCAGTGTGTGTGCCCCAGCGCTGGATGCTCCCCCTCAGCCCAATCCACATTTCTGCCCCTCTCTGGCATCATGTGATCACGACTGGCTGGTGGTCGCACTGCCCTAACACTAGTTGATCTCAACCATTTCTGCATGTTGGGCAAGAAACCAACGTCAGGTACTACACGAGTATGCTCATCGGGCATGATCTCGAATTCTCCCAGCTCGTAGTTCTCCAACATGACCGGATCCACCGTAGCTTGCTCCGACATGTGGAAACGTTTCGCGAACTCTCTCAGCAGAGCTGGTGGAGAAGCCGTATGCCTATACATACGCACTGCTCCCCCATTCCCTCGCTTCACGTAAGCTCTATCCATGTGAGGACCAGCACCCGGTCCCATGTAGAAACCGAGCACTCCTCTCTCATCCAGGTGTCTGAAGTCCTCTCTCCGAGCATATACATACATCGGACACCCGAAAGGCTTCACCTGGGCCACCACCAGATGGAACGTGTCCTCACTCACATTCCTGAACCATAACAGATATGGCACAATCTGTCTGACATCAACATTCTTCACACACTGGGCGACAAACTTCCCATCGCCCCTGGCCATACCCTCATCAGCCAGAGCCTGCAGACTCATCTGCTGAGCCTGAGCCCTCCTCGTCTGCAACTGTGCAGCTCTCACAGCCTCATTCGTTGACCACGGGTCACGACTGGTCTGCACATGCCTCTCCTCCAGTTTCTGCTTGGCCTCCTTCCGCCTAACACCCTCTAGAGCTGTGCTAGGCGTCAGGTTATGCGCAAGGGTCACACACATATACGCCTCTGGCCACAGAAATGCAGGCACAGCCGCTTGCAGCAGGCTTGCCCTCACACTCCTGTTCAGCACACCGATCTTTCTCTCCACCATTCCATTGGACTCATGCTGGCCCGTGGCAGTGTACGTGTGCTCAATGCCACGCCACGCGAGGTACTGAGCCAGCTGGTTAGAGCTGAACTCACCACCCTGGTCAGTGTGCAGCCTCCGCACCCCAACCTCTCTATCATACACGATCTGAGTGCGGATTCGCTCAATCAGCAGGCATATCATTTCCGCAGCCCCACTCTTGGACTTCAACGGAATCACATGGGAGTACCGGGAGTACTCATCCACCACTACCAGGATGTAGTTCATACCCCCGATTCCTACTGGCTTGATCTGCCCTGCTAGATCAGCATGCAACACTTCCCCAGCATAGGTGGCATTCTCCGTCACCTTGCCCCCGTGCTGTGCTCTATCGCCGCTTCTCTGTTCAGCCACGTGGCAACCATGACACTGAAGCGCTACCCCCGTAGGTTTCAGCATCTTCAGGTCATACAGTTGTGGGTTGTCTCTCATCAACTGGAGTACCCGATTGCCAGCATGGTGAAAAGCGATATGCACTAGGAATGATGGATCAACCTGAAAGGAATAACCTTGTTCATTCGGTACACCGGTCACCGCAGCAACTTGCTGCTGCTCACGTACCCATTTCCCATTCCTATGAAACAAGTTATTCGCACTTGTCCAGGCTGCTCCTCTATCTACCGGTCGCATTTGCCATATCGGCCTGCCTTTCCCACAGAACCATGTCAGAGTAGGTTTTCCATCCTCATCCTCACCCTGCTCACAGTTCCTGTGGAACCCATAGCTCTGGTCATGAAACCCAGGCATCACTACCCGGTTTGCATGCTTGCCCGTATGCAAGTAGATCTCAGACTTTTTCAACTCCTTTGTTGAAAGGATGTTGATAGGACTGGCCGGCACCCAGTAGACGTTGGTCAACTCTATGTCTACTGGTGTGATAGTGCCCTGTGCACTCAGATACTCTCCCAGATTAGCTCTGATCGTGCCCACACCATACATGTCTAGCCTGCCCTGGTCAAGAGGCTGACACTGCGGCATATCTGGTGGCTTGATCTCGCAAAACATATCATAGTCAAAGCATATGTTTATGTCTGAGCCACTATCTATTAGGAAAGTGTACGGCATGTTTGGAGACGGCCCATCAGCACAGTCAGCTCGCAGCTTATCTAGGTCAACTACAGCTACCTGAGGGCCACCGCGGCCTCTGCCACGGCCTCGCCCTGCAGCTGCTTGCTTCTGCAGGAATTGTTTGACCTCTGCGGAGAGCAATGGACAATCCTTTTGCACATGTCCAGGCTTATCACAGTTGAAGCATTTTCTCTTTTCTGCTCCCCCTGCTGCCCCTGCTCCCACAGCTGCTACCTGTGGGGGTGAACCTTGGCGACCACCGTAGCGTCCACCTCGGTACCCACGTCCCCTATGGCGCTGTTGTCCACCGCGATCGTCCCGTGGGAATCGCGATGGACCCTGCTTGCTGTTCGTCTGGGCATGTGTCAACAGCGTAGACACTATCTGCTGCACTGGCATGGCCTGCAGCATGGGCTGCAACAGGCTGTACTCTCTGTCTACTGCCAGCAACCGTGATCTGTACAACTGATCAGACACAGTCTCACCCAGTCCTCTCATCTGGTTCACTATGCCCACCACCTCATTCACATGCTTCTCCAGCGGCTTGCCAGCCTGCTGGGTACTGCTGAGCTGGTGATACAGCTTCTGTATTTCTACTTCCACTGATGGCATATACTTAGCATGCAGCAACGACCAGACCTCACGGACGAAACTACAGTCTGCCACGAAGTCTCTATCCTCCTTTGGCAGTGTGGTGAACAACCAGTGCATGACTTGCTCATGAGCCTGGCTGCTCTGAGCAAGCGGATCATTGACTAGCAGGCTACTCTCACCCACCATCTTCGCCCAGCTCTCTACCTCCTTCTTAAATACTCGGAAGTGATCAGTCTTATAGTGCCACACCGGAAATCTGTTCTTCTCTACTAGAGATTTCCCCGGTACTGGCCTGGGCATGGCAAGCGACAGCGCTTGCGCTAGCGTGCTTACGTCAATTGATCCAGCCGTAGCTGGTACTCCTGATGACATCGCAGCCTGCGAAGGCTGCGGTATCGGAGGCGGTATCTGTTGGGTCATCCACGCAGCTGGCGCTGCGAGATGTGCTGGCTGTGTTCCTTGCGCCGCAGCCTGAGCTCCTGCTTCCCCCGTAGGATCAGCATTTCCCGGCAATGCTGCCTGCAGAGGACCTGCATTGGGATACCCGTAGGTCCCAACGCGCTGTTCTTCCCCGTAGGTCACGAACTGGTCCTCCGCGGCCTGCTCGCGGCGCGCTGTGGAACGTGTGTGGTGGCGAGGACGAACTTCTTCTCCATCCTCGCCGTCAGAGCCAATAGATCCCTGGCGAGATGCCATTGGGACTTCTCGGCGTGGTGGCATCCTGCAACACGACCTTCGTGCGTCGCAGGACACGCAGACCCGTAGGCCTTTCTGCGAGACCAGTACCCTGACAGAATGCAGTCCAGCCGTAGCGTTATGCATCTGTGTACTCTAGTCTCTCTACGGACTCTACAGCTAAACGCTAGAGCGGTGTGAATCGCTCATCGGGACGCTCAGCCGTAGCCGTAGACCCCTGGACTCTATCGCAAGCATACAACCATCGCTAGAATACCCACAAACATCACCGATACCATGTCGTAATTCAGTAGACCGTAGCCCGTAGGCACTGTGGGATCTAAGCATGGCGTAGCCATGCGCAGGGGGTCGCGCTGTCACATACCTGGCTGGTGTACAGGCCTCCGCTGTGACAGTGCGCTCTCAGTCTTGGATTATAGCACGTGAGTCTTTGGCAGAGTAGAGTGATTACACTTTGATCAGTAGAGCCTATATAAGCGTTCAACCAAACGTCTCATACGGATACGATCAGAATCATTGTCTGCAGCACGCAATCTAGCATGCATTGCTCGTGCATATGGTAAGCCATCGGTGCATGGCGTCCCATAGCCACTCCGGATCAGCACCGTGCATCCATGCATACATGGTCTCCGTAGTCCTGTGTATGCCACCATGCATGGTCTCCGTAGTCCTGTGCATGGCTGGATCACGACAGGTGGCATACACAGGACTACGGTGACCATGTGTGCCAGGATACACGGTGCTGATCCGGAGTGGCTATGGGGTAGCCATGCACCGATGGCTGACCATATGCACGAGCAATGCATGCAGATTGCGTGCCAGCAGACATTGATTCTGATCGTATCCGTATGAGTCGTTTAGAGAACGCTTATATAGGCTCTGTCGATCGTAGTGTAATCACTCTTTCTCTACTGTCCGAAGTCTCACGTGTCGTCGCCTCCAACGAAGATACAGTGCTGTCACCGGCAGATACCTAGACAGCAAGGTATGTGACAGTACCCTACCCCTGCGCATAGCTACGGCATGCTCAGGATCCCACAGGCCTTAGGCCGCGGTCCAATGGATTACAACATGGTATCGGTGATGATTGTGGGTGTTCTTGTGATGTCTATTAGCATGCGAGAGAGTCCAGGGGGAACCTGCGGTTGCGGCTGTGCGTTTCGATGAGCGAGTCACACCGCTCTAGCGTATAGCTGACCGTAGAGAGATTAGATACGGCTGATGCAGAATGCTACGGCGGAGCTGCATTATGCTGGTGTGCTGGTCTCGCAAAGAGGCCTACGGGTCTGCGTGTCCTGCGACGTACAGTGATCGTTGCAGGACTCCACCATTCCGAGACGATTCAATGGCATCTCGCCAAGGATCTATCGGATCTGACGGTGTGGAGGGAGCTGTTAACCCTCCGCACCACCGCACTCGCTCCACAGTGCGCCGCGAGCAGGCCGCGGAGGGTCAGTTCATGCTCCACGGGGAAGGACAAGACGCTGGGACCTACGGGTATCTCAGTGTAAACCCTCTGCAGGCCGCCATGCCGAGCAACGCTGATCCTACGGGGAATGCGAGTGAGGCAGCGGTGCACGGAGCGAAGCACGCGCAGCAAGTGGCTCAGGCTGCACACTGGGATGCACACTGGGTTGCACACTGGGATGCACACTGGGAGAGAGTAGCTTGCTGGTGAACGATCCACTAGCACAGAATAGCCAGGCCCATGAGTCGGTCAAGCATTGGCTGTTTATTACTCTGCCAAAGGAGGATAGGGATTTCGTGTCCAACTGTAGCTTTGTCCATGAGTTGTGGTCATTGCTTCATGCCAAGTACATGCCTTCAGTCGAGGTAGAGATTCAGAAGCTGTACCAACAGCTTAGTGGTGCTAGACAAGCAGGCAAACCACTAGAAAGGCATGTCAATGAAGTAGTGGGCATAGTGAACCAGATGAGGGGTCTGGGGGAGAATGTGCCTGACCAGTTGTACCGCTCTAGGCTACTGGCAGTAGACAGAGAATATGCGTTGTTGCAGCCGATGCTGCAGCAGCTGCCAGTGCAGCAGATAGTGTCCACATTGCTGACACACGCTCAGATTAGCAGCCAACCTGCTCCATCGCGGTTCCCACGGGAAGATCGCGGTGGTCAGCAGCGTTATGGGGAACGAGGGTATCGTGGTGGACGCCACGGTGGTCGCCATGGTACACCCCCACAGGTTGCTGCAGTGGGAGCGGGGGGAGCAGACAACCGTAAGTGCTTCAACTGCAATAAGCCTGGTCATTTGCAGAAAGAGTGTCCCTTGCTCTCAGCAGAAGTCAAGCAGTTTCTGCAGAAGCAAGCAGCTGCAGGGCGAGGCCGTGGCAGAGGCCGCGGTGGCCCGTAGGTGGCTGTAGTTGATCTAGCTGAACTGCGAGCTGAATGTGGTGATGGGCCAGCGCCCAATATGCCATACACGTTTCTGGTGGATAGCGGGTCTGATCTGAACATCTGCTTTGACTATAGCATATTCAGTGAGATCAAACCACCGGATATCACAGAATGCCAGCCTCTAGATCAGGGCAGGCTAAAGATATATGGCATGGGCACTATCAGGGCGAATGTGGGGAAGTACGTGACAGTGAAGGGTGAGCTGGTGCCTGTGGACATTGAGCTAGATCATGTTTACTGGTTGCCAGCCAGCCCGATAAACATCCTATCAACGACTGTGCTGAAGCGGTCGAACATATTCTTGCACACAGGCAAGGCAAATACAGTAGAAATGCCTGGCTTTCATGATCAAGCCCAGATGTTTGTGGGCAACTGTGAGCAGGGTGTGGATAGTGAGGACAACCCCACACCGAGCTGGTATTGCGGGACAGGCAGACCAATATGGGAACTGCGCCTTGTAGATTCAGGGACAGATTGGACCAGTGCTAACAATCTTTTCCACAGAAATAGGAAATGGGTTGGTGAGCAGGCGAGAGTCGCTGCAGTGGATGGTGTACCTATTGGTCAGAGATCTTCCTTCCAGGTTGATCCATTTTTCCTGGTGCATATCGTGTGTCACCGTGCTGGCAACCGGTTTCTCAAACTGATGCGAGATAATCCAGACCTGTTCGACCTCAAGCTGCCTGAACCTACGGGAGTAGCACTTGAGTGTCATGGTTGCCATGTGGCGGAACAGAGAAGTGGTGACAGAGCACAGCATGGGGGCAAAGTGACAGAGAATGCCACGTATGCTGGAGAAGTGTTGCATGCGGATCTGGCTGGACAGATAAAGCCAGTGGGCATAGGAGGAATGAACTTCATCCTGGTAGTGGTGGATGAGTACAGCAGGTACTCGCATGTGATCCCGCTGAAGTCGAAAAGCGGTGCTGCTGAAATGATATGCCTTCTGCTAGAACGCATCCGCACTCAGACTGTCTATGACAAGGAGATAGGGGTGCGGAGGCTGCATACGGACCAGGGACGTGAGTTCAGCTCTAACCACCTGGCTCAGTACCTTGAGTGGCGGGGAATAGTACACACGTTCACTGACACCGCCCAGCATGAGTCTAATGGGTTGGTAGAGCGAAAGATCGGTGTGCTGAACACGTCAGTGCGGGCAAGCCTGCTGCAGGCAGCAGTCCCTGCATTCCTGTGGCCGGAGGCATACATGTGCGTGAACCATGCACACAACCTGACGTCGAGTACAGCACTGGAAGGTGTTCGGCGGAGGGAGGCGAAGCAGAGGCTGGAAGAGAGGTTAGTTGCCACCAGCCATGAGCCATGGTCCACGAATGAGCAGCAGCGGGCTAAGCAGCTGAGGGTCCGGAAGGCGGGAGCGCTTGCGCTGAGCCTGAAGGAGCTCTGTGAGCAGCTGAATGCCAGGAGAGATGCGGCATTTGTGGAAAGGTGCATAGAGAAATGTGGATGTCAGGGAGATAGTGCCATACTTGTTGTGGTTTCGGAAAGTCAGTGAAGATGACTTCCGTCTCGTGGTGGCACAGGTGAAGCCTTTCGGGTGCCCAATGTATGTGTATCCGCGGAGGGAGCACTTCAGGCACCTGGAGGAGCGAGGAATCCTCGGTGCCTATATGGGACCGGGTGGAGGTCCTCATATGGACAGGGTGTATGTGAAGCGTGGGAATGGGGGAGCAGTGCGGATGTACAGGCACACGGCTGCTCCACCTGCTCTGGTGAAGGATTTCGCGCAGCGATATCACATGGCTGGGGAACCTACGGCGGACCCAGTTGTGCTAGAGAACTATGAGCAGGGCGAATTTGAGATCCTGCCAGATCAGTTCACCAGTGTAGTGCCAGAGGCTGAGTTCTTGCCCAACATGAAGAAGTGGGTGAAGAGCACCAGTGTGCGGGCAGTGCGTCCACCAGCCAGTCGTGAACACATGATGCCAGAGAAGGGTAGAAATGTGGATTGGGCTGAGGGGGAGCATCCGGGTCTGGGCCATCAGCACTGGGAACCAAGCAGAACGTTGCATAGGCGTTTCAAACCACGAGAGGAGCTACCTGAGGGTGAGCCTGAGTTCTCTCCTAGAGTGTTGGGTGCAGAGCTGCTGGCGCGCCATGAGCGCTGGCACACACCGGAGATCAGTGATGCAGTGGTTGCAGCGCGCTGTGATCTTGCAGCGGCTGACAGTGCTGCAGCTGTGCCGCACTGGGAATATGATGCAGCAGACCAGCCGTCTGGGCCACCGAACTGCGAGTTCAGGCCTGCAGAGACAATCCCTACGCGGGATAGAGCTGTGCTGCACATGGGAGACTGTGACATCTATCCGCTTCCAACTGATGAGGAGGCGGATGAAGATGCATCTGGTAGTGAGGATGACTCTGAGCCTGAGTCTAGATCCCGCTCACGCTCAGCGGAGCCAGTCCAGCGGTTGATGGGCAAGGAGCTGAGTGAGCCACCCCCATCTGTGCGAGCTGACGGTCACGGCGGCAGCCGAAGTTACCGCGGGTCCACGTTGTCAGGGCGTGATGACCGGGACAGATATGATAAGCCACGGCATATATCTGGGTCTGAGGGCCAGGGGCAAGGCGAGCTACGGCATGTGCCTAGGGGAATAGCGACAGGCGGTGATGGCTCAGGGGGAGAGTCAGCACCAAGTGCCGCGAGGGGCAGCGGAGAATGTCTGGATCCGCCACATGAGGTGGGGATTCGATGGGTTCCAAAGCCTTTTCATTTGATTCGCAAAGTCTTGAGACCTGCTGTCCATGCTGTGGGAGCCATTATGAGTGATGTTGCTGTTGAGCGCATCTCCCCGGAGGGTGCACGTGAGCATGATGCTGGGAGCTCCACAGTGTTCAATGATGAGAGTGACGTCGGTGACTTAGCTGAAGGAGTGTCTGCGACGGCTGACAGTGTGACTCCTGATGCAGAAAAGCCGACGGGGCAGGAGGTGACTCCGAACGGTGGCCCTACTGCTAGCCTTTGTGAGTCCAGGCGTGCAGCTACCGTGAGGAAGAAGGTCGAGGTCGTAGTAGATGATCCAACAGTGCAGCAGGCCATGCGTGGCACTCACCGTGAGCAGTGGATCACGGCCATGCTCGATGAGCTGACCTCCTTGAGAGAACATGACGTGTTTGAGCTGGTCGAGTGCCCATTAGGAGCGAAGCCTGTGACAGGCAAGTGGGTGCTTAAGATCAAGCGAGGAGCACAGGGTGAAATTGAGCGTTTCAAAGCCAGATATGTAGCCAGGGGGTTTACGCAAGTGGAGGGCGTAGATTTCTTTGAGACATGGGCACCTGTGGGCAGTTATGCTACCTTCAGGGCTCTGTTATCGGTCTGTGCAGTAGAGGATCTAGAGACGAGGCATATAGACATAAAATGTGCTTTCCTGAATGGTGTTCTGAAGGAGGAAGTGTATGTGGCACAACCTCCTGTACTAGATGATGGGTCTGGTATGGTGTGGCGTCTGAAGAAGGCGTTGTATGGTCTGAAGCAGGCTGCCAGGGAGTGGCACAAAGCGCTTGCAGAGCTCTTGTTGAGTATGGGCTTTGTGAGATCAGCCAGTGACCCTGCACTGTTTATCTGCAAAGTAGGACGTTGTTTTATTTTTTCTGTGGGTCGATGATCTGTTGATTTTCGGTCTGGTAGAGCAGATGGATGATGCCATCAGAAAGAGCCTTGAGGCATTTGAGGGTCGTGACCTGGGGGAGCTGGGATATGTGCTGGGCATGGAGGTCATACGTGATCGCGCTGCTCGCACTATCACCATCACACACAGAAAGAGCATCAGGGACATGCTGGAGAGATTCAGCATGAGTGAGTGCAGACGGGCGCCAACTCCTTTGGTGCCAAAGCAGAAAATGTTTAGCCTGAAGGAAGATCCTAGCCAGGAGAAGGCTACAGGCACAGAGCATAAGAGGTTTATGCAAGCCGTAGGAAGCATCCAGTATGTGGCAGTTGTGTCGCGTCCAGACATCGCGTTTCCGGCTAATGTCTTGGCCAGGCATATGGCTGGGAGTGCCAAATGTCATTGGAATGGTGTCCTTCACGTACTGAGATACCTGCGAGGGACCATAGACTTTGGCTTGACCTTTAGTGGCTCCAATGGGGGATGTGAGGTGTTGGCAGGACCAGCACTGGGAAAATTTCGAGATAGACTGCAGCTTGCGGTAGTACAAGCTTAGTCTAGGGGGAGTGTCGTGATCCAGCCATGCACAGGACTACGGTGACCATGCATGGTGGCATACACAGGACTACGGTGACCATGTGTGCCAGGATACACGGTGCTGATCCGGAGTGGCTATGGGGCAGCCATGCACCGATGGCTGACCATATGCACGAGCAATGCATGCAGATTGCGTGCCAGCAGACATTGATTCTGATCGTATCCGTATGAGTCGTTTAGAGAACGCTTATATAGGCTCTGTCGATCGTAGTGTAATCACTCTTTCTCTACTGTCCGAAGTCTCACGTGTCGTCGCCTCCAACGAAGATACAGTGCTGTCACCGGCAGATACCTAGACAGCAAGGTATGTGACAGTACCCTACCCCTGCGCATAGCTACGGCATGCTCAGGATCCCACAGGCCTTAGGCCGCGGTCCAATGGATTACAACAAGTGAACCAGATGAGAGGACTGGGTGAGACTGTGTCTGATAAGTTGTACAGATCACGGTTGCTGGCAGTAGACAGAGAGTACAGCCTGTTGCAGCCCATGCTGCAGGCCATGCCAGTACAGCAGGTAGTGTCTACGCTATTGACACATGCCCAGACAAACAGCAAGCAGGGTTCATCGCGATTCCCACGGGACGATCGCGGTGGACAACAGCGCCATGGGGGACGTGGGTACCGAGGTGGACGCTACGGTGGTCGCCAAGGTTCACCCCCACAAGTAGCAGCAATGGGAGCAGGGGCAGCAGGGGGAGCAGAAAAGAGAAAATGCTTCAACTGTGATAAGCCTGGACATGTGCAAAAGGATTGTCCATTGCTCTCCGCAGAGGTCAAACAATTCCTGCAGAAGCAAGCAGCTGCAGGGCGAGGCCGTGGCAGAGGCCGCGGTGGCCCTCAGGTAGCTGTAGTTGACCTAGATAAGCTGCGAGCTGACTGTGCTGATGGGCCGTCTCCCAACATGCCGTACACTTTCCTAATAGATAGTGGCTCAGACATAAACATATGCTTCGACTATGATATGTTTTGCGAGATCAAGCCACCAGATATGCCGCAGTGTCAGCCTCTTGACCAGGGCAGGCTAGACATGTATGGTGTGGGCACGATCAGAGCTAATCTGGGAGAGTATGTGAGTGCACAGGGCACTATCACACCAGTAGACATAGAGTTGACAAACGTCTACTGGGTGCCGGCCAGTCCTATCAACATCCTTTCAACAAAGGAGTTGAAAAAGTCTGAGATATACTTGCATACGGGCAAGCATGCAAACCGGGTAGTGATGCCTGGGTTTCATGACCAGAGCTATGGGTTCCACAGGAACTGTGAGCAGGGTGAGGATGAGGATGGAAAACCTACTCTGACATGGTTCTGAGGGAAAGGCAGGCCGATATGGCAAATGCAGCCGGTAGATAGAGGAGCAGCCTGGACGAGTGCGAATAACTTGTTCCATAGGAATGGGAAATGGGTACGTGAGCAGCAGCAAGTTGCTGCAGTGACCGGTGTACCGAATGAACAAGGATATTCCTTCCAGGTTGATCCATCATTCCTAGTGCATATCGCTTTTCACCATGCTGGCAATCGGGTACTCCAGTTGATGAGAGACAACCCACAACTGTATGACCTGAAGATGCTGAAACCTACGGGGGTAGCGCTTCAGTGTCATGGTTGCCACGTGGCTGAACAGAGAAGTGGCGATAGAGCACAGCACGGGGGCAAGGTGACGGAGAATGCCACCTATGCTGGAGAAGTGTTGCATGCTGATCTAGCAGGGCAGATCAAGCCAGTAGGAATCGGGGGTATGAACTACATCGTGGTAGTGGTGGATGAGTACTCCCGATACTCCCATGTGATTCCGTTGAAGTCCAAGAGTGGGGCTGCGGAAATGATATGCCTGCTGATTGAGCGAATCCGCACTCAGATCGTGTATGATAGAGAGGTTGGGGTGCGGAGGCTGCACACTGACCAGGGTGGTGAGTTCAGCTCTAACCAGCTGGCTCAGTACCTCGCGTGGCGTGGCATTGAGCACACGTACACTGCCACGTGCCAGCATGAGTCCAATGGAATGGTGGAGAGAAAGATCGGTGTGCTGAACAGGAGTGTGAGGGCAAGCCTGCTACAAGCGGCTGTGCCTGCATTTCTGTGGCCAGAGGCGTATATGTGTGTGAACCATGCGCATAACTTGACGCCTAGCACAGCTCTAGAGGGTGTTAGGCGGAAGGAGGCCAAGCAGAAACTGGAGGAGAGACATGTGCAGACCAGTCGTGACCCGTGGTCAACGAATGAGGCTGTGAGAGCTGCACAGTTGCAGACGAGGAGGGCTCAGGCTCAGCAGATGAGTCTGCAGGCTCTGGCTGATGAGGGTATGGCCAGGGGCGATGGGAAGTTTGTCGCCCAGTGTGTGAAGAATGTTGATGTCAGACAGATTGTGCCATATCTGTTATGGTTCAGGAATGTGAGTGAGGACACGTTCCATCTGGTGGTGGCCCAGGTGAAGCCTTTCGGGTGTCAGATGTATGTATATGCCCGGAGAGAGGACTTCAGACACCTGGATGAGAGAGGAGTGCTCGGTTTCTACATGGGACCGGGTGCTGGTCCTCACATGGATAGAGCTTACGTGAAGCGAGGGAATGGGGGGGCAGTGCGTATGTATAGGCATACGGCTTCTCCACCAGCTCTGCTGAGAGAGTTCGCGAAACGTTTCCACATGTCGGAGCAAGCTACGGTGGATCCGGTCATGTTGGAGAACTACGAGCTGGGAGAATTCGAGATCATGCCCGATGAGCATACTCGTGTAGTACCTGACGTTGGTTTCTTGCCCAACATGCAGAAATGGTTGAGATCAACTAGTGTTAGGGCAGTGCGACCACCAGCCAGTCGTGATCACATGATGCCAGAGAGGGGCAGACATGTGGATTGGGCTGAGGGGGAGCATCCAGCGCTGGGGCACACACACTGGGAACCAGGCAGGCAGTTGCATCGGCGCTATGTGCCGGATGATGAGTTGCCTGAGGGTGAGCCGCCGTTTTCACCGCGTGTTTTAGGCTCTGAGCTGATAGCCAGGCATGAGCGGTGGCACACGCCTGAGATCAGTGAGGCAGTGGTGACAGCGCGTTGCGCTTACACGGCCGAGGACTGTGTGAACAGGGTACCACACTGGGAGTATGATGCGGTTCAGCAACCATCCGGTCCGCACAATGCTGAGATGCGACCGAGAGATGTGATCCCTACGCGGGATAGAGCTGTGCTGGATTTGAGTGGCTGCCGCATTGAGCCACAGGGTAGTGAGAATGATGTGTTGAGGGGGAGGAACAGCCAGAGGCTGCCAGTGACTCGGCTGAGTCATTCTCAGGGGCATCTGAGCCCTCAGAATCTCGGTCTCGATCGCGCTCGCGTTCACCGCAGCGAGTCCAACGGTCGATGGGCAAGGCGCCGAGTGAGCCACCCCCACCTGCGAAATCTGATAGCCACGGGAAGTACAACCGAAGGCACGGGTCAGCGGTGTCAGGACGTGCAGTACGCTGGGAGCATGATGAGCCACGGCATATGCCACAGCGTGTTGATAGTCAGGGGCACGGCAAGCTACGGCATGTGCCTAGTGGAGTAGAGGCAGGCGGAGCTGGCTCAGGGGGAGAGTTAGCACCAAGTGCCGCAGGAGGCAGCGGAGAACATCTGGATCCACCACAAGAGGTGAGGGTTCGATGGGTTCCAAAACCTTTCAAATTGATTCGAAACCTTAAGACCTGCTGTCCATGCTGTGGGAGTGAATGAAAGTGAGAATGCTGCTGTTGAGCGCATTTCCCCGGATGATGCACGTGAGCATGATGATGCTGGGAGCTCCACAGTAGTCCATATGGAGAGTGACGTCGGTGACTGGGCGGATGGAGTGTTTGCTACGGCTGACAGTGTGACTCCTGATGCAGAAAAGACGACGGGGCAGGAGGTGATTCCGAGCAGTGGCAAGACTGCTAGCCGTAGTGAGTCCCGGCGTGCAGCTGCTGCGAGGAAGAAGGTCAAAGCTGTGCTGGACGATCCAACGGTGCAGCAAGCCATGAGAGGCTGCCATCGTGAGCAGTGGATCATAGCAATGCTTGATGAGTTGACCTCCTTAAGGGAACATGATGTGTTCGAGTTAGTCCGGTGCCCAGCAGGAGTGAAGCCTGTGACAGGCAAGTGGGTGCTTAAGATTAAGCGAGGAGCACAGGGTGAGATTGAGCGATTCAAGGCTAGATATGTAGCCAGGGGATTTACGCAAGTAGAAGGCGTAGATTTCTTTGAGACATGGGCGCCTGTGGGTAGCTATGCTACTTTCAGGGCTCTGTTGTCTGTCTGTGCTGTAGAGGATCTGGAGACAAGACACATAGACATCAAGTGTGCTTTCCTGAATGGTGTTCTGGAAGAGGAAGTGTATGTGGCACAACCTCTTGTACTGGATGATGGGTCTGGTATGGTGTGGCGCCTGAAAAAGGCGTTGTATGGTCTGAAGCAAGCTGCCAGGGAGTGGCATAAGGCGCTTGCAGAGCTCTTGCTGAGAATGGGCTTTGTGAGATCAGCCAGTGACCCCGCACTGTTTATTTGCAAAGTAGGACGATGTCTTATATTCCTATGGGTCGATGATCTGTTGATCTTCGGTCGTAAGGAGCAGATGGATGATGCCATCAGCAGGATCCTTGAGGCATTTGAGGGTCGTGACCTGGGGGAGCTGGGATATGTGCTGGGTATGGAGGTCATACGTGATCGGTCTGCTCGCACTATCACCATCACGCACAGAAAGAACATCAGGGACATGCTGGAAAGGTTCAGTATGAGTGAGTGCAGAAAGGCACCAACGCCGTTGGTACCAAAGCAGAAAGTGTTTATTCTGAAGGATGATCCTAGCCAGGAGAAGGCTACTGTCGCAGAGCATAAGAGGTTTATGCAAGCCGTAGGAAGCATCCAGTATGTGGCTGCTGTGTCGCGTCCTGATATTTCCTTTCCGGCTAATGTCTTGGCCAGGCATATGGCTGGGAGTGCGAAGTGTCATTGGGCTGCTGTCCAGCATGTACTGAGATACCTGCGAGGGACCATAGATCTTGGCTTGACTTTTAGTGGCTCCAATGAGGGAAGTGAGGTGTTGGAAGCATTTACGGATGCTGACTTCGCCAATGGTGCTTGCTTGAAGAGCGTGTCAGGAGTGATAGTCCGGATGCATGGGAACTGTGTGTTCTGGCGTTCGAAGAGGCAGACTATTGTGGCTGGTGATACAACTGAGGCAGAGCTCATTGCTATGAGTTCAGCAGCCAATGAGGTGATGTGGGCTAAGCAGTTGTGCACTGATCTTGGTTTGTCGGCTGTGAAGCCAACTCTGTGGGGTGACAACAAGAGTGCCAACTTGCTAGCAGTGAACCCCATCTCTAGTGACCGTTCCAAGCACATCAGGGTCAGGGACCTGAGGGTCCGCGAGTTCGTAGAACTCGATGAGTTAACTATCAGCTGGGTTAGCACGGTAGACATGCTAGCTGATATGTTTACGAAAGTGTTGGCGGGACCAGCACTAGCAAAATTTTGAGATAGACTACAGCTTGCGGTAGTACAAGCCTAGTCTAGGGGGAGTGTCGTGATCCAGCCATGCACAGGACTACGGTCACCATGCATGGAGTGGATGCACGGTGCTGATCCGGAGTGGCTATGGGACGCCATGCACCGATGGCTTACCATATGCACGAGCAATGCATGCTAGATTGCGTGCCGCAGACAATGATTCTGATCGTATCCGTATGAGACGTTTGGTTGAACGCTTATATAGGCTCTACTGATCAAAGTGTAATCACTCTTCTCTGCTAAGTCTCACGTGCTATAAATCCAAAGACTGAGAGCGCACTGTCACAGCGGAGGCCTGTACACCAGCCAGGTATGTGACAGCGCGACCCCCTGCGCACAGCTACACAGTGCTTAGATCCCACAGTGCCTTTAGGGCTGCGGTCCACTGAATTACGACACCGTCTGCTGACCTGGCTCGCGCCAAAGCTGCCAGGAGGCAGCAGAAGAAACGGAGGCTTGAGGACACAGGCTGCGGCTCTACACATCTGTCTGGCACTAAGACCATTTCTCCAGGTGTGCAGCAGGACACACCACGGCAACCAGCGCCAGCAACAGCGGATTTTCAAGACCAGGTGTCCCTTGGTGAGGTGGACCCAATTGCGAGTGCAGCTGCAGGGACCGCCTCCTCTGCTGCCGCTGATCCAGATCCAGTTGACCATCTCTGCCAACAGATGGGTATTGACATGTGTGATGATCCTGCAACACGTCATGGTCTACCTGCTGATAGGCATCTGCCAAATGCCAGACCCAACCAGCAGAGATCGCCAGTGTGCCCACCTGCGTACAATGGTCCCTATAACGTCACTGCCTGGCCCCCCAGGCCTGCAGTGAAGGTGCACGCGGGCAGGCTTGTGGATCTGTGCGTGGCCTCAACCCGGCCGCCTTGTCCAAACTCTACAGCCCCATGCCAGCCGCCTTCTCGCGCTCCAACTGTTTCTCTTGGCAGTCTGTCATTGTCCAAGACCGTGCGCCAGCTCTTTCATGACAGTGATGTTGCTGCAATGGCCAACGTTGCAGGTGCAGCCTCAGCTCTCGACCAGATCTTACCAGTGTGCCAAGCTATCAGGCTGCCGACGTGTGAGCTCATCCTCAAGCTTGATGAATCTGGATGCAGGTGTCACAATCCAGAGTCACTTTATTGCAGCACTGAATGGCAGTGCTTTGACTAAGGAGGCAACGATGAACGTTCCATCCAGTGCTCCGTATCAAGCCACCCGTGTTACAAACGCTGAACAGAAACTTCAGACCGTCGAGGTATGTTAAGCCTGTTTCTTTCTGCACTGCCTGCTGTTACATGTGACTGGCATGTACCTACATGTGTTACACGGTGATAGAACAAACAAACACACACACAGACACACACAGACACACACAGACACACACAGACACACACAGACACACACAGACACACACAGACACACACAGACACACACAGACACACACAGACACACACAGACACACACAGACACACACAGACACACACAGACACACACAGACACACACAGACACAGAGACACACAGAGACACACACAGACACACAGACACACAGACACACAGACACACAGACACACACACACACACACACACACACACACACACACACACACACACACACACACACACACACACACACACACACACACACACACACACACACACACACACACACACACACACACACACACACACACACACACACACACACACACACACACACACACACACACACACACACACACACACACACACACACACACACACACACACACACACACACACACACACACACACACACACACACACACACACACACACACACACACACACACACACACACACACACACACACACACACACACACACACCACACTCTACTTTCCTGCTGTTGCCCTCGCTGTCGGGCTATTGCGTTCATCTCCGTGTAACACACACCACACACACACAATTATGTGTGCTTGTGCAGGAATTGATTTCAAGGTATGTTGTGCTCAAGCACAGCTTGGCTGATCCAGCTGCACCTGCCTTCCATATGAACATACTTAGGAAGGATTTGAAGGCTGTCTACACGAGGGCGTCTGCTGAACTGCAAGTTGAGCTCGACGAGGAAATGTGCTAGGGAAAGACAGATTGCAGCTGCATGCTCACTTGTCCAGGCTGAGCATTGAATTTTATGTGATGCAGTTCAATGGAGGTACTGAGCTCTTTGAGAGGTGTAGCAGCAACCACATGGGCACTAGCACCGGCAGCTGCAGCAACTGCAGCAGGGGTTATACGTATCTAGTTGGCAGATACGTATCTAGTGGGCTGCAGCCGGACATGCATGTCGGTATGTACATCACATATGTGTTACACAGTGATAGATCTAGGACTCAGCAGCGCCGAGGCAACAGACCAGGCAACAAGCAAACAGACAGACCGGCCACCGTAAGCACCAAGGCCACGTGCTGCATGAGCAAACGCCGGTACGAACGCCAGCGCGAAAGCAGACACACACACCACGCAGTACCATGCAGGCCACGCGCACACCAACCACACAGTCAGCACTCGCCGGTTCCACAAGCGGTCGCCGACTCGACACTAGCAGTTTGCATGGGCGCGCGCTACGGCCATCTGTGAGGCCGCGAGGCAACGGTCCGAGAAGCTGCAGCACCAGCCAGCCCGGCAGCACGAGCGTTGTCCGGGAAGGGGGGCAGAGGAGAATGTCGTAATTCAGTGGACCGAAGCCCTTAGGCACTGTGGGATCTAAGCACTGCCGTAGCTGTGCGCAGGGGGTCGCGCTGTCACATACCTGGCTGGTGTACAGGCTCCGCTGTGACAGTGCGCTCTCAGTGTTGGATTAAAGCACGTGAGTCTTTAGCAGAAGAAGAGTGATTACACTTTGATCAGTAGAGCCGATATAAGCGTTCAACCAAACGTCTCATACGGATACGATCAGAATCATTGTCTGCGGCACGCAATCTAGCATGCATTGCTCGTGCATATGGTAAGCCATCGGTGCATGGCGTCCCATAGCCACTCCGGATCAGCACCGTGCATCCACTCCATGCATGGTGACCGTAGTCTTGTGCATGGCTGGATCACGACACTCCCCCTAGACTAGGCTTGTACTACCGCAAGCTGTAGTCTATCTCTAAACTTTGCCAGTGCTGGTCCTGCCAACACGTTTGTAAACATATCAGCCAGCATGTCTACCGTGCTAACCCAGCTGATAGTCAATTCATCGAGTTCTACGAACTCACAGAATCTCAGGTCCCTCACCCTGATGTGCTTAGAGCGGTCACTAGAGATGGGGTTCACAGCTAGCAAATTGGCACTCTTGTTGTCACCCCACAGAGTTGGCTTCACAGCCGACAACCCAAAATCAGTACACAACTGCTTAGCCCACATCACCTCATTGGCTGCTGAGCTCATCGCAATAAGCTCTGCCTCAGTCGTGTCACCAGCCACAATAGTCTGTCTCTTCGAACGCCAGAACACGCAGTTCCCATGCATCCGGACTATCACTCCTGACACACTCTTCAAACATGCACCATTGGCGAAGTCAGCATCCGTAAATGCTTCCAACACCGCACTTCCCTAATTGGAGCCACTAAATGTCAAGATCTATGGTCCCTCGCAGGTATCTCAGTACATGCTGGACAGCAGCCCAATGACACTTCGCACTCCCAGCCATATGCCTGGCCAAGACATTAGCCGGAAAGGAAATATCAGGACGCGACACAGCAGCCACATACTGGATGCTTCCTACGGCTTGCATAAACCTCTTATGCTCTGCGACAGTAGCCTTCTCCTGGCTAGGATCATCCTTCAGACTAAACACTTTCTGCTTTGGTACCAACGGCGTTGGTGCCTTTCTGCACTCACTCATACTGAACCTTTCCAGCATGTCCCTGATGTTCTTTCTGTGCGTGATGGTGATAGTGCGAGCAGACCGATCACGTATGACCTCCATACCCAGCACATATCCCAGCTCCCCCAGGTCACGACCCTCAAATGCCTCAAGGATCCTGCTGATGGCATCATCCGGAGATGGCCATCTGCTCCTTACGACCGAAGATCAACAGATCATCGACCCATAGGAATATAAGACATCGTCCTACTTTGCAAATAAACAGTGCGGGGTCACTGGCTGATCTCACAAAGCCCATTCTCAGCAAGAGCTCTGCAAGCGCCTTATGCCACTCCCTGGCAGCTTGCTTCAGACCATACAACGCCTTTTTCAGGCGCCACACCATACCAGACCCATCATCCAGTACAAGAGGTTGTGCCACATACACTTCCTCTTCCAGAACACCATTCAGGAAAGCACACTTGATGTCTATGTGTCTTGTCTCCAGATCCTCTACAGCACAGACAGACAACAGAGCCCTGAAAGTAGCATAGCTACCCACAGGCGCCCATGTCTCAAAGAAATCTACGCCTTCTACTTGCGTAAATCCCCTGGCTACATATCTAGCCTTGAATCGCTCAATCTCACCCTGTGCTCCTCGCTTAATCTTAAGCACCCACTTGCCTGTCACAGGCTTCACTCCTGCTGGGCACCTGACTAACTCGAACACATCATGTTCCCTTAAGGAGGTCAACTCATCAAGCATTGCTATGATCCACTGCTCACGATGGCAGCCTCTCATGGCTTGCTGCACCGTTGGATCGTCCAGCACAGCTTTGACCTTCTTCCTCGCAGCAGCTGCACGCCGGGACTCACTGCGGCTAGCAGTCTTGCCACTGCTCGGAATCACCTCCTGCCCCGTCGTCTTTTCTGCATCAGGAGTCACACTGTCAGCCGTAGCAAACACTCCATCCGCCAGGTCACCGACGTCACTCTTCATATGGACTACTGTGGGGCTCCCAGCATCATCATGCTCACGTGCATCATCCGGGGAAATGCGCTCAACAGCAGCATTATCACTTTCATTCACTCCCACAGCATGGACAGCAGGTCTTAAGGTTCTGCGAATCAATTTGAAAGCCTTTGGAACCCATCGAACTCTCACCTCTGGTGGTGGGTCCAGATGTTCTCCGCTGCCTCCTGCGGCACTTGGTGCTAACTCTCCCCCTGAGCCAGCGCCGCCTGCCTCCTCACTAGGCACATGCCGAAGCTTGCCTTGCCCCTGACTATCAACACGCTGTGGCACATGCCGTGGCTCATCATGCTCCCAGCGTAATGCACGTCCTGACACCGCTGACCCTTGCCTTCGGTCGTACCTCCCGTGGCTATCAGATTTCGCAGGTGGGGGTGGCTCACTTGGCTCCTTGCCCATCGACCGGTGGACTCGCTGCGGTGAACGCGAGCGCGATCGAGACTGAGATTCTGAGGGCTCAGATGCCTCTGGGAATGACTCAGCCGAGTCACTGGCAGCCTCTGGCTGTTCCTCCCCCTCAGACACATCATTCTCACTACCCTGTGGCTCAATGCGGCAGCCACTCAAATCCAGCACTGCTCTATCCCGCGTAGGGATCACATCTCTCGGTCTTGTCTCAGCATTGTGCGGACCAGATGGTTGCTGAGCCGCATCATACTCCCAGTGTGGTACCCTGTCCACACAGTCCTCGGCCATGTAAGCGCAACGCGCTGTCACCACTGCCTCACTGATCTCAGGCGTGTGCCACCGCTCATGCCTGGCTATCAGCTCAGAGCCTAAAACACGCGGTGAAAACGGCGGCTCACCCTCAGGCAACTCATCATCCGGCACATAGCGCCGATGCAACTGCCTGCCTGGTTCCCAGTGTGTGTGCCCCAGCGCTGGATGCTCCCCCTCAGCCCAATCCACATTTCTGCCCCTCTCTGGCATCATGTGATCACGACTGGCTGGTGGTCGCACTGCCCTAACACTAGTTGATCTCAACCATTTTTGCATGTTGGGCAAGAAACCAACATCAGGTACTACACAAGTATGCTCATCGGGCATGATCTCGAATTCTCCCAGCTCGTAGTTCTCCAACATGACCGGATCCACCGTAGCTTGCTCCGACATGTGGAAACGTTTCGCAAACTCTCTCAGCAGAGCTGGTGGAGAAGCCGCATGCCTATACATACGCACTGCCCCCCCATTCCCTCGCTTAACGTAAGCTCTATCCATGTGAGGACCAGCACCCGATCCCATATAGAAACCGAGCACTCCTCTCTCGTCCAGGTGCCTGAAGTCCTCTCTCCGGGCATACACATACATTGGACACCCGAAAGGCTTCACCTGGGCCACCACCAGATGGAACGTGTCCTCACTCACATTCCTGAACCATAACAGATATGGCACAATCTGCCTGACATCCACATTCTTCACACACTGGGCGACAAACTTCCCATCGCCCCTGGCCATACCCTCATCAGCCAGAGCCTGCAGACTCATCTGCTGAGCCTGAGCTCTCCTCGTCTGCAACTGTGCAGCTCTCACAGCCTCATTCGTTGACCACGGTTCATGACTGGACTGCACATGTCTCTCCTCCAGTTTCTGTTTGGCCTCCTTCCGCCTAACACCCTCTAGAGCTGTGCTAGGCGTCAGGTTATGTGCATGGTTCACACACATATACGCCTCTGGCCACAGAAATGCAGGCACAGCCGCTTGTAGCAGGCTTGCCCTCAAACTCCTGTTCAGCACACCGATCTTTCTCTCCACCATTCCGTTGGACTCATGCTGGCACGTGGCAGTGTACGTGTGCTCAATGCCACGCCACGCGAGGTACTGAGCCAGCTGGTTAGAGCTGAACTCACCACCCTGGTCAGTGTGCAGCCTCCGCACCCCAACCTCTCTATCACACACGATCTGAGTGCGGATTCGCTCAATCAGCAGGCATATCATTTCCGCAGCCCCACTCTTGGACTTCAGCGGAATCACATGGGAGTACCGGGAGTACTCATCCACCACTACCAGGATGTAGTTCATACCCCCAATTCCTACTGGCTTGATCTGCCCTGTTAGGTCAGCATGCAACACTTCTCCAGCATAGGTGGCA
Organism: Ulva mutabilis; assembly: GCA_900538255.1. Classification (NCBI taxonomy): domain Eukaryota; kingdom Viridiplantae; phylum Chlorophyta; class Ulvophyceae; order Ulvales; family Ulvaceae; genus Ulva; species Ulva mutabilis. The sequence goes on from UNSF01000106.1 coordinate 199,765, forward strand.
TTCTCAGTCACCTTGCCCCCGTGCTGTGCTCTATCGCCACTTCTCTGTTCAGCCACGTGGCAACCATGACACTGAAGCGCTACCCCCGTAGGTTTCAGCATCTTCAGGTCATACAGTTGTGGGTTGTCTCTCATCAACTGGAGTACCCGATTGCCGGCATGATGAAAAGCGATATGCACTAGGAATGATGGGTCAACCTGGAAGGAATATCCTTGTTCATTCGGTACACTGGTCACTGCAGCAACTTGCTGCTGCTCTCGCACCCATTTCCCGTTCCTATGGAACAAGTTATTCGCACTCGTCCAGGTTGCTCCTCTATCTACCGGCCGCATTTGCCATATCGGCCTGCCCTTCCCACAGAACCATGTCAGAGTAGGTTTTCCATCCTCATCCTCACCCTGCTCACAGTTGCTGTGGAACCCATAGCTCTGGTCATAAAACCCAGGCATCACTACCCGGTTTGCATGCTTGCCCGTATGCAAGTATATCTCAGACTTTTTCAACTCCTTTGTTGAAAGGATGTTGATAGGACTAGCCGGCACCCAGTAAACGATTGTCAACTCTATGTCTACTGGTGTGATAGTGCCCTGCGCACTCACATACTCTCCCAGATTAGCTCTGATCGTGCCCACACCATACATGTCTAGCCTGCCCTGGTCAAGAGGCTGACACTGCGGCATATCTGGTGGCTTGATCTCGCAAAACATATCATAGTCAAAGCATATGTTTATGTCTGAGCCACTATCTATTAGGAAAGTGTACGGCATGTTGGGAGACGGCCCATCAGCACAGTCAGCTCGCAGCTTATCTAGGTCAACTACAGCTACCTGAGGGCCACCGCGGCCTCTGCCACGGCCTCGCCCTGCAGCTGCTTGCTTCTGCAGGAATTGTTTGACCTCTGCGGAGAGCAATGGACAATCCTTTTGCACATGTCCAGGCTTATCACAGTTGAAGCATTTTCTCTTTTCTGCTCCCCCTGCTGCCCATGCTCCCACTGCTGCTACCTGTGGGGGTGAACCTTGGCGACCACCGTAGCGTCCACCTCGGTACCCACGTCCCCCATGGCGCTGTTGTCCACCGCGATCGTCCCGTGGGAATCGCGATGGACCCTGCTTGCTGTTCGTCTGTGCATGTGTCAACAGCGTAGACACTATCTGCTGCACTGGCATGGCCTGCAGCATGGGCTGCAACAGGCTGTACTCTCTGTCTACTGCCAGCAACCGTGATCTGTACAACTGATCAGACACAGTCTCACCCAGTCCTCTCATCTGATTCACTATGCCCACCACCTCATCCACATGCTTCTCCAGTGGCTTACCAGCCTGCTGGGTACTGCTGAGCTGGTGATACAGCTTCTGTATTTCTACTTCCACTGATGGCATATACTTAGCATGTAGCAACGACCAGACCTCATGGACGAAACTACAGTCTGCCACGAAGTCTCTATCCTCCTTTGGCAGCGTGGTGAACAACCAGTGCATGACTTGCTCATGAGCCTGGCTGCTCTGAGCAAGCGGGTCATTGACTGGCAGGCTACTCTCACCCACCATCTTTGCCCAGCTCTCTACCTCCTTCTTAAATATTCGGAAGTGATCAGTCTTATAGTGCCACACCGGGAATTTGTTCTTCTCTACTAGAGATTTCCCTGGTGCTGGCCTGGGCATGGCAAGCGACAGCGCTTGCGCCAGCGTGCCTACGTCAAAAGATCCAGCCGTAGCTGGTACTCCTGATGATATCGCAGCCTGCGAAGGCTGCGGTATCGGAGGCGGTATCTGTTGGGTTACCCACGCAGCTGGCGCTGCGAGATGTGCTGGCTGTGCTCCTTGCGCCGCGGCCTGAGCTCCTGCTTCCCCCGTAGGATCAGCATTTCCCGGCAACGCAGCCTGCAGAGGACCTGCATTGGGATACCCGTAGGTCCCAACGCGCTGTTCTTCCCCATAGGTCATGAACTGATCCTCCGCGGCCTGCTCGCGACGCGCTGTGGAACGTGTGTGGTGGCGAGGACGAACTTCTTCTCCATCCTCGCCGTCAGAGCCAATAGATCCCTGGCGAGATGCCACTGGAACTTCTCGGCGTGGTGGCATCCTGCAACACGACCATCGTGCGTCGCAGGACACGCATTCCCGTAGGCCTTTCTGCGAGACCAGTACCCTGTCACATACCTGGCTGGTGTACAGGCTCCGCTGTGACAGCGCGACCCCCTGCGCACAGCTACGGCAGTGCTTAGATCCCACAGTGCCTAAGGGCTTCGGTCCACTGAATTACGACAGAGAAACGGCGGACGTGCGCTGGGAGGAGGGAAGAGGGAGGGACGGGTGCGGGGGGGAAGGGGGGGGGCACGACGCAAGCCTATGCGCGATGGCCTGTCAGCGCCGGCAGTCCGTCCGTGGGGATTGGAAGGCCCGGCAGCAGCGCATCACATATGTGTACACCTGCTGGCGTTAGTTCGTTCTGGCATTTGCTCGTGCGGCGCGTGGCCTTGGTGCTTGCGGTGCCCGGTCTGTCTGTTTGCTTGTTGCCTGGTCTGTTGCCTCGGCGCTGCTGAGTCCTAGATCTATCACTGTGTAACACATATGTGTACACCTGCAGCCTACAACATATAGCTATACATGGCGATGTAAATCGTATCATGCAGGTTGCAGTGCCCATGTGTCCACATGCCATCGCACCATATGTGATTGAATACTCCACCACGGGAACATTATGCATGCCTAGCTGCGCACTACCTGCCTACTATAGTGCACTAGCTTCCCGCTAGTTGCACATTACCTGCCCACTACCAACCCCCATGTACCTTGTGTGACCCTTATGGTAAGCTTACCTGGGCTTATAACAACTCCATGCAGGCCTTATCGGAGCATTAAGCATATGAAAACTACCAACATCTTACCTGACCACCGCTGGCCTCTGATCTGTACCTTAAGTGAGCACAGCATACATCCTCGTACACCCACCAGCCAGCCATTACGCATTTCCCTCATTGACACATTCAGGTTAGCCGTGTTCGAGTTTGGTTACCCACACCTTATATGCACATTAGATAATGATCCCACAGTGGTTGTGGTACATCACTGGGCCATCACCTAACCATTACCTGACCATTACGTATGACACGATGACCAGGTAATGGGCCCCTTATGCCTGTCAGAGGGATGGCTAATGTGAACTCGGTAGCCTTAGTGGCATGCATTCCGCCCGGCCCACTAGATGTCGCTACCGCACCTGAAGAGGAGGAGTTCACGCCCAAATCTAAGAAGAGGCGTAGGAAGAACGGACCACCGGCCGCGCCCTCGCTGAGGCAAAGGCGGGGGGGGGGGGGGCGTCAGGGTGCATCAACCAGAGAGGACTTGAGGGGCACCGGGGCTCATGTGAGCGACTGGAGCAGACGTCGCCTGCATCGGGACGCGGTCAGGGGGACGCCTACCGTGGCAGACAACGCTGATGAGCTGCATGACGACGGCGAGGCGGTCAGGGAAGACGCGGACGACGTTGATCCAGGGAGTGGCGTGGGCCACGCTGTAGCACAAGAGCGTGGTGAGCCACCAGCCGAAGGCGGGTAGCCGGTGAAGAGGCTGATGTGGGTGATGAGGGGACTGGGGGGGTTGCTGCTGCGGCACAAGACATTGGTGACCCGCAGGCCGAGGGGGACATGGCCGACGAAGAGGGTGATGCGGGCGAAGAGGGGACTGAGGGGGCTGCTGCTGCGACACAAGACGGTGCTGAGCCACCGGCCGACGGACGGCTAGATAAGCGCGGTTCCGATGATATCATCGCGGTTAATGCAACCCTCCGCCGGTGCTACATATGCCCTCACTACACCGTATACGACACATGCCATCTTTGCAACGGTTACACGAATCAAAGCAGGTAGAGCGTACATGCGATATGATGATCATTCCATTTCCATGTAATACCTCCTCGAGACAACAGTCATGACAGCTGAACACACACAGGAGTTGGCAGTTACAGGTATGCGTTTTGCCGGACGGCAGTACCACCATACTGTCATGCACAAGCTAACTGGGTATAAGTTATACCGTGTTCTACCTCCCTGTAGGGATGTATGGACCTGTTGCGTATAGGTCGCTCCATTGGCTGGCAGCAAGGTAGCCGGAAAAAGTGAAGCACTAGGTGAAGCTCGCGTCGAGTGCAATGCGGCACATGATAAAGCTATTTTAATCTGCAAATATCCACCAGGAATGGGCACATGTACACCAGGGTAGACTGTCTAGGGCCGCAGTCACCGATCGATGGTGGTGACGAGTGGCCACCGGATCGTCGCGACAACGGCTTGCACGCTTACACGGCCACAGGTCGCCTTGCTGGGCCGGGTGCCGCGGTTGCAGCGGCGCAGGCCGGCCCCGCGTCTGGTCGTGCTGGCCCGCCCTGCCTTCCCGCGAGCCGCCGTTGGGGGGAGTGATGCGGCGCCGCCAGTGCCCTTCGCGCCCCGCCCTCAGGCCCCTGCCGGGCGGCTGGAGGGGGAGGGCTGGTACGCCTTGCACTGTGGGGGGCGTGAGCCCCCAGGCTCTCATGTGCAGGGGGCCCGTGATGGAATGCTCCAGTGGGGCCGGATGGAGTGGGGGTGCTGCTGTTGGGGGGTCGGTGGTGGCTGGTTTTGTTGGGGTGGGCAGTAGTGCGGTGGTGGTGGTTGCTGTGTGCGGTTGTGGCGCGGGTGCCGTAGTGGAGGGGTGCGGGAGTGCGCATGCGTGTGGGTGCGTGGGTGTGGTTGTGTCGGCCGTGTCGGTTCGTTGTGGCTTTTCGCCTGGGACGGTGATTGCTTTTTGCTGGTGTCTACTTTCGGGGGTTTTGGCCGTCTACTTTCCCTCTGTTGCCCTCGCTGCCGGGCTATTGCGTTCATCTCCGTGTAACACGCTTACACGTCGTTCGAATCACTATAACGCCCACGGATGAATATGCAGTTGCCTGTATGACGAATACAGACAGTGATGCAAGTCCATGTAAAATCATGTTTATGTTGACCTTTCCCCCTGTCGCGCACGACGACGACAGCAGGGCGCTGCCCATCAATCACCACGACTGGCACCATGTCTGATATCTTACGTGGATCCAACCTTCCCATCTCTTATTTTAGGTACTGGCAACTTATATCACGATACGTCACTACGTGTTCGGTCTCGGCACACGTGTTTGCTCGATGGCAGCTACCAGGATCCCGCCGAGCCTGCGAGCGACACGCCAGCTCCACACCGGCCTATCTTTCAGCTTATGTTTTCTTGTACGACATTAGGCTGGTCCAGTGAGTCAAGCCGGATGTCTGCTGGCCGGGTGCTCCGGTCGTTGCCACTGCTTCGAGATCGTCCGTTGCTGCATTGCAACCCCGCCATCCAATTAGCTAGCAGGTGACTCACCTCCCATCTAAGAACATATTTTGTGTTGAGGTAGCAGTGCTACGTTGTATACGCTAGTACTGCCTCCAAGCAAGCTCGATGTGTGTCCGGCGCGCGTGTTTGGTAGCTACCATGATGCCGCCTGTCCAACGAGCGGCGGGCCGGCTCCACGATCGGCCTATCTTTATGCTTTGAGTCTCTTGTACGACGTTGGGCAGGCCCAATTAGTCAAGCCAAACGTCTGCGGGCCGGGCGCTCCCAACCGCTTTTTGTTGTTGCCACAACTTCGAGATTGTCGACTGCGTTGCAACCCCGCCCTCCAAGTAGCGGCCAAGTTACTCACTTTCCCATATATAACATCGTTTGTGTTTATGTAGCAGCGCTGAGCTCCTGATGCCTTGTAGCATGCTAGGTGTGTGTGGACCGAATGCACATGTTGCCGACGACTGCACAATCAAGTGTCCTCTGCTGCCATAGATTTCCTTGATAGATACCTAGACATCGGATTTTAGGTATGTCTACCCAATGAGGGAGACACTCGCGCCTGGTGCAGCGGTGACCGAGAGGTAGGTTTTCAGACACGCCTCTGGGAGTCCGAAAAGGCCCTTTCGGACACCCACCGCTCCGGTGAAGGTGGCATGGGCACCTGTCTTTTCGCTCCAAGTGTTGTAAGTGCTTCATGTCGCCCGCGCGTACACATGCAGTGCATAATAGACATGCAGTGGTCCACCTCGCCTGCTGGCAACGTTGTGTGTGGACCATGTAAGCATATGGACCATATGGACCATTCCATGAGGTTCGCCTCACATCCATGTTGTCGTATTGCAACCCCATCATTGGCTATCCAATCCATGTCAAAATCGTAGCCTTTCGTTATTTCGAGGTCTCTACTGTGATGTGCCACAGTTGCACATTCCACGGCCAGTAGTGGGAAATTCTGCCACACAGAGTCTACTTGAACGTCCTATAAGTGCTCTGGCCAGAGCATCTCCTGCTGACCCGAGCATGACGTCCCCGATGACGTCCGGATGAAGTCATTTGCATGAAGGCCCGGTTCCTGGTTCCTGGCGGCGGCAGTGACGTCATCAAGATGTCCCACCTGTGGGTCATCCGGATATACCCCAACCTTGCGCATGATGGCATGGTGACGTCATACCCAGCCGGCCACCAGCCACTGACATCATCTTGGCGCCCTTGTCGCCCGAGGACGGGGTTGTGATCGCTAGATGACGTCCTTGTCGAGTCACAATAACGTCCTTGGTGCTTTTTGCCGCGTGCGTCCCCGGAGTACGTCCTTTTCCGACTGGCAGCATCGTCCTAGCGTTAACGCGTCCTCGGCAACCTTCCCAACTCCTCTGCATCCGGACTGAGCGGCTGGACGTACAAACACGTCAGATCCACCGCATCCGCCAGCACCGAGGCCAGAGACGCCATCCTCCACCTCATCAACTAGGTCATCAACGGCCAGTTCCTGCAAGCGACAGCCCTCCTCAGCACCAGGCTCGTCCCCATCCGCAAGCCGGACGGCGGCATCCGCCCCATCGCCGTCCAAGAAGTTTGGAGCCGCATCGCCAGCCTCTGTGCACTCAGAGCAGGGCCCCAACCTTGCCCCACTACAGGTTGGTGTCGGATCCTTGGCGGCGCTCAGACCATGGGCCATGCGCTCTTGTCTGCCGCCATTGGGAATCTCGACACTGTTTTCCTGTCAGTGGACTTCAAGACAGCAGACGCATACAACTCCATCCACACCCAGTCCGTGCTCGACGCAGTCCACCAGCGCGCCCCACAGCTCCTCCAATACGCCATATGGGCCAACACAGCACCAACCCAGCACCACGTCATAGGCGCCCCACGAGGCACAGCCCAGATCACATCGACCAGAGGTGTGAAACAGGGCGACCCCCTTGCCAGCCTCCTCTTCTCACTGACACTGCAGCCGGCTCTCGAAGCCGCCCAAGCCACCGCAGATCCCGCCAACGCGGCCCTCCTTGCCTATGCCGATGATTGCAGCATCCGCGGCACCGGCACACCCATCATCAAGGCCTTCACCACCCTGGAGGAACACGCCCACCCGATCGGCCTCCGTATCGGCCGCGAGAAGAGTGCAGCCACATCCATCGATATCGTCGATCGCAACGCGGCCCAGGCCGTGGCCGACGCCACGGGCGTGCCGCTGCGCCCACACGGCGTCACCTGCGCAGGCACGCCCATCGGCCACACCCCCTACGTCAAGGACTACTGCAACTGCCACGCGACAACCGCATTTGCGAAGATTGATTGCCTCCTCTCTCTCCCCCTGCCTCCCCAGGACAAGTTCCTGCTGCTCCGTGGCTCTGTGCAGCCTGCCCTCACCCACCTAGTCCGTGTCGTCGCGTGGGACTCGGTCAAAGACGCGGTGCAGCAGCTGCAAGACAGGGTAATGGCGGCGGCGCGGGAGATCATGAATCACCCGCACATGCCCGCTGTCGCCGAGGAGCAACTCCGCCTACTGCTACGCCACGGCGGATTCGGGCTCATGGACGTCACGGAGCACGAGGCTGGTGCAACCTATCTGTCCAGCGCCGCGCTGGCGCATGACGCCATGCACGATGGCCCCCCCGCCTTCCGCCCATTCGCCGACGGCGACGTTGCCAAAGGCCTACAAGGAAAATGGACAGCGCTGCGTGCGGCGATGCCGCCGGAGACGGACTGGGGCCCAGAGGAGCTCAACAACGTCTTCATCACCACTGGCCTTCCCGGTATGAGCAGAAAAGTGACCAGGGCAGTAGCGCAGACGCGGCACGACGCGCTGCTGCAACAGCTGGGCAGCACCCCTGGTGGTGCAAAAGACCTTGCGCGCATGCGCAGCTGCGCCTGTCGTGTTGCCTTACTGTTCCTGGATTCCCTCCCAACCAACCGCATGCTGACTGTGAATGATGGCGATTTTGTGCATGGGATGCGGTTCAGGGGCGGACTTTTCCCCCTGCCGCCATTAGATGGGGAAGTGATATGTGATTGCAATGCTCGGGTGAAGCCCGGCGACGTAGACCATGCCATGACGTGTCGACACAATGCCGACTGCTGGACGTTGCGCCACAACATTGCCATTACGGCTTGGCGCCGTCGAGTAAGAGCGGCAGGGGTGTCCACATCAATTGAGCCTGTGATGCGCAGCCTGGACAGACGCTGCAGGGACGACAGTAGGGGGGACATCCTAGCAAATGGTCCGGACGTGGATGTGTATGTGCTAGATGTCAGCTTCATCCACCCATCTGGGTTGGCTGTGGTGGGGAAAGCATTGGGGGCAAAGGGGCACGCGGCCGCCGTACGCGAACAATTCAAACTCAACAAGTACAAAGAGAGTGTGCAGGGATCGTACAAGGTGGTGCCGGTTGTGCACGAGACATATGGCAGACTAGGGTCGCATGCCATGCAGTACCTCAACACGCTGGTTGGGCCGTTCAACAAGAGAGCAAAGGCTCGCTGGATTGAGAACTCCTTGCGGCGACAGTGAAAGGAAACGGGTTTGTGATCAGAAAGACCATGTCCAGGGTAGCACGGCTCACGGGTGCGCAGTTCGTGCCAGGTGATCGCCTGGCCGGCCCGCATCTGCTGGGTCGCATGTGAGTCTAGAATCTAGTTTTACATTCGCTTGGTGCACTGGATCGGAGCCCCTCGATGTAACAGTATATATGACGCCATATGACGCCATATGACGACCTAGAGTGCACCTAGAGCACTAGCACCTAGCGCACACGCAGCACAGTGGGCAAGTGCAATACAACATGAACAAGTGGTCTTAGTTGCCGTGTGCACTACAACATGAACAAGTGGTTAGTTGCTGTGTGCACGAGTTGCATGAATTGGGCGGTGTCCGAACTTCACAATAGTTTGCTCATGATGAGCAGGATGCTGATGGCGAGGCCAACACATCTAGAGATCACGTCCTTCCTCAAGCATTACAACAAAGTCTTGACCATGCCGACCAAGAGAACCGACGTGAAGCCGGGAGGGCGCACCACTGTGCGAGTGGGGCGTTCGGTACTCATGCATGCACATTTTTTCATGCACCATTCACTTGTCCGCCAAGATGTCAACAGTTTCACGTGCAGTGAATATTCCTCTTGGCATGCCTGTGACAACATGCGTGGCTGAGTGGGACCGGAGCAAGTGGGGTGTTGTGAAGGTTGGACTCTGTCAACTCATGCCAATCATGCATGTGATCAACTCTCCATCCGACTGGACCAGATACCAGACTTCAACCTTTGCCATTAGATGCTCAACCAGGAAAATTGCGCACAGCCTTACTATGCTATCATGCTCACAGCCATAGCCTACAGCCATGCTGCCACGCTCACAGCCATGCTGCCATGCGCACAGCTCTGCTACCATGCGTACAGCTGTGCACATAGTAGCACAGCCATGCTGCCATGCGCACAGTTCTGCTACCATGCGTACAGCTGTGCACATAGTAGCTAGTACCATGCGCACAACCGTGCTGCCATAGTGAACTCAAATCAGTCAGAACGACGGTGGGACCAGTGCGAGTCAGTTCACGTTGCCATTTGCTATCAGTAGTGAGGACAGACCTAGCACGCATGGACCTGGCCGCATGTATTCCATGCGTTTTGCTGTGGCCGACACACTAAGCGCAGGACCCAGTCAGTTGCGGTGCATATCCAAAGCAATGTCCACTGTCTTCTCATCACCTTGTCCGATCGCACTTGGACCCCCTGCAACCTCTGTCTCTCTATCAGGCCGTTCTCCTCCGCTTTGTCACTTGCTCGATTATTGGGCCCGTCATAGCGTGGCCCCTGCCGTATCCCTTCATGAGTGGCAACAAATTGCAATGCACTTGGCTTGGAACGAGGAGAACAGCCGATTGTTATTACACAAAAAAAAACCCCCAACCGGGCATCACGCCAAACCCAAACGGGCATCGGCCACAGCACCCCTGCGGACAGGGGCAAAAACGGTCAACACGCACGACCACATCAGTTCAACAGAGTGATCCTGGAACCTGGACGGAACCCGGAACATACATGAACGTGATGTCCTTGTAGAATAGGACTGAGTGCAAGGTGGCAACATAGGGTTGTAGGTGAGACATCGTGTCAGTGGTAAATGCGCATATTTTACCCCGGTGTGCATGTGAAACAGTATCAGTGTCCCATGGCGCAATCCTTCTGTAGTACGGCATCATTGAACTAGTATCAGCTACGGCACAAGTGTACCGCCAATGGTACACAAATGCTGCCATACAGCTGAATGTACAGTTCATTACGGTGCTTACGGCTATGGCAGTATGTGTTACACTGTGGTAGACCTAGGACTCAACAGACCCCGAGGCAACCGAGCAGTCAACAGGCAAACAGACAAACCATAAGCCCCGAGGCCACTCTCCGCACGAGCAAATGCTAGAACACCTAAAGCTCGTGGTCACACCTCTGCGTAAGTAGCCCACACGATGTGAGGCATGTGCACTAAGGCACGGCAGTGCAGGCCCCCCCCCCCCCCCCGAACTAACAGTGTCTCCCAGGAAACATTGCAGACCATGCATTTGCAGCAGGAGTTGGTTTTGTACTAACATACGGCACCCTGTCTACAAAGGAGCACCCACTGTTTGCTAGGTGCGTGCACAGGACGCAGCTGTTGCAAGCAAGAGCGCTGTTGGTGGAGAGCGTCCGTCTGCATCTGAGACGTGGGGTGGAACAAACTCCATGTTTTCCTCCGCCACTAACATCATGTCGCATTGATGGTTCTGCCAGGCAGCCCGATGCCTCCAAGCACGGGGCCAGGCAGACGTGACTGTAGAAGCGTCCATCAGCAACGTCAAGAGCACATCGGCATGGCGGTGCCAGCATGCATTGACAACATGAGCCGGCTCACCTCCGTGCTGCGCCGGAGATGCAGCACGCCAGCACGCATGGCGCAGTGCATGCATGGGCACCCACAGGCACCCATGCATGGGCACCCACAGCTATGAGCACCAAAGCTACCTATCTACCGGTGATCACAGGCACACCTGCACGCGGGGTGGAATTCAGCGGGCGACTGAGCACGACCACTGCCTGGCAAGCATGGCCAGCAAAACGGCTTTTGCCCACGGATGGATGTCTGCACTGCAGCCGCCACGTACAGCAGTCCGCTGCAGGCTGGCCAGCCACAGACATGCGCAGTGACCGGCTGCCCCACCCGGGTCCCACGTATCCCTGAGACCACAGGCGTGACGCCAGACATGTGTCAGACATGTGTCAGACATGTGTCAGACATGTGTCAGACATGTGTCAGACATGTGTCAGACATGTGCACCGCGGCAGGTTCAGCACTCTGCTGCAGTCGTTGACTAGTCGTGCTCTCTACCCGGCCAGTGTGTACACATGGCGGTGCTGCAGCACAATATGCACAGCACGCGCATTAAATGCAACGCACTCACGGGTCACCGTCCTTGGCTTGCTTTGCGGCGGCGTGTTCGTCCTCGTCGAGCTTTGGCACGAGGCGCAGCAGCGGCAGCGGCAGCAGCGTGCCCAGCGCGCACAGCGTTACCAGCAGCGGCAGCTGCGAAAAGTCTTCGCTGGTGACGCCGAGGCCCTTGGTGAGGAGGCTGCCCGTGAAGCTGCCGGCGACGGAGCCGCCGTTGAGGATGGACATGAGCGTGGCAAAGAGGGTCGCCTCCACGCCCTCCGGGCAGATGCGCGCAGCGAGCACCAGCACCGGCATGAAGCTCACGCGGCCGAGCACCGTCAGCACGATCTCGTCGGAGAGCGTGAACCACTCGTTGCTGATGCCGAGCTGCTGGTTGGCGCCCGTCACGAGCAGCAGCTGCATGCATGCAGGGCAGGTCATGGGCGGGTGATCGCCGGCGGCGCTGTGCCGGGGCAGGGTGGCGGTGACGCTGAGACATGTCCGGAGGAATGTGCCGACCACGCATGGTTCAGCAGCAGCGGTGCGTGCGAGTGTGCTGTGCTGTGCTGTGGTATGGAATGAGGGCAGACGGTCGACTCTCGGCACAGGCTGTAGTTCAGCAGTGTGCTACAACGGCCCCAGGTGCCCAGTTTTGTGGATGCCGCAGACACTGGCGCAACAGTGTGCACTTCGGCGCGGCGGCGCGGCGGCGCTGTGCTGCGCTGTGCGCCAGCAGCAGCTGGGCTTCCTGGTGTGTGTCCTTGGTGTGACGCGCACTTGAACGCGCGCACACGCAAGTCAGCGTCATGCAAGCAGCGATTTGTACAGCGGTGATGGCGCACAGCGGCACAGCCGTACTGCTGCGCGCAGCACGTGCAGCGTGGGTGCTCAGCTCTCTTGTCGTGGTACACATGCAGCTGAAAAGAAAGCAGAAAATTGGCTAAGCAACGGTCACGGCAGATCATCCACAGCACAACCGCCCAAGTTGCAAGCAGAGGGGGGGGGGGGGGGGGTTGCGCGCCTGCGTGAGGGAGAGCGCGGTTCCGAGGATGGCGGACCAGCGGAACATGGTGCGCAGCGGCACGGTCTTGAAGTAGGTGTTGTAAAGCCAGATGCCGACGAGGGAGGCGACCGCGCCGGCGAGGCGCACGCGGCCAAGGAATTCAGGGCCAAAGCCGAGAGCGTCGTTGTAGAAGTAGAAGAGCGCCGAGTCGGCGGAGGGCGTGGCCTGCCAGAGGAACACAAACACGGCCGGGTACAGGATGGCGGGCTGCTTGATGGCGGCCCACAGGGTTTGCACCTGCACGGGGCCGCGGAACTGACTCAAGCCTGGTGGGGGGGATTGGCGGCGGGACATGCATGAGACGCTTGGATGCCAGCATCGGCCGGCTGGCTAGCCTCCTCGCCTCGCCACCCGCAGAGGACAGAGTGCTGCCGCTCAGCCGGTACCGGGAATGCTGGCCATGAATGCATGCATGCATGCATGGGGCGGCCACTTGCACCTGTGCTGTTGTGATCGCCACTGCGTACAAGCGTGTGCAGGGGGCGCCACACAATGTAACTAGGCGCGCTCGCATTGTGTATGTAATGCAAGCGTATGTAATGCGAGCGCGCTCACGAATGGGCCGGGTATCTTTGATACTGCTGATATGAGCACATCGTGCGAGACTCGCCATGCATCATCTCACCACCAAGATCACCAGTTCACCAAGCGCATCATCATTGCTGAGCACTGTCGCAGCCGTGGTAGACTCAGTGGTGGTCAGTGGCGATGCATCGCTTCCAGGGAGGAGGGGGGAGGGGGGAGGGGGGAGGGACCGTGAAGACTCTGACCAGAGTAGTTAGACACGCTACCACAAATCTTATGCACGTCGCAATGTACATGGGATACGTGGTAGAGTGTCAAACTACCACACTCTTTACAGGGAGAGACTGTGGCGATGCGGGAAGGCAGGCAACGGGCGCACCTGCTGAATCTGCGCGTCAAATGCGCGCGAGTTGGCTTTGCGGGGCTCGGCGGGGGCCACACGCTTCTCGGAGATGAGGAGCGCGGCGGCGAGCGTGAGCAGCGGGAAGAGCGCGGTGAGGCCAAAGACGAAGGAGACGCCGTGCTGCTCGATGAGGGAGCCCGAGAAGTAGGCGCTCGTGATGCCCCCGATGGACGCAGCGCCCCAGCTCAGGCTCTGGTACGACCCTGCACCAGTGAGGCAGTGGTGAGGCAGTGGTCCCGGGCTTGTACAGTGGGATGCTTGGGCACAACGCCTGCCTGGGGTTTGCGGGTTTCATTGTACAGGCAGATCGGATGATTGACTACTGATGCCAGACTGCAGCAGATACAAGCTGTATCTGATCGCAGCTGTAACCCCAACGTCAGACTCAGCTATGCTGCATCCCCAACAGCAGCTGTAATTACAGCTGTAACATAAGCTGCCCGTGGACGCACGGGGAGCTCCGGAGGGGGGGGCACACGCCTGAGCGGCCCGTACGCCACATCGCACCTCTCACACGCCAGATCTAGAGGAGCACTGGATTGGACCACTGGCCAGGCAGGCGCCACAGCGGTCACCAGATGATGCAGGGTACCTGCCCCGCGGCTGCGAGCCTGTGCTGCTGAGTGACGGCTCATTGTGCATCCACGAGCAATACCTCTCAGCTCAACTCTCCATGCGTGCCAGCCTAGTGCTGAGCTGCGTTGCGGCGCACAACTTTGCACAGTCTCGATCCCCAATGTACTCCCCTTTCAGCTTTCCCTGGGTACTATAGTATACTATTGCAACGCGTGGCTACAGGGGCCACAGGAGGGGGTGGAGAGGGGCTGGAGGGCCGCACCAGCGACAGCGGCGCTTTTGTTGCGGGAAGCCTCAACGACGATCGAGTCCACCACCACATCGCTGCACGCTGTGCCTGCTGAGCCGACGAGCAGCAGCGCCGATGTGGCCGCAGCCGGGGGGTGCGTCGCGCACAGCGTGCCCCACGCGACTGACCCCAGCATGCCGCATATCGCGAGATACGACCTGCACACACGGCCGCCTCCCTCACGCCCTATTCTGCGATACGTGCTCTGCGTCTGCGACCAGGGAGCGCGGGGCACGGAGCGTGCTGTCTCAGACGCCGAAGGTGGCTAGTATTGCCACTGTGCGTGCCGCTGCCCTTGGGTGTGCTGATGTGAAACAAAAAGTGTGCTTTCTGTCGTGCCACCTCCGCGTGCCTGCTTGCACTGATTGGCTGCGTGTGGTCACAATGCATAGAGCGTAGCGGATGATGGATTCGCGTCAACATGTGCTGCATTGGCAGCGATCTGCCTGTCCTGCCCTGACGTTGCTGAGCGGATGCCCAAGAGATGACTGCTGCTGTGAGGCTCTGGCCAGACAACTTGTCTGAGATGAGGGACAGGCTGTAGGGGACAGGGCAGCGCACGGGCTGTGCAGGGGCGTGCGCTCCAGTCAGGGACAAACCGTCTGCGGTACCCGAAGATGGGGAAGGAGTCACTGAGGAAGCCATAGACGGGCTTGATCAGCCAGGGCAGCGTTGCGAGGCCGGAGAAGATGGCGAGCTCGGCAGGGTCCATGTGCAGCTCATCTTTGAAGTAGAAGGACACGGCGAGCCGGCTGAGGCCGAGAATGCCTTGCACGAAGTACACCACGAAGATGGCCAGCAGCTCTGGGGTTGCATCTAGGCCCATGATCTGCCATGGTGGCTTGGAGGGGCCGGCACTGTCGGCTGAAGTGGCTGTGACTGGTGCTTCCATTTCAGCCACATCCGGGATGACCGATCTGCACGAATGTTTGCTGATGAAAAGGTTTCAGGCGTCAGTCCCCGCTGCACTGGATGGGGGCTGCACTGGGCGGAGAGCTGTGCTGTGAGAGTGTAGGCGGACACCTGTTGGGGCACGGAACAAGGCGGGCATACACAGCAAGCTGGGCTGCTCGGAATGACAGAACCACGCCGGCTGCTTGTGAGATTCTGACAATCTTTGTCGATTTGGTTGGCAGGGGATTGAAGTGGCATTGCACGACGAAGAATGCGCCGAGTACAGCCATTCCTCCCTGCCCATTGCTAGGCCATGCGGCACGTGTGCATCGCAGAACAAGGCCAGCAACGGCCGGAGCTGCAGCACAATCGAGAGCACTACAAACCAGCTATGCAAGCCTCGGTGAGTTTTCGCGCTGAAGCGTGGGCAGAGTCGCACGCGTTGGACCGCTCCTTCTCTGCGTTCATGCGTGACCGCATGCGGACAGCTACTTGCAATCTACTCAAACTACGAACATTTTGTAGTATTAAAGCTTCTGATGATGCTACTTTACGAAGCCTGTATGCTTGGACTGATCCTGCTCCAATGCGCTGTGCTGGCGAGGCTCGCTGCTGTATGCACCTAGCCATACGCACTCAAGAACCAGCTGTCGCAGATACACGCACGCACGTGAACGACTACAAGATCAAGGAATGTGGCAGGCGACGGAAAATGTTCATGCGCGTTGGCAGTGCGAGGAAGATTCAGCGGCTAGCCGCTGATGATGATGCGAGCTCGCTCTCTGCTCATGCAACGTGCCAAATCACAGCAGCGGGCGTGTAATGCATCTACATGAGAGTCTGTGAAGGTCAGTAGTCTCTCAAACGGCCCGAGCATGCTGAGCACCGCAACGAATGCATGACCGCGCTGTTGTCTGGCGAGCGCGCTCGAGCGTTTGCGGTGATTGGTACATGACCACCGTGCATTCGTTACCATTGGAGACCCCAGCTGCGCCCAGCTGAATTTTCCCACGAACGGCATACGGATGGCTAAGCACGTAAGCTCTTAGTACGTGAGCTGAATTATGGTTATGCACTTGGCCACCGCGAATGTCATGTCGCCGGTGTAAACGTGCGGTGCCGAGGCAGGGCGGACGTGGTGCCTGCGACACTGCCATGGCATGCCACAGCCAGACAGAATGCATCGGAAAACCACTGAGGATGGCGAAGTGAAGCATGGCATGGCAGCGACGGTGTGATTACGCTGTTTGGGAAGCTGCCATCGTGACAACCGCTGTGAGATACGTTACAGATGTATGCTCCACAAGGTGGTAGAACACAGACGCACGATTCATGACAATGCACCAAAAATCAATCACCATGGCCAAGCGCCGTACACAGACAGAAACACGGCGGGTCGGCAGGCGGCCGTCAACCTCCAGGTGACGTCCCGCCGTCGCCTGCCCCGCCCCCATGTGATGCTATCATGCATGACGCTGGCGCAGTTGCCAGCCCGACCGCCGCGACCCCCACTGCGGCACCAGATGTCATGCATGACACCGCTGCCGGCAACGGCCAGCGTGCGTGGCCAACACCGACCGAGTCCACCGGTCTGCCTGCGCCTGCCACGCTAGTCAGCCCTGCTCACGTAGGGAACCACGCCATGGTCGCCCCTGAAGGCACGCAGCCCAGCCTCAACGCCCAGCCGCGTCCGCCCGCGCCGCCATCGGGCCTGGCCGAGTCAAGCCTATCCGGCCTGCGCATCGGCTCCGCGCCCGCCGACAGCGTCATGCAGGACGTCGGCACAGACTCCGCCGGGGTGCCGGCGGCAACCGCACCAGCCGTGGAGGAGGCTTCCTCTCCGGGCGTGGCTACGCCATACCGCGACGTCAGGGTGCCTCAAGAACTCCCCAGGTCGGTCACTGATGTCTTTGCTGCGGCCGCGGCCGACTGCCTGGAGGCCATCCACGATGCCGTCAAGCGCGAGCATGATGCGAGCAAGCAGCAGCACATCACTGAGCTATTGATGCTCCCTACCGAGCTGCTTGGGGACAACCGCGGCGGCAGCGGGCAGCGCCGGCGGATCCTGGCGCGCATCCGTGACCTCCATAAACGCCGACGTGCTGCCGCGCCGGCTGATACTGACGCCGATGCGAAGCCCCAGCGCACTCGGACAGCGCTGCTGGCTGACCATGAGCTGGCCGGGCGCATGTATAGGCACTGCCGCAACGGCAATGACGGGCGCGCGGCCCGCTGCCTGGACAGCAGCCCGCTGGCAGCCGTTGATGCGGCCACTATAGCAGCGTTGCGGGAGCTGCACCCGTCTGCCCCCCCGCCCGTTCTGCCGCACACCGCTGACCTCCCGCCTCCCGCCGCAGTGATCGGGGAGGAACAATTCCATCAGATCGTGCTGAACCTGTCGCGGGGCACGGCAGCAGGGCCCAGTGGGTGGACAAACGAGCACATCCGCGCCGTGGCACTACATGACCCACGCATCCGCGCCGCGCTGCGCCATTTTGTCAATGACCTCCTGTCGGGGAGCATCTTCCACACGGCTCTCCTCCAAGCCAGCCGACTGATCGCCCTCGCCAAGACGGCAGGCGGCGTCAGGCCCATCGCAATCGGTGAGTCGCTGATGCGCCTGGCGGGCATCTGCGCGCTGGCGACGCTGCCGGATGCAGCCAGCCTGTTTGCCCCGCTGCAGGCCGGTGTCGGCATCTCGGGGGGTGCTGAGATCCCAGGCCATGCGCTGTATCCTGACTTTCATGACCCCGATGTTGTGACCGTCCAAGTGGACCTCCGCAATGCCTTCAATCTGTGCGATCGGACCGCCATGCTGGCAGCCGTTGCACAGCACGCCCCGGGTCTCTTGCCATTCGTGCGGATGTCATACCAACAGGCATCGGCGCTGCTTCTGCGGCGCCCGGACGGCGCACATGAAGTGCTGTGGAGCGAGACCGGCGTGCGACAGGGCGACACGATGGGGCCGTTCCTCTTCAACCTGACGTATCAGCCGACTCTGCGAGCAGCTAGCGAGGTCAGCGGCGGAGCGCTGGTCACGGCATGCCACGATGACACGTACCTGCAAGGACGGCCGCAAGATGTCGCCGCCGGCGCAGCACTGATCATGGGTAGGCACCCGTGCCAGCCGCAGAAGACTAGCGTCTACTGCGAGGACACGGACACAGCTGCGCATGTCGCCGCCTTGCTCGGTGCGCGCGTCGCCCCGGACGGCATCGTGGTGTGCGGCACCCCGCTGGGTAGCGATGAGTTCGTCACAGCACATGTCTCCCGCCGCTGCGCAGCCACTCGCGCGCAGATTGCGAAGCTGACCGCACTGCCACTGTCCCCTCAGGTGAAATGGCTTGTCATGCACAACTGCCTGCAGCATAGAGAATCCCATTTGTTGCGCAGCACGCAGTGGCGGTTTCTGGAGCAGCCGCTGCACCAAGTGGAGACAGCGCTACTGAAGGGCCTCGGCGACATTCTGGATGTGACCAGCCTTACGGATGCACACTGCCTGCAAGCCCTGCTTCCCCACCGCCACGGCGGCATGGGCCTACGCAGGTTCACCCAACCCATCGCCGACGCTGCTCGCCTGTCGTCCGCTGCACTCGCCCATGCAGCCCTCGCAGAAGGGACGGATCGAGGCCTGCCGTTCCGTGGCGATGCGGGCGTCGCCATGCGCCACACTCTCGAAGAGTTGCGCCAGCAGTGGCCAAGCATCCCGGGGCTGTCTGAGTGCCCCGCCGAGCCCGCGGCATGGGCGGGCCTGAGCGGCGGGGGGTCTGCCATCCGCATGTCACGGCTGCAGAATGCAGTCGGCCGGGCCGACTCTGACGCCCGGGCGGCTGCGCTGCTTGCAGCGCTGGATCAAGGGACGCGCAGCCCGTCGTCAGCAACACGCGAACACAGCCTGACCAGCAAGGCGCGCTTGCATAGTTGCGCAGGCTCGATGGCCTCAGCTTTCCTGAAAGCCAGGCCCGGTGCGACTGAGCTGACTGCCACAGAGTTCCGCGTGAATGTGCGCTTGCGCCTAGGTGAGTCACTGTTCACCGGCCCAGAGGCGGACGGCGACTGCGTGTGCGGCCGGGCATCGCCTGCTGATGGTTCGCATGCCCTGGTGTGCAATGCGGTGTGGCGCACGGTGGTCGCCCGCCATGATGCGATCACGCAGGCATGGCGCCGCTTCATCATGCGGGCGGGCATCTCCACGTCTCTTGAGCCCAACATCAAGAGCCTCCCGCAGTACCCGGATGTGCCGGGCGCACGGCCGCCCGCACAGCCGCCCGGCCCCTCCTGTGAGCCTGCCAGCTGTGCTGCCGCTGGTGCGCTCACTCCACCCACCCCGGCCCCCAGCGCCTCGGCCGTGCCTTCCACCCCATGTGGCACCCAGACGCTGGCGCATTCCCCGCCTGCCCCCTTGCGCCCCTCCGGACCGGCGGACAACGCTGCCCCGCTCGGCGACGCCGCCACGGCGGACGGCACCTCAGAGGGACCAGCCGCCGCGGCTGCACTCGTCGCTGCTGCCATCTCAGCCGTTGTTGCCTCGTCCGAGGTCAAGGCTGCCGCGGCCGACACGGCAGGCGCCATGGACGTAGACGTCCCCGGCGAGGCGGCTGTCGGTTACAAGGGCGCGCGAGAGCTCGGCGCGGCAGCTGCCGCCGCCGCCGCAGTGGCCGTGAAGGCGGCTGCCCCGGCCGGCGAGTGCGCGGTGCGGTGTGAGCACCTGCCACAGGTGGGCCCGGTGGCCACTAGTCCGCCGCGACGCCTGCCCGAGGGTCGACGGGGCCGCGCGGCCGCGGCTTGCGCCCGGCCGCTACCCCCCCGCTCGCAGCGCGACCCGGAACGGGGTGATCTGCTTGTGATGTTGCCCTGCGACACCGTTGTGGCCGATGTGTGCGTGACCTGTCCGGTGGCCCCCTCCCGGGTCGTCGCCGCGGCAAACACGCCAGGCGCTGCCGCCCAGCTGATGGACGACCGGAAGCGAGACAAGTGCGGCCGCTCCGGCACAGGCGCATGTCGCTTCGTGTCCCTGTCGCATGAGACGTTTGGCCGTGTGGGCACGGGTGCGTTCGCCTTCCTGAATAAGATCGCTGACTTTGCTGCGGCTTCGGGGGCCGTGTCCAGGCGAGCGTTCTTGCAGAATGCCATGTGAGAACTCTCCACCACTCTGTGCCGTGGTGTGACGCGCCAGGTCCTCGCTGCGGCTCCGCTGCGTATGCGGCTGGCGGGCAGGGCGGTGGTGCCTGGCCACGATGTCCCGTCGGACGTGCTATAGGCGGCCGCTGGCCGCCTTGCTGGACCGGGTGCCGCGGCTGCAGCAGCGCAGGCCGGCCCCGCGTCTGGTCGTGTTGGCCCGCCGAACCTTCCCGCGAGCCACCGTGGGGGGAGTGATGCGGCGCCGCTAGTGCCCTTCGCGCCCCGCCCTGGGCCCCTGTCGGGCGGCCGGAGGGGGAGGGCTGGTACGCCTTGCCCTGTGGGGGGCGTGCGCCCCCGGGCTCTCATGTGCGGGGGGCCCGTGATGGCATGCTCCAGTGGGGCAGGATGGAGTGGGGGTGCTGCTGTAGGGGGGTCGGTGGTGGCTGGTTTTGCTGGGGTGGGCAGTAGTGCGGTGGTGGTTGTTGCTGTGCGCGGTTGTGGCGCGGGTGCCGTAGTGGAGGGGTGCGGGAGTGCGCGTGCGTGTGGGTGCGTGGGTGTGGTTGTGTCGGCTGTGTCGGTTCGTTGTGGCTTTTTCGCCTTGGAGAGCGATTGCTTTTTTGCTGGTGTCTACTTTCGGGGGTTTTGGCCGTCTACTTTCCTTCCGTTGCCCTCGCTGCCGGGCTATTGCGTTCATCTCCGTGTAACACAGACAGAAACACAGCAGCTTCTGTATTGCGCTAAAGTTCCCTCGACACATTCTCACACGCTATTCACTAGTGCTGCTCACAGCACGGCTCACAGCACGGCTCACAACACACTCAGAACTGCTCCACCGGCACGTCCAGGCCCGGCATGAAGTGCTTGCCGGTCACACGCGCAATGGCCGACAGCGACTGAGCATACATGTTGGCATTCCCCCTCTGCAACGCACAAGACAACTTCTTGTACGTGTTCATGACAAACACCGACTTGGAGATCCGCCCCAACATGGCAGCGGTGTCCCCAAGCCTTATCACATACTCAATCACTTTCTGGCCCAGCCGCCCATACGACTCTAGCTGCCATCGTGACAACCTACCAGTACAGCTCCTCCTCGATTTGAGGCGCCCGTCGCAACTCGACCGGCCACTGGCACCTGACCGTGCGGTGCAATAAATGCCTGCAGCTTTACATGATGACTGCTAAGTCGGTCAGCATGCCTTTGGCCTGCAGCCTCAGCGTTGGACCAGTACCATGTCTACGGTGCCACAAGGCCTTGCGAGGTATAAGCAGCACAGCAAAGCAGATGTGTGTGCGGCAGTGGGCTTCACATGTCAGACTGACACTGTTACCAGCAACGTAGGTATCCATATAGCATCATGCTAAAAGCGAGCGGGGGCGAGTGGTGTGATGTTTCGTGGCAGCCCGGAACGCCGGTGGTGGGTGCAGGCATGAAAGCATATGCATGCTCACCAAGCCGTAGAGCAAGCAGCATATACGCTGCCTTAGCTCGTTCAGCGAGAACACATCTCAGCCCCACGGATCTCTCACAGGGTGGTGCATGTTACACATCAACTTGAAAAGTCACAAACCTCAAGAGCAGCAAAGGCATGTACTCATGGGAGCATCACAGCCGCACCACTCAGCCCTGCAATGGTGCTCTGCCATACCGCAAAGCTCATCGATCATGCATGTTGGGTGTCGGCCGCATTTCCACGCATCCGCACCAAACCCGCTTGAGCATGGCGTGCTGGCCACAGGTGCCTCTCGGGCAGGGGATGTGTGTCCCCTACGCCACATTGGTCAAACGTGTTCCCACTCCATCCTCCCCCTCTGACATCTCCTCGCATGTAGTGGACTAGCGCACAGGCAGCTGTTCACTCCTCCTAGCTGTAGCACCAACACTGCCGTGGGAGGCGGGCATGCGCGTGGCAGCCGTGCGTGCGCGGCATATGCCGGCACAGTGCATGCATGGCAGGCGGCTGAGCTCCTGTCGTCTGATGCCGTGCACGCCTCGCCATCAGACTTGGCCTAAGATGCCACTTCATTTGCACCACCGCTGTTGAGTGCCAGCGCTCATGATCACACCACAGGAGCAGTCCGGAACACCGCAGTGTTGGCTTTGGCGTGTACCTGAGTGCATGCCGGCGCCTGCTGTGAATTCTGCTACAATGGAACTTGAAGCTTCCAGCTAGATCAGTTTTCTCGGACAACCTTGCGGCTGTCATCTTGGATCTGGTGGTGCGGTGTAGCCATCAGGAATCTCCTTTGGCTGCCACGTGTGGTGCTCTGATGGCTGGGCACCGCAGCACGTGTACTTTGCCAATGCCGATTTGGTCGGCACATCCACTGGCATACGGGCGCATGTTCAACCATAGAACTGTATATTAGCTAATGATATCTGTTCTGGGTGGCATCAAGAGTTCGTCTTTATGCAGGGACGTATACCTTGCAGCGTCCACCGACGCAATGCAAATTTAATTGTCACAACACGAGCAGCTCGTACACGTGTGCACACAATGCAGGACTGGTCGGACGGGCGCTGCTGCCGGGCCTTCCTGTCCCCACAGACGGCCTGCCGGCGCTGACAGGCCATCGCGCATATGCTTGCGTCGCCCCCCCCCCCCCCCCCTCGCCCATCTCGCCCCGAGAGCCCCCCCCCTCCACCCATTTCACCCTGCAGCCCCCCCACCCCCCCCCCCCCCCACCCGATCCCTCCCTCTTCCCTCCCTCCCTCTTCCCTCCTCCCAGCGCACGTCCGCCGTTTCTCCTCTGCGCCCCTCCCCGGACACCGCTCGGGCTGCCGGGCTGGCTGAGGCTATTGCTCCTGGGACCGGTGCCTCGCGGCCTCGGACATCGCCGTAGCGCGCGCTGTCGCGCCCGTGCAGACTGCTAGTGCCACGCCGACGACCGCTTGTGGGCCCGGCGAGTGCTGGCTGTGTGTTTGGTGTGCGCGTGGCCTGCATGGTACTGCGTGGTGTGTGCGTGTCTGCTTTCGCGCTTGCGATAGTTCGTTCTGGCATTTGCTCGTGCGGCGCATGACCTTGGTGCTTGCGGTGGCCGGTCTGTCTGTTTGCTGTCTGTTTGCTTGTTACCTGGTCTGTTGCCTCGGCGCTGCTGAGTCCTAGATCTATCACTGTGTAACACACAATGCAGGACGCCGCACCCTTGTAGCCATGGTCGCAGACCATCGATGGCCATCCACGTCGACTTTCGAAGCGGTCCCAAGCGACTGTCCCTGGGCCAATATTGGTTGCTCTTGAGTGTGCAGCAGCCACTACGTTCAGCATTTGAATATGCACAATTGCGTCGGGCGGTCAGCGCGCTCATTGACAGCGTTTGTTGCCAAGGTGAAGCGTCGGACGTTAGTTGTCGCTCAAGGCGATCACAGCAGCGAATACGCCGCAGTTTCAGCGAGATGCAGTGCCTTCGACGCTTAGCAACATGTTGTGAAGGTATCCTGCGAGATCATGCTTCTCGATCGTATATATACACGCCAATGGTCATCGAGCGTGTCCAGGGAGGGGAGCGCTCTATGGACATCTGGAGCCTACTGCTTCAGAAGCGGGTCATCTTCCTACATGGAGAAGTCATCGATGAGAAGGCCAACAGCATTGTAGCGCAGCTGCTTTATCTAGAGTCGACAAATCCGGAAGAACCTGTAGAGCTGTACATAAACTCGCCGGGAGGCTCTGTCTCTGCCGGGCTAGCCATCTACGATACCATGAAGTACGTGAACACGCCTGTGCACACCTTTGTCGCTGGTCAGGCCTGCTCAATGGGATCGCTGCTTCTTGCTGCGGGGGAAAAGGGGAAAAGGCATTCACTGCAGCACTCACGCATCATGCTGCACCAGCCGCTGGGGGGCGCATCTGGTCAAGCTTCTGACATCCTCATACAGGCCAAAGAAATCCAGAAGACAAAGGACACAATCATAGATATATATGCTGAAGCCACAGGGCAGAGCAAGGACGATTTGACAAAGTATTTAGACAGGGACCACTGGTTGACAGCTCAGGAAGCTGTCGACTTTGGGGTAATAGACACGGTGCTCGATAAGCGGGAATGGTCACTAGCTAAGACATGATGTTCAGCTTTTCGTGGATTTTAAAGAAACTGCCTGCGTCATCAGACTCTGGCATGAATTCTGCTAACCGCAGTCGCCGCGATCCCCTGGGGCTGAAGTACTGAATAGTCAGGCTTTTGTCCTGTTCAACGCCTCCGGTTCCGCCATGTCCTAAAGAGGCAGTCAATCCGCGCAAGCATTCAGCTGAGCGCACCACACGTGGCCGCGCTGTGTCTTTGCCCTGGCACGTGGCGAGTTGCAATCACAGCCATCATCCCGTTCCCTCACACCTGACCCTTAATAATGTGACACCGAAGCAGCACCTAGCACAATGGACCCACTGACAACGGATGCTCACGACAGGGGCACACACTGCAGTGGCAAGTATACAAGCAGCCAATCAACACTGTAATTGTATGCCCGTCCAGGCTGGTGCCCAATCGCTTGCAAACAACATTAGCACAGCACAGCATAGCAATGCACCAGCATCATAGCACGCTGAAGCCTTGATCTTACAACCTCGCCAGCATCCGGCTACAGTTTGCTATCAGCACCGTCCCACTGCAGCACAGCTCTGCGGCCACCCACCGCCGCACCCCCCGCCGCACTGTGCCGCGCCGAAGGGCGTATCCACACCCATAGCCTGTTCTACGGTCCATAGCATGTCCAAGCGCCCGTTGCTAGAGCGCTACGGCGCCTTGGCCAGCAGCGAGAGCTGCAGCGGCTGTGGCATGAGCACTGCAACACCCTCTGGTGCCGCCGTGCGCAGCCGCGCCTCCAGCTCAAGCCCCTCCGCCTCGCTGCAGGCGCGCGCGCGGCCGCCGCGCAGCGTGCAGCACGCGCGCACCACGAGGCACTCCGCGCCCAGCGCGGCCGCGAGCTCGGCGGCGCGGCGCGGCGTCACGAGCCCGGCAGCCTCGGCCGCGGCCTCGTCGCCTGTGACCACCTCACACAGCACCATGTCCACCGGCGGCAAGGTGCGCTGCAGCGCCGGCGGGTCTACATACAGCCCCACAATGTGCAGCCGCCGGCCAGGCTTGTCAGGAGTCACCACCTGCACATCGCGAGCGCCTGCTTCAATGTGGCGCATGTGTCAGTCATGTCGCATGTTCGAGCGCGCCGGCGGTCGCCGGTCGGACAGCTGCCATGTACTGTACGACATGCATGCACCGCGGCACAGGACAAGGCAGCTGTACATGCACAGGTGGGTGACGCTAATGCAGGCGCAGGTGAGGTGCCGGAGGTGGTCGTTGCTTGCAACTCGTGTCGCCTCAGAGTACCTGCCTGCGCCACAAGTGAGCAGGGCACAGGGGGCGGGCGCTGATGCGCAAGCCAGCACAGCCAGCACAACACAATCCCTGGAACGCGGCATCGCAAGCGATGTACAGTGCGGGTACACACTGTCACTGGCATTAGCGTAGCGTAACAGCCTGTGCGAGGCTGTTGCATGAGACACACATGCCAGCGGGGCGCTGCGGCGCGCTCCGACTCCGCTGTTCTCGCCCTGCCTGGATGCAGAGCCTACAAAGTGCCCTGCTGCCATAGTCTGGACAAGCCGAAAGACCAGACACGGCACCTCGCGAGCCATCTGGCTCGCAGCAGCACCGGCTGTGCACCCTGTCATAAAGCCGGGCAGTCAGTAAGCACTCCATGCATCTCACCGGCCACAGCTAGACTGTCAACTCATGGCGCCGAGGCGCGGGGCTGCACCTGGCTCGGCTGCACGAGGGCGCCAGCGGAGTTCTTGACGGCCTCCCCGGCCTTGAGGGCCGCGTACGCGCCCCCCGGCGGCACGCCCAGCGCCTCCGCCGCCTCCACCAGCAGGCTGCCTCCCCGCAGCGGCTCCTGCGCCGTGTACGACAGCGCCGCCTGCGGCTCCGCCACGCCCGTCACCGTCACCTGCACCGCAGCACAGCACGCTCAGCACGCCGCGCAATCTCGGCCGATGCGGCCCTGCTGGCCGGCAAGATGCTGCTGTGCCAGTGCGTTGTCACATGCGGGCCCGCTGCCAGGCCACAGTGCCTGCCAGCATGCGACACACGCATGGCCCGTTGCAGCGTGTACCAGCACCCACCCCACCCCAAACCGCGAGTCGTGCAGCGCTGTTGCGCGGTGGGGCTTGCCCACGTACTGAATCTTGCGAGCACCAACCTGGTGAATGACCTCACCGGCCGCTTGTCAGCCTGCCCATGTACGCGTATAGTGAGCCTGCTGTGGCATGCGAGTGTCGGCGACGGCGGTAGCAGTGCGAGCGCACGCCTGGTGGCTGCAATGGCATGAGAGACGTCACAGAGGTATGCTCCACAAAGTGGTAGAACACAGAGGCAGGCAAGTATGGCGGTGCATCAGACACATGAACCATGGCCGAATGCCGGACACAACCTGAAATAATACAGCTTCAATGTCTCTCCACCGTCTCCTGGAAACATTCTTACACTCCCGCCTGGTGGCTGCAATGGCGATGTGGCACGTCCTGCCCACGCCGCTTTGTCAGTTGTCATGCCCCGATCATGCTGCGGCCTGTGTCTGGATCTGTAGACCTGGTTGATTGCGGAGGATGGAGAAACACGTCCTGCTGACGCACCACGCCAGTGCCCCACGCCATGGTGGCAGCCACCAGCGTGGGGCGAGTTGCGCACACGAGCAACGGCAGTGTGCAACAGGGGAGGCGGTGGCAGGAGGGGCGGCGGCGCACGGTGTACTCCATATCGCCCACCAGCGTCCACCGCAGCTCATGCATTGGCTGTGGCGGCGCGGCGGGATCGCCCGGGGGCGGCCGCTCCGCCGAGCGCACCGACTGCCGCGCATCCCGAGCGCGCTTCCGGCGGACGCCTGTGCGGCGGTTCTGCCACTGCCCCGCCGGCAGCCACCGCGGATTGGCCATCTTGACCTCCGTGAAGCCCTCAGGGCTGTACGCGTCCGCCGGCACGCGCACCTGCATGCATGCATCCTCACGGCTGCCCGGTTCCGACGCGTCACGTTTTGCACACGATCAGATTACCCGATCTGTGCATGCCGCTGCGAGCACGTGTCAATGCATGATGAACAGAGTGCAAATTCAGCATGCGTAGGTCGCAGCATGCCTCGCACAGCGCGCTACGACCATGGCAGAGCAGCACACGCCACTTTCAGATGCAACGCCCAGCACAGCGTGCAGATCAGCCGCTGTTGCCTCAACAAGGTCTACAGTTGCACACCCAAAAGACCCAAGACGAGTTTTGAGTTGCAGTGCCTCACATAGGCACTGTACGACAATGCTTTCAGACCTGTACAGGTGCAGGTATTGGCAGAGCGCACCCGGTAGAGCTTGGCGCGCTCATTGAGGCACTCGGGCTCCGCGTCCTCCGGCGGCACGGGGCCGGGTACGAACTCAAAGACGAGGACGGGCACGATGACGAAGGTGTCGCTGGTGGCGAGCATGAGCGCGAGGAAGGCGGCGAGGCCCTCGGGGCCGTACACGTGCACCGGCGTCGTGTCGCTCCGCGAGTCGCCCTTCGCCGCGCTCTGCACGCAGCCCACGCTGGGGTGAACAGCCATTGGGGGCGGGGGGGGGGGGGGGGGGGGGAGGGAAATGACACGCAGGTGCGCTTGGTGCCCATCTTGCTGCTGCTCTTGCCGTTACTGCCGCTGCCACTCCTGAAACAGCTCTTGCTGCTATTTTTGCAGCCTTACTTGCTGCTACGCTTGCAATGGTGTGCACGGCAAAAGCGGCAGCTGTACTCGTCAACGCTTGACGGGCGGCTGCTCTGCCAGGGGTCTGCAGGTGCGGTAAACGTGGCAAGCAAACGCAGGGGCTGACATCCATGCGCATCGTGCACAGGAGCAGGTGGCCGCCGGATGCCCTGCCGTCAGACGGAGTGCTGTGACTCCAAGCAGTGTCATGGAGCGGCCGGCAGCGACTGTGGACGCAATGCTGAAACAAAGTTACACACCTTCTTGACGCACAACGACTCACACCACGCATGGCAGCAGGTTTGCATCTGTCCCGGCCACAGGCGCAGATGAGTTTTGAGGCCGAGGCTCGGGCGGCGACCCTGGTACGTCAGCGGGGAGGGCGGGAGGAGCGGGGGGAGAGAAACCGGTACTGTGTCAAGTGCCACGTTTTGGCAGAGCAGCCTGGAGGAGCGGGGCTAAGAGAGGGGCTGGGAGGGGCGGGGAGCGCACGAGGGTGCAGATCATGCCCGGGAGGCCGTACAGACGGCTGCCGGCGAGGGAGGTGCAGAAGAGGCGCGT
The DNA here is from genome assembly GCA_900538255.1 of Ulva mutabilis. Taxonomy (NCBI): domain Eukaryota; kingdom Viridiplantae; phylum Chlorophyta; class Ulvophyceae; order Ulvales; family Ulvaceae; genus Ulva; species Ulva mutabilis. Next base: position 228,646 of record UNSF01000106.1, read on the forward strand.
CAGCTTGAGGTGCTTAATGGACGTCGCCGTGCTGCCCGTGCACACCTTGTGCAGCTGGCGCTGCGTGTCGTCGCCGCAGTCGAAGAGCCACACCTCGTTGCCAGCACGCAGCGCGAGCGACGCAGTCGGCGCGCGGCCGGTGGGCGTCGCGGCGCACGTGCCGAGCCACCAGAAAGGGACGGTGTGAACGCTGGACTGGATCATCTGGTGCTGCATGTGCACGGCGGCTGTGGGCGGCGGGGGTGGTGTGGGGAGTGTGCAGGGAGTCAGTGATAGCGACGCATGCGGCTAGGACGGGTCCTGCTTGCAGGGCTGGCAACTGGTGGGGATATGCAACCGGTGTTGCGGCTGTGTGCGCGCTGGCGCGGTTTTGTGCGGGTGTGAGGCCGCTCTACGAGCTGTGGTGCTCTGCTGTGGGCCATAGTGTGGAAGGTTGCCACTGGGCTGGCCACAGCAGTTCGGGACTTGTGCAAGACACGGGACAGCGACCGTGGTTGGAGCCGGGCATGCTCCTTCTGCAGTCGTACGTTAGTGCACAACCGAAGGAACGCGGGAAGGTGGGCACCGTGACCCTGGCTGATGTGTGATTGTGCAGCTCTTTTTCATCATCATGATGCATCACCAACAGCTTGTCGTGTCATGAAAGCATGAGGGAAGAACACGAGTCGAGGATGCAGCACCTGGTCTTCATCACTGAGGGAATTTATGTCGATAAAATTGATTTTCCTTGGCTCGCCGTGGAAGCGATTGGAGTTTTTCAGCTGCGTATGCTTGCTCACGCCACTGCTTGTCCCGGTGACAGGCACAGGGAGCGCCTGGCTTGCGTCATCAACTGTAGCCTCTTCCAATGGCTCATGCAGTTTTTCGAGCGCCTCTTGCAGCGCTTGCACTAGCTCGGCCTTTTTCCTCCGCCCGGGAGCGATGCCTCGCTTGACGAGCTCCTCTTTCAGCTCAACCACCTGCGCTGACGAGCAGTGTCCATCAGGACCGCAGTGCCACCATTTAAATAGCTGTGGCAATGTTGATCCGCCCAGGGTCGGACCTTCAGACACGTAGTCCGGTCGTAGAGCGAGCAAATTTCATACACACGGCAGAGCGCACCTTCAACTCAGTCAGAGAGGATACGCTGGCGGAGCTCGCCCATGGTATACATAGACCTCGGCTGCAGACTGTTGCACGCGATTTGGGGGCAAAACTACATCCGATCGCTTGATGGCGGGACGCCCGGCGGTTCAAGCAAGTTGGATGGTGCTGCAGTACACAGGACCCACGTGCCATGGGCACGCGGACTGCGAGAACGGTATTAGCAACGAATGACTGAATTGATGAAGTACAATCTGCTCGGAAAAGCTCCGACGACGGCAAATGCGCTGATTCAAGTGAGCGAACGCCGGTTACGTTTCACCGCTGCAGGTGTCTCCCTTCGCGACATGTTGCCATACGAGACACAATTGTATCATGACAGCTATGCAGGCGATGGAACAGTCTTGATTTGCCTCGTGGCCTGCCCCGTCACGCCGAATGGAGTAGTGTTCAAATGACGCATGGCGACAGGAGCATTCGAAGCAGCATTGCAAGAGCGTTGACAGCAGACCGCTGTGCCGAGACACTGGAGTCTCGCGTATAAGCAGTGTGAGCGTAGTCATGCGGTTGCAAACCCATACTTGCAGCGGGATCAGCCATTCGCCCCGGTATTTGCTCTCAGATCATCAGTGCTGGACCACTTCTACGGGTCGTAAAGATGGCCGGGCAGGTGGTCGCTAACAGGAGAGTTCTATCTCCTGACCGACGCAAAGGGGTGTTTGGATACGAAAGTACGAGCGCAACTAAGCAGTTGCCTTCGAGATACCATGAATGTCGGTCGATTGAAACAAATACGTGTTCTTCAGGCCCGCCGGAGCTACCAAACATGTGCAGAGATGTGTATAAATGGGTTCATCGTCTTGACCTGTCGTATGCTTTACGAAGTCCTCGAAGGTGTGGCCCTGGCCCTGCATGAGCAGGATTTGGCGTACCTCCACAGAGCTTCCAAGGGAGCATTCCATGTAACACACCTCGTCCCGAGTTGTGTACAACCTTCATCACATTGGTCTCTGCATCTCTTAGTCATCTGAATACAGGGATTGCGCCAACGGATTTCTCATTGCTGAGCTCCTCAGCCGTTATTTCCCCAAAGCGGTGAACATGAGGACTTACGAGAACGGCCGGTCATCCCATTTCCGCAATGACAACTGGATGCAAATTCAAGACGCCTGTCGGAAACATGGCTTTCAGCTGCCATCAGATCTTGTCAGCAGAGTAATGCGGGAGAAACACGGTGCTGCAGTGGAGCTCCTGGAGCTTCTGTACGAACATTTGACTGGTAAAAAACTGCTCAGAGCTGGCGATGTACGCATCTGCCGTCTGCTCCTCGCGCATGTCGGCTCTGAAACGAATTGCACAAACATGTAGTCAGCTGCAGGGCCATGGCCACGGCGCTGCCTTGTCTTGCCAGTGTTGATACAGTTACCACCGCCATAAAATGCCGTATAATGGCAGGCTGGCTGCCCTTGAATTGTGCATCAACAACATTGTTACCTTGCATGGCATCCAGACCACAGGTATCTGGAGATCCATCACAAACATTTCATCACGTTTGGCTCGAGCGCCGTGACACCAGTGCCAACAGCAATGCAGCCACACAAGCAAATGCGGTCAGTGTATTTTTCCCTTCCAGTCGGCCATGTATCTATGCTATCTGACCTGCATCGGCTGCAAGGGGCACTGATTCAAACAGCATGATGCCGCAACCAGCATCCCTGCATCACGTGATAAGCTGTTCACTGACCAGCATATCTCACCTGATCAGCAGAGTGAGCATCATGCAGAGCGGCCACGTCCGCATCTTTTGCAATAGCCACCTTCACCTCGCTGATTGGTTTCGTCAATCTCCCGTCATGGGGTTGCGCACATGAATGTTTGTTAATGCCTCACAACGTTTGTATATGGCACTACAAACAGCACACTGGGTGGCTGCAGGTTGAGGAGGACGATGACCTGCACCGGCAGTCAATGGAGAAGGCCAATGCAGCCACAAAGGCACCCCCGCGCCTGCCCGGCACAGAGGGTGCGTTTGCAATCGGGGCAGTGAGTACCCCTCCCGAGCCGATCAAATTTGGCGAGATCGAGCAAGTTGACATCGCTGATGGTGCCAAGATCCGTGAGCAGTTTGCACAGCAACAGTAGATGCTTCCAGGCAGCGATCGTTCTGTCCCAGGCTGCATGATCCCTTGTGGAGCTTGTCCGGTGGCAGGATACACTGAGATATGGCCGCATTGATGACTGGTGCTGACAGGGGACTGTCAATTATCTTGTTGTCGTTGGAACGAGCACAAAAGACCGGCAGCCTAGTCCAGTCCAAACACAGGATGGCAGCACGATGCTGAGTCTCTAATCAGACAATTTGGTGTGGCAGGTCGCGGCATGGACCACACATGTTGATTGATGGTACAGCATATTTTGCTTCTTGATTCATGATGGTGTATCCCGCTGTGGTGATTTCGCTGCTGCTGCGGACCTGGAGCAAGCTCTCGGAAGATTTCCACAATTGGATGGCTTTGCCTGGTTACGGCAATGGATCTCAGAATAAGCTCGGCCTGTGGATTGTGTTGCATGGTGCAATTCTGGCCCTTCCAGCTGCACATCAGCTGCACCCTTCCAGCTGCACACCAGCTGCACCATGGCACTGTGCACAGATGGGTACGAAACAATTGCGAGCAAACGCTAAGACACTGCAGCTGGTGGGTATTTTGAGGCAAATGTGCGAGTTCCTTGCCGATGCCGACTCGTGGCATTGCACAAGTTCTTGACTTCTGTTCAGTGTGGTAGCACCACCACACTGGCATGAGTAGGCTAGGGTCCCCGCCCGCCCGGGGGCCCATTGGCTCACTGCAGACAGAGCTGACTGCTTGGAGATGCTGAGTGTACGATTTGATGGTTCAATGTTGCGTAAGGTTCCGTCGTGGTACGTTCGCTTCTGTACAGCGTTGAACGGTTGGTTGCCTCAGGCGACACCGGTGGGGACTGCAAGATCAAGCATGTAACAATACGACAACTGACACAAGGATCATCATGATGCTTGGCACATGCGGCAATCTTGAGCTGAGAAGGAGCTGATCTGGTCATAGTCGCGATTGCATGAGAGGTTCCGATGTACGGCTCACCATGGTCGGGCTGCTCAGAACAGCATGTACAACCACGTTTTCAATCGTTCGATATGCAGTCTCATGTTTGTGTGTGTATCAAACACAGAGGTTACCTTGGTCAGGCTTGCGCATGTCCTGGGATGCATGGACAGACGCCGTGCATCCGCAGAATCTACTTCGCCCATAGACATCGACGCACAGCTATTTACGCAAGTGGCACAAGGCTGTCAAGCGCGAGACCTCATGCACAAGCATACCAACATGGTTGGGTCGCCTTGTTTCGCTCATCGCGTCTTTGTGCACGTTGGTTGACCTTCAATTTTGAACGATCGCTTGTGAGCGACAGCGTTCTGAGGCACAGGATAGCGCAGCTCGAAGGCGAGGTTTTGCGTTGTCGCCAATACCTTCAATCAGAGCATTAACCAGCTATCGGTACATACGTTTTGTCATTGCAAAACTCTTTAGCATAGATGATTGCTGGCCGCTCACCCAGCTTGCACGGCAGCCTTGCCACGCGATCGTGTCGGTTGCAGACGGTGCGCACCGTGTCGGTATTGACTACCCGATCTCGATAATTACGTGCTGTCAGCCTTGGGGGTGAGGGCCTGACCTGTGGCAGTACTGGCGCGTCCGTGGTGCGCGTCACACCGGCAGGATGAGATCCGTGCGCGCAGGCGACGAAGCCGAGGTATACGGCAGTGGGTGCCAAAGATGACGAAGATACCATCGCAGCTATTGAAGATATAGTGGTGTGTGCTTCTGTGCGATGTATTGCCCAGCCTGCGCTCCCGCCCAGTTTAGGGCACTTGAGAGTTCAGGGGCTGGCATGCACACTGTCCGCGCTATTCTGCGACGAGGCTGGAAATTTTTTGACCAGCAAAGCCACAAATATATGCCACATATGTACGCTTGTCAATGCATGTTTGGCCCATGTAGACGGGCAAGTCTAAGAAGGCTAAGAGGAAAGCAAAGAAGGCAGCACGCGCTGGAGAGTCGAAGCCATTCCAGCAAGACAGCGGGCTCAAAGAGGCGCTCGAGGGCGGTAACCTGACTGAGGCACAAATCTTCGAAGGCAACGTCATTACAATTCTGGGCCTAATTTTCTCTTTGTGTATTCTAGAGGGGTTGGCAGTGGCAGCTTCGGTGCGATCTCCTTGCTCCTGTGAAGAGAATGCACTCCGACCTTGGCACAAGTACAGATAGACTCACTGGGTTATGACATGCTCTTGCCGGCTCCTAGTGACGAGAGATGCACATTGGCGAACTGTATCCAACGGCCAACCAATTGTACATTGCAGCTGGGGCAACGCCATCCTGCCGCCTGTGCACATGTGAGATGTATGGACACCTTCCCCCTTTTACAGCTTCGTTCATCATCGATACGCTCACTGGGTGCATGTTCTGTCAAGCATGCTGTCTGCAGCTGCATGGCTGCCAGAACTGCTGCGTATGCAAGTTGATCCCTGTGTGAGTGCAGGGATTCTTTCCGGACAACATAGATCAATGGATCCAAGACAACGTGTACACAGCGTTCTCGCCCACTATTGTCCTTTTCCTGGCATGTTCTTCTGTGTATGGTGTGTGGAAGACGAGGCAGGAGTGAGGTCCCGCAAGTGGTGAGCCATGCAGCATGAATTAGTTTGAGGCAGTGGTTGAAGCAGCTGAGCTCACATCTGAGCAGCCCAACATGAAGGCTTGCATAGTCTGCAGTCAATGTGTTTGACAGCTTCCGGGAATGCCGCATTTGGCAAGAATGGCAGCTTTACATTTCTTTGTATCCTGTTTGATGAGCACTGTGCACTACAGATGCAGCCTCTTGGCACATTTCAGCAGATGTTGCATTATGCAGTGATGCCTAGCGGCCTGTAAACGAATGTGCAAGCTTTGCTTCAGGCCATCATCGGTCGGATGCCTGCCGTGGTGTGAGGCAATGTGTGGTGCGTGTGAAGTAAGCCCTGAACTTGGAATTTTCGATAGTCAATACCACACCCAATTGCATTCCAAGCTGGTCTTTGAGTGCATTGATCCGGGGCGGATGTGTCATGACAATTGTGCACCAGTTCGACACATCTTTGAGAGCTGTTCAATGCAATCGCCGGTATCGATCAACATCAATTTTGCTTGGAATGCATGGGTGTGAACGTGCAACCGGACATGGATTCTCTAAAATGCACAGGATGCCACGTATCATTCAAATATGGCACACCAATATAATGAGATACCATACAGTGCGCCAGCATGCCGGCAGGGCTATATGGTCGTGAATGAGCAATGCATAAGCTGTGTTGTGTCACGTGTATAGTGTGGTGATATGTGCTAATACACGCCACATCACTCGTTCGGCCTGATCTGATACTACTAGTAGCTTCCAGATACGCCCAAGTATAGGTGGCTATAGCCAGCAGCAGGCGATCCAATGCACTAGATACGGGTCTCGGATACAGTAAAGGGACATACAGTAATGTGACCCAGTTCCCTCTGTTGCAAATGGCCTGTGCTGAACCTCATGAGACGTGCACTTTGAAGCACCACAAGCCCGGCATGCATCCCAGCTCCAGCAAATGGTCGCTGGATTTTCACCATTAGCATCCCAGCCCAGAACTTGCTCCAAGCACGATCACCTGAAGCATTCATCGATCATGCATGAGATCAACATCATGTTCAGCCATGGGCATGGTGCTGGTGGGATATGCACGAGCATCACCTATGCGTCGGCAGCGTCGCCGTCCGTTTAATGAAGCAGCAGGCCCCCCTCGACCTTGTTTCTGCATGAGAATGTTACAAAGTGCAGGCAGTACTGTTTGGGAAAATCGCATCTAGATACCGGGTCCAGGACCACAGACAGTGGACACACCCACTCAAAGGCTGGTGATGCATTTGACTTCCAAGGCACAACCACCGATCATCTGTGCAGAACTGGTGGCGTGACAAGTCTGCCATCCACTTATGTGTTGTGGAGGGCACGGGGGGCGGTCCTTGAAGCATGCTGGGCCGACAAACCCACACCTCCAACCAACTTCCATGCACCCAAAGCTGGTTGTTGCACACGTGGTGCCGCATGCGGCCGCACCACACCACGGCATGCGTGGCAGGCAGGTCCTCAACAGACTTGCGCATCTGGATTGGATCACTGCCACCAAGGTTTCAACTACCAAGGCCGGCACACCAAGGCCAGCGTGGCAGGCACAGAATGGCCAGGCGCTGCAGACGCTGCACATGTGGTGTGGGGCTACCACAAAAGGTCGTTGTCTGCTGATGCAACATGGTGCGCATGCATGGCTACGGCTGGACGTGTGCTGCCTTGGTGACAGTGCTTGCAGCAGCGGCGTTGGCATCATCGCGGCCGTACCGGCGGGCCCGCCCTGCGAACGATGCCACGGCCTCATCGAGGTCTGCCGCACCAAAGTCTGGCCAAAGCTTGGACGAGAAGAAGAGCTCGGAGTATGCAAGGTCCCACAGCATGAAATTGCTCAACCGCATCTCGCCACTCGTCCTGCACCAGAAGAATCCATGTGAATGTCTCGGCAGCGCTTGTTCACAGACATGCATACCTATCATGGATCGATGAACGCTAGCCTGGTAGCGGTCTCAATCGCCACGCGTGGAGTAATCACATGCCCAACAGGAAGAACGACGTCGAATTATGCACTGAGACTTGGCAGATACGTTTGTATGCGCATGCATGAGGAGGGGCGGGAACAGTGTCATTCCTGCCATCAAGATCAGTGTGGTCGTGCAGCGGAGCCACAGCTGGCAAACACAAGCAATCATGAAGCGCAACATACAACATATGGCAGCCTCGGGCGACGGCAGTAGAGTCAACACTGACACAGCCCGCCATGCCTGGCATGGCAGGCTGACTGCCACAGACGGAAGGAGAATTGACATGTGAAGAAATGACTGCACTACTGCACTTTGTGCTGTACAGTGGGTTCCGAGGACATGCTCTTGTGTGATGGGCGGGCAATATCTGCACAGCATGGCTCAGGTGAACCATGCTGTGCAGAAAAAATATGCTCGGCAGCAAAGTGTCACACGAAAAGAGGTGTAACCCTCGACTGTATATTGGGCTTCACTCCCATGACCATGCTCACACATGTATGCAGAAGGCCATGTGCACGCAGAAAGACTGATGGCCGTGTTCAAACATGCGCTTAACTTGTATTGAGGTGTTTATGGGGAAAATCAAACAGAACCTGATGATGCGCACCGGATCAGGAGGTCGGGCGGTCCAAAGCCTGAAACACAGTCATGAGTCAACAGCAAAGACTCGAACAACTCCTCAGTTATCTGATCAGATGTTATCTGTCCCGAGGCGACAAGGTCAGCCGCCTTCTTAGTTGCTGCTATGATATCTTGCTTGCCACCGTAGCTGATTGCGACGGAGAATTGTAAACCGGTGTGATGAGCGGTGCGCTCATTTGCCCTGTAAACTCACATTCCCTATTATGCCTGGGCTTCATGACGTCCCTATTTATTGGCACTCTCTGCTTACTTGATTTGTGTCGGGTTGCAGTGCAACAAACAGTCCTACTTGCGCTCACTGCCTTGCCTGCTGCCTAGCATGAATACACTAGTCAATACACGTTGATGAGGCGGAAACCAAACCTTATAATGGCAGTCTGCAGTGACTTCGGTAGTCTTTCAAGCTCGCCAAAAAATGTCAACTTCACACCGGCATCACATAGCTCGTCTAGGCCAGACGAGATGGTGGACTCCATGAGGTGAAGCAATCCGTTGACCTCGGCCGTACTCCTTTGCCAATTCTCCGTGCTAAACGCAAAAACTGTCAGAGCTCGAATGCCGAGCTCCTGACATCGGACAGCGACAGTTTTCAGAGTCTGAGCGCCAGCTTCGTGTCCTCTCACACAAGACTGCATTCCCTGTTGCTTCGCCCATCGACGATTACCATCCAGTATCATCGCGACATGTTGTGGCAATGCGTCCGCAGGAAGTTCTGCTACAGTTGCGCCGTTTTGCCTCATAGTGCCTTTGTCTTGCATCTCGTGTAGACGAGGCAAGAGATGGTGCTTCTCACGCACGAAAGACCTCAGTTGCAGACTATCAAACAGTCCAGCTCGCTCGACAGCGGTAATGACTCTTGCTGCTCGCTTTCTGTGCGCACGTTTGAACAACGCCGACCGGTCATACGTCTGTCCGAAGCGTGAACCTGTGCCGAACGGCAGACTTGTCCTCCATAACATACTTTGCACGCATTGACACTGGCTACTCTGCCCAGGAGCAGAAACTCGTATGATGATGCGAAGGTTGAGTTGACGGGCGATGAAACAAGCGCTCGTGCGGTGCCCACGGGACTGATCTTGTGAACAAGACGAACACTTCAGGCAGCAAACTCGATCACCATGCAGCTGGTAGTCTGCCTCCATACGATTTCAGGTCCAGGCGACACGGTGTGCGCTGCAGAAGGGAAGCGGACATTGCCCACGTCGCAGTGCACGGCAGTGGCTTAGGTGTGATGCGTCAGGTCACGTGAATGATTCCGTCGCCATGGGGGTCCGCTGAAAATCATATATGTGTATTCCAACCAGTTACAACACTGACTACGTTTTGCTGTGTGTGACAACGGCTTTGACCACGCGATAATCCCCTTAATTCAGGGTGCGTTCCGACTCATTCGACAGCGGCCAACTTGAGCATAATCACAAACAATCCTCACGAATCTTGACACTGCGACAAGCTTGTTAGTATATGTGGTCACTTTGGATGGTGTCTCGTGATACAATGAGGATGCCGTGCGATCGGGCTTGATGTTGTCGTTCCGCCACAAGGTCCCAAGCACAACCCAGCGACCGTTTTAGGCACGTGTCGCGTGCAGATAAATATAGAATCACCATGAGTAAACTGTCTCTGGGAAGCCGGGCAAACTCCAGCCGTTTGGCTAGGCCTGCATCTCGTGCCCATGCTGTGGCTGTGCGGGCAGAGCGCTCGTATGTCATGGTCAAGCCGGACGGCGTGCAGCGCGGGCTTGTGGGAGAAGTGATCACACGATTTGAGCGCAAGGGCTTTCAAATTAAGGGGCTCAAGATGTACCAGACCCCAAAATCCGTCGCTGAGGAGCACTACAAGGACCTCTCCGAGAAGCCTTTCTACAGCAAACTCGTTGAGTACATCGTGTCCGGGCCAGTAGTTTGCATTGTACGCCCCCCATCTATGCATCTGATTTAGTCAATTGTCATCCCACCAGCCCTGCCAAGCGGAGCAGCCACCAAACTGTGCCAGCCTGACTTGTGTCGTTCCCTGATTGCTGCTCCCAGCCACACAGGACAAAACAGTCTGCACACACCCCGCTGTCCAATTACACTGATGCGAACGTATTGTGGAATTATGCACAAATTTCCATGGCTGTACATCTGCCACAAGCATATGTTCACACATCAACATGTGTCCAGGCTCTAGAGGGCAATGGGGTGGTCAAATCCGCAAGGAAGCTCATCGGAGCGACAAACCCTCTTGAGTCGGAGCCCGGAACCATCCGCGGCGACTTTGCCGTGGACGTTGGCCGCAACGTCGTCCATGGCTCGGATTCCCCAGAGAACGGTGAGCGAGAGCTTGGCCTGTGGTTTGATGAAGACGAGCTCCTCGAGTGGGACCTGCACATGGCCCCGTGGCTAGTTGAGTAAGTTCAGAATCGGGTGTGTCGGTTGGACATGCTCCCATTTCACAGTACTGTGGCCTGCCTGTTCCAGGCGTTATTGGCGAGATGTTACACAATGTAAGCTGTCACCTGTTGTGTGCGCGGACCTGTACACGTCAATACGGATCTGTGTGTTCGCAGCCTATTTCGTGCTTTGTGAAGGCGAATTACTCTCCAAAGCCATGCTACGTCTTCGCTGGTGGCCAGCCAAACATGGTCGTGGAGCACCAAATAACACCGAGTCTCGCTAAGTGAGAAGGGACATTGACAGCTAGTGATACTGGTTGGGACGCTGATATGCAATTTGACCATCATGATCGTTAGTCAGATGCAGTGTGAGTGCAGTCAGTGAGGCTGGTCTGACCTTACCACTCAGGCCTCCTCTGAATGCAGCATCAAGCAGTGCTGGCGGTGACTGGTGCAAAACTGCTTCTGTGATTGGAGTGCAGCACGTGGATGATATTTTGCTGCGTTGCGTTAGCTGAGTGCACAAAGCACGGACGTAAACCGACTACCAGCACCGGGCATCGCTCGTGCATTAAGGCTGCCGGGTGTTGAGCGGACGGCTTCAAGATGACGAAGCGTGTCAAACACAAATTTGCCTGTTCTCATATGCACTTCTCCGCCAGCTGCAAGGACCAGCAATGCCGACAATGAACGCCGTCGCATGGATACTGCAGTGCAGCATGCTCTCCCGATGATGCAAGCTTTGATTTCATCAGATTAAAATATGCACCTGATTGCTTATCCGTGGCAAGCGAAGCACGGAACGCAGCCTACAAAACAGCATAAGTTGCAGCTGCTCATTGGCATGCGCAGATCGACAGCGCTCAGAATCGGTGATCCTGCTCCTCCTTTGCCACAATATAGTTGGCAGTCTCTGTGACTGCCACATACGGAATCACGCCCCACACCACGGCATCAAACCCCCAGAGATTCCAGTATTTCTTCATTTTGTATGGTACATCCTTGAATAAACCCCCCATGACATTCTGCTCGAAGGGGCTGAGGGTGTAGACCACTTCCTTGAGCCGTACGATGGAACGCTTCGCCATGGTACCTGCAATGGATCATATAACGGTCGTTCAGGTTGCTGATGTTGGCACTTATTGAGAGCTGCGAGAGTGGGTTGCGCGTGTGTCTCTAGCCCGAATCTGGCGTGGACAGTGCGTAGAACCAGCATCGGCCAGGATAAAATACACTCAGTGGTAGATATTACTGGATGCGAACAGGAGCATGAAGCAGACCCACCTGATTGTCTTTCCGAGCAATGTACAAGCGTTCGTACGGATCGGGCTTCCAAGCGCGCGAGTGGGAGCCCGCGATCTTGAACAGTATGCCTCTGGTCAGGCCCCGCAAAGTCTGTCACGTACTCGATCGGGTATGAGGTAACGCACGTCTCCGTACCAAATCGACACAAGTGGCTTTGAGGGCACACGCTGAATCGCTATGCATACCTGCCGTGCGCAAATGCAATCGCACGCAACGAAATCACGAAACATAGCATGTAAAGATTTGCAACTTTTCGCACGCATTGATAGTAGCTGGTGCATGTATTCTCGCAAACTTCCCTTAGTTGGGCGCACTGGCTGTAGAACAACGACGTTCCCCGTAGGTCCTGCGATCTCAGAACATATTGACGGCCATTCAGACCAGTACACTCAGCAGCTGCGCCTGTGGCTGGAGATACTTTCTTGTTCCGGAGGGGCCGTGTTTGACAGGCGTTCACTGGCATAGGCCACCATGGCGTCGGGACACCAGACAAAGAATCCTCCGTCAAGCACTGTCTATGGTAACTCTCTGCTATATGCTCATGTACGTATCTGCATGCCCGCGCACGACGTTCATTGGTATTTCTGACAGCTGCTGCTCCTTGCCTGCAGTCAGAAACTTGCCTTATGACATCACAGAAGACGAGGTCAGATCTTTTTTCTTGCCGGCGGGTACTCCATCTCGCATAGCGTGCGATCTCATCTTCTATTAATCCATGGATACCATTGGCAGTTGCTGCTCCTTGTTGCATCCTGCCATGATATGTCAAGTTTGGCATGCAGCCACTGACATCGTGTGCCCACACACGCAATGATCATGGTGACTCCTGTAGCTATCCCGTGCAATAATGCATATCGTGATAAACCAGCGAAGCTCCACTGCAACTTGTGCAATGTGGCAAGTTGTAAATGATATTGCTAGAAATGCGGTGTTCAGCTGAGTTTGGTAGAATTGGGCCTGTTCGGGTCCGGACTGATTGTGAAGCTGTTGTCAACTGCTTGCCACATGTGCAGCTTCAACAACGATCGGGAAACTGGGCGGTTCCGAGGCATTGCGTTTGTCACTTTCCCGAGTGTAGACGTTGCTGAATCGGTCGTCAGGAACCTCAATGCGCAAAACCTGAAGGGCCGTGACATCTATCTAGACTTCTCACGTGACAGAGAACGGCGACCGGGGCCGCCCCGCGGCGGGCAAGACAGCCACCACCCCCCACACCCACAGGACGTTCACGGGCCTAGTGGGGGCTCTGGTGGCGGAGGCGGCTATGGCGCGCCCCCGCAGATGCATCACAACAGCCAGCCCACCGGATACAGTGTTCCCAGCGCGCCGCCAATGCAGTATCCCGGCCTGGTCAGTGCCCCGCCTGGGCAGCCCCAGGTTGGACCTGGGCAGCTAGTATTCCAGGGCAATGTCCCCAACTTTCCAGGGCAGGGGCAGATGCTGCAGCCAATCATCCTGTCTGCAGACGGAAAGGTGATCTCCGGACAAGCACCGCCAGGGGGCTTGCTGCTGCAAGGTCATGGGGCGGCCCCGATGAATGTGCCGGGCATGCCGTCCGGGGCGGCGATGCCTGGCGCTGCTCCAGCGCCGCAGCCGGCTCTGCTGCCGCCACAGGTCATGGGGGGCGGCACCGGGGGGGGCATGCCGCCTGGGGCACCGCCTCCGCCTCAGCAACCCAGGAATGATGGAGGCGGTATGGGGGGCATGCCGCATCCTCAGGCCCAGGCTGCTGCTGCTGCTGCTGCTGCTCCAAAGGAACCGGCCGACCTGAAGCCAGACTTGCCGATCGGGATCGCCACAGCGCAACATGTACGCTCCTGTAGCAACAGCTTGGCCGTGTACTCCCTACATCGTGGCTTTGTACGATCACAGATGTCCTCTGCCCGGCTGTGCATACGAACTGATTAATGCACCCGCTCCATCAGTACCAAGACTCAGTCCTGGAGTCACTGAAAGCTTTGCACATCCACCCAGATGTCGTTCCAGGCGTCTTTGTCTGCTTGATGAGCCAGGAATCTGACTGCAGCGCTAGTGTCAGTACACTGCGCAAGGTTCCCGGCTGCTCTGCATGTGGGAGCTCACCACCACACAGCCTGACTAATAACGCATAAGCATATGTCACCAGACGCAGCCTGACTGGTGCCGAAATGCTGCAGCGATCTCGGGTCGAACTCTGTCATCCTGTAACTCACTTCACCCGTCCGCTGCAGGCATCGCAGAAAATGGCCAACATGCTTGGAGCGCCGCAGTCCGCGGCGGCGCCTTCCCAGCAGACAACCTCCTCTGCTCTGTCAGGCATGTCGCCAAACCAGCTGTTCCGCATTCTGCGGGACTTGCGGGCCCTCATCCAGGAGAACCCTGACAAGGGCCGGGCCGTCCTGCGGGAGAACCTTCCGCTGACGAAAGCGCTCTTTCAGGCGCAGATCCTCCTGGGCATGGTCAACCCAGACCAAAATTCACTAGGGGAGGTGTGGGCGCAGAGCAACGGCGCGGCCGCGCCGGCGCTGGCCGGCATGGGCACACATGGCGTGGGCCACGCCAACGGGGCGGGCGACGCGAGTGCGCCCGTCGCAACGGCAGCCCCGGCCGCGGTCGGAGCGGTGCCGATGCAGCAGGGCGGAGGGGGGGTGCCGCCGCCGCCGCCGCCGCAGCCGCACACAGTGGTGAAGCAGGAGCCGGTGGCAGCGGAGGCTACGGCGGTTTCGGACGGGCAGCGAGGTGCACCTCTGCACGCTTATGCTGACCAGCAGTACCGGGGCTGGACGTTGCTGTCGGAACGTGGTGGTGCCCCCTGTGGGGGTTATGGTATAAGCTGTTGTGGCCACCGTGTGGCACTGTGGTCTGTGTGTAACACTGCTTGGCAGGCTTGTGGCAGACCGCATGGCGTCAGCATACCCGAGTTTGCCAGACAGCCTTGCTCACAACTGCATGTGCACACTGCGGCTCTGGCTGATATGTCCTGAATTGTGATCGACATGATGTAGCTCTACCAGGCACAGCAGCAGGGTGCACTGAAGGCTGGCACTCTCTGTGCAACTAGCTTGGGACAATGCGTGGCATTGCCAATTTTGGCATGTGCGCACATGAGTTCGGTATTAGCTCCCTTGACACATGTCAAGCCTCGGGGTCTAACAGGGTGTGTTGATGCAGACATGGTACGGAGAGTGATGGCGCTTGCGCCGGAGCAGCTAGCCAATTTGACAGAGCCTCAAAGACAGCAAGTGGAGCAGGTCAAGGCATGGGCGCTGGCGAACAATATCACAGCCGATTGACCGCGCTGGCTGATGCACTCTGCTGCTAGCTGCAGCTGGGATGACCCGGCGTCTCGTTGTTTTCGAGCACCTGTTGCTTTATTCAAAGTGTGGGTTCACTGGTATATGCAAGCTGAGAAGCTTGTCGAGGGTCGGCCAAACTGGCTCCGTCTTTACATGAGGCCAAAGCAGTACCGACACCAAAGTTTCGAAGCATTCTGCGTTGCAGAAAACACGCGGTTGTTCGTGTAAGCTGCGTTGCTTGCGTTGGTCTGTTGGGTGCTAATGGCATCAGCTCCAGCACTGTTTCATTCCATTGCACTGTCAGCTGCATGCCACATCAGGACGGTATGCTGTGAATGTGGCCTGCCTTTCCCTCACTTCGCAGGTGCTTATCTGAGGTCAGAACACCTGGGCTAGCTCTTTTTCGTGCTCCTGTGTGTTGCAGTGTGGTGCTCCTGTGTGTTGCAGTGTGGTGCTCCCGTGTGCAGTGTGAAAGCTGGACTGTGTTGGTACGAGTTGATTGATGCACTGGCTCGTTGGAGTTTCATTGTGTAAACGGCCGACATTTCGCTGCTATGGAGGATGTTGCGAGGCGCGCTGGGAAGCTGAGAATAGTGGGCCTGCGTTGTGCTGTAAAGGCGTACTTGTACCGGACACTCGCACAGTCGTACTCCTCCGGCGCCACTGCTGGACACTGTTCTCGAGCCATGGCGTCAACAGTGACACCAAACGCAAACACGCTTCATGCCCCTGAGGGTACATGTGAGTAGCAGCAGGATCTTACAGTATTTTGCAAGTGTGTAGGCCTTGATGGCTGTATCAGACATGTTTACGACCGCACCATGTACAGTGCAAGATCTGTTGCAATGCGTTTAACGCGTTGATGCGATGTATACGGGATATCCCACAATAAGCAGAAACATACACATGTGGGCGTAGCTCTGGTGTGCTGATCGTCGGCTCAGTTACGCAGGATTGCGGTTGGGCTGGTGTCGTTGCCGGGGTGACCAATGCGCCCTGGCCGGCTGCCTTTGCGGCTGCACTAGCGTCAATAGTCTAGCTGAAGTGATGTGACACTTTGAGATTGCTTCTTGCTTATTTATATAGAGCTTCACTGATTCACAGCCGGACTCCAGCGAGTCATGGCATCGTCGGTGCGGTCCCGCTCTAGCGGGGTGCAGGAAATGTATGAACCAAGGGCAGCTAAACGAGCTGGAAATGGTATCCACGAGGATGAGGATAAGCAAGACGATGCACCATCGATATCTCTGAATCGGACCAGAGCGCGTGACCGGTTCCAACGCGCTGCCCGGTCAGCCACAGCTATGCTGAATGCCACTGATCCTGGACGGAGAAAAGGGCTCCTGGCGGACAGAAAAGAGGCTGAGCTTGAGGCGTTAGTCGAACAGAAGCTTGAACGGGGGGACTTGGCTCCTTTGGTATGTCACTGCCTCCCCTGTCAGTGGCAGTGCTACATGTGTCTGCTGTGCAAGCATGCAATTTCTTGCAGTAGCACACTTGAGGATACCACTGTGGGTCATACCTTGAAAGCAATGTGAAGCCATTCAACACCTGACTGCTATCCTGCAGCCTATGCACTGCATTGCCAGTAGCCGCACATCGGTCGTTCCAGCCTTGAGGAATTGAGCCACGACAGCACCCGGTCCACAACCCTAAACCCACCAGCGGGCGTTATGGCACTGTTAGTGCAGGTGAGGTTCGTGTTTGAGGGACAGGGCCTGGCAACAGGCACTCAGTCGGAGCCCGGCGGGCGGCAGGCCGGGCTCGCGATGATCCAGGCAGCCCTGACCAAGGTGATGACGCACGAGAAAGCCGTCATCACCGACTGGTGCAGCCGCAACGCCGTTCAGATGCAGAGCGCGCTCCATGCGGTCACTGAGCTGCAAGAGCGCGCCGGCCGCATGGAGGGCGAGCTGCAAGAAAGCCAACAGCAACTCGCGGTATGGTGCTCAGCCAGTCGTCATCCATCCATGGCTTTACACCACTCCCTAACCACACTCAGCCCTGCCACGCGCTGCCTGCACTGATATGAACCCCATATGCGGGTGCAGTCCCCAAACCACCAGCCGCGCATGTGCAGCATGCATCATGTCAGCGCAACGTCTCCTCTGAGTACGAGAGGCGCCCGGTGTGCAGAAAGCGGGGAAGAAGCTTGTGGAGAACATCTCGGAGCTGCAGGCGGCGGTGAAGGTTGCCTCGAATGTGAGCCTAGCGCACAGCGCGGTGGAGGAGGTGCGCCGCATCGTGGCGCAGCTGGTGCGCGCGGCGCGGTACGTGCAATCCGGGGAGCTGCACCTCGCGCTCGCCATTGTCAACGAGCTCCGGGACACCAGTGACCTGCGTGCGCCCCCCCCAGGGGCCCCTCCTGCTGCAGACCTGTCACATGCATGCTACTGGCGCATGGCATGCATTCCAATGAGGCTATCTCACAGCGGCTTGACAGTGCTGCAGCGCGCTCAGCCAGGCTTTGCCGACGAGGCCGCACCCCATCAAAACTCTTGATTCGACTTGCAATGCAGTATCACACCGTCGTCTGCATGCACCTGGGCGTCATCCCTACGATTCCCGGCTGCGTGGCATCCGCGTGCCAGCACGATATACGTGCTGTCTCTGTTGAAATGCGGGATCCCCCCCCCCCCCACCAGTGTCCCATCCTGTGACCCCACTCGCTCAGGTGCCGCTGCTGCGTACTGGCGCATAATGCATGGGCTGCCATGCAGTGGCGCTGTACCCCATCCCTGCGAAGGAGAAGCACGCCGTGCTCGCGGAGATGTCACAGGGGGAGTACGACCTCGTCATCGTCATCATCAAGGCCGTGCAGAGCCTGCTGCGCGCTGTGCGGCAGCATGAACGGCGCACGCTGCATGACTGGCTCACCGCGACGCGCTCCGCGGCGGCCGTGGTC
Source organism: Ulva mutabilis (assembly GCA_900538255.1). NCBI lineage: Eukaryota > Viridiplantae > Chlorophyta > Ulvophyceae > Ulvales > Ulvaceae > Ulva > Ulva mutabilis. Next base: position 246,937 of record UNSF01000106.1, read on the forward strand.
GGTGAGCGGGCCGTGCGGCGGGCGGCCGGGGAGCGCGCACACGAGGACCGCCTCAGCCAGGAGCGCAAGATGCTGCTCGGTGTGGTCCTCGCCTCGTGTCGTTCGCTGCCCCACTCTGCAGCTGAAACCTCATGCTCATCCGCTGTTGCCTGCTGCCACCCCACCTGGTGCGAGCAGTGTCGCACCATCTCGTGTACACGGCTTGAGGTTTCAGCTTGAGGGACCCCATGTGATCACCCGCCGGCCTCGCGAGGCGCATTCAACGGTGTGTGCTGTAGACGTATCAACTTATGTGTGTGTCTGTGAGGGGGCTGTGCTGGGCAGGTATGCTGATCAAGGACAAGGACCTGAAGAAGGCCAAGGCTCTGGTGCTGCACTTCATTGCGCAGGAGGACCCCGCCTACGGCCGCAGCTCCATCAAGCAGAAGGCCTCCGCCGCCGAAATGCCCATCGACTTCTCGCTGCCCAAGTTCTCCGGTGCGCCGCCCTGTGCGCTGCCCTCTGCAGGCCTTAGGCATGGCGCCTCCGCTTATTCTCCGCACTGTCTTGTGATGAATACCAGCATGCCGCCGTCAGGCGGGCTGCCCGAGCCAGGGTCTCACACCACCCCACGGTCAGAATGATTCCCAGCACTGCATCACTGCGTCTTCACCATGCATTCTGCTGTCATCATCGGTGCAGGGTCGAGGGGCACATGGCCGGACGTGAAATCGTAGGCTAGCGGTGCCCGGCATAGCGCTCATGTGTGCCGTGTACACCCCGATATCCCATGGTGGTGTAGGTGCTGTGCTCGGCGGGGTGCCACATCTTCGCTTGGAGTTCTGGCAATGCGTCATTTGAGCGTGGCGTGTGCAGGCTCAAAGAAGCAGCGGTTCAAGAAGCCGAGCATGCGGGCGGGCCGAGCAGTCGACTCAGATGAGGCGGCCAACGCGCTGTCTCTGCTGGAGGACATTGACATGAGCTGCCTGCACCGCAGCCTGCACGTGCAGGAGATGCTCGGCGACATGGACGTGTGCCTCCCCTTGCCCCTTCCGCCCGCCCCCTCCTGCGCCTGCCTGCTCTTGCCACCACCTGTTCACCCTGGCTCGTGGCCTTGCTTCCCAAACGCACTGTTGGAGGCCTTGATTATGGGCAACTCGTGGCTTATGGCTGTGGTGCTGCATGCGGTACTTGCCACAATAAGTTGGGCCGGAGAGAGACCTCCTACTACATAAGAGTGTCACCAGCAGCTGATCCTGCTTGACCTCGCATGCCCTGCCACACATCGCATTCAAACATCCCCCACTGCCGCTCACAAGAGTGCGTGGTCATCGCACGCTGCTGGCCGGGAGCATGCTGCTGCCCACACACACGCCAGCTGCAAGCTGTCACGGGCGCTCAGCGGCCGTCCACAGCCTCAGCCCCTCCACAGTGTTGCCGCATCGCAAGCGCCCGCGCCTGTGTGCAGACTTTACTAAAGCTTTTGTGTTTCAGTGTACTACGCTTTTGTGTTTCAGCTTGCGTATGGCATTCGGCCATGGTCATGTGTCTGGTGCATCGCCATGCTTGCTTGCCTCTGTGTTCGACCACCCTGTGGAGCATCCCGCTGTGACGCTGCTCTCGTGTGCAGACGTTCCGGGAGTACTACTTTGAGCAGCGCCACCTGCAGCTCAGCAGCGACCTCACGCCCCCGGCGAGCATGCTGGAGAGCCACCGGCAGTACCTCATGCACATCACCGGCTTCTTCATCATCGAGGACAAGGTCCTGCAGAGCACCCGAGGCCTCCTCACCGACGTGCGTCCCCTCAAGCCACCAGCCTCACCTCTCGACCAGGCCTTTGCAGAGCTCTGTAAACCTGTACAGGGGCTCCATCCACCCCCTCTTGGACTGCCACAGGCACTCTGTCCGGAAGCTGCTCTGCCAGCCCAGGCCTGCTGCAGCCTCCTGTCAAAGCACTGCTGACTGGCTGTGCCAGCTGCCCACGCCACTCTCGCAATCAGGACACTGCGCTTCTCCCCCGACACGGCCGCTTGCAACATCTGTAATCCAACCCGGACGCTGGGAGATTGTTGAATACACCGTGGGCCGGCCTATGGACGGTCATCTGCATGCAACTGCGCCTCTGTCATGTGCGCCTCTGCGGCTGAGTATGCGGTGCTGGTGCAGGCACGACTGAACACGCTGTGGGTGGCGGCGGTGGCCGCGATGAAGACGTGCATCGACGCGGGGTTCTCCGAAACGGACAACACCGCGGCGCAGCTCGTGCTGAAGGACTACACCTTCCTCACCGCCTCCGCCCTCGCCCGCCACCGCTACGACACCGCACCCATCCTCGTGCGCCCTTCCCGCCCCGCAGCACGTACTGTGACTCATGCAAACCTCACCTCGGCCTAAGGGTCTCGGCCTAGTGGTCTGCAGCGGCTGCGCGTCTCATCCGCCACCAGCATCACGGTTCCATGATTCCACGCGCAAATTCAAACCTGTGCCAGGACCGTTTGACTGCAATTGCCGTCCGTGACATGCCGAGCGCCCGCCATTTCCTCAGTCCCGCGGCCCTGCACACGATGCAAGCTGAGCGCCTGTGAAAGCTTCTGCGGCCGCTGGTGGCGTTTGCAGCCTGCAGTGCAGCGTCTCTGCGCCCGCGCTTCCTCACCCGTTGGGCATGCATATGTCGCCGAACTAAGCACGAGTCACTCACAGACGCCGCACACCACAGCACACACGTGCATGCCACACGCATGTATGGCCGCGGTGCAGGCGTGCTTGTCGCAGTACCGCGACCGGTACCACGACAGCCTCAACCAGGAGGCTGCGCTCTCCATCCGCGCCGCACTGCGCCGCGAGCTCAAGCCCGTGCGCATCGAGTCCGCGGAGCAGCTCGAGACACTCATCACCGCCACTGGCCTGCCCGCCGAGCTCGAGTCCCCAGACACCCCCGCGCTGCCCTTCGCCGCTCCCTTCAGCAGCGCCCTGCCTGCAGTGCGCAGTCCCCCCCCCCCCCCCCCGCCCCCCCGCTGCATCTGCCGCACGCATGCCGCCCACCACGACTCCACCTCGCGCCGAGGCCATTGCAAACACTGCTGGTCCAGCTGTGCAGTGCTGCAGCGATGCTGGGGCTGTGCCGACCGTGTTGCTGGGCACTGCGCAGCCATTCGTGCGATCAGGGTGTGGCATGGGGCCGTCCTCTCAGATGGATGCCGCACCTCAGGCCACCTGCAGTCTGCATCAACTGCTCAGCCGTTGCTGTGATCCCCACTGGCAGATCCGACACGCCGCAGAACCACACTTGAGTCGTGGACAAGCGTCTCACTAGACACACCACCCCATTCGAACTCGTCCTTTTGTTGGGATCAAGACCTCTCCCAAACCGTGTTCTTCCCCACCAAAGTTCCTGCCTTCATTGAACGCACAACCCTGACTGCATCTCACGGCAGCCTGTCCCAGCTGTTGAACAAGACTAAAAACAGAGATACAGAGCAGTGAGGGGGCCAGCGCAGTGACAGGCGGCTGCGGTGCAGATCATCGGCATCGTGGAGTCGTACGTCATCGACTCCCTGCAGTTCCTCCAGGGCCTGCTGCACTCGCACGAGCTTCTGGCCACGGTGCGCGCGCACCGCGACCGCTTCCTTGCACGCCTCCTCACCGACCTCTACCTCCACCACGCCGCCTCGCTCCTGCGCGACGGCGCCCACGTCCTCAACTTCATCCTCGTGCGCCCCCCGCCCCTGCCGTGTCGCTGCGTCGCTGCGTCCTCTTGCATTCTCCTCCGCAACCGTCGCGTTGCTCCGAGACTGTCGGCGGCCCATGGTTGCATCAGATGCGACACGGTGTCTACCACACAGCACCGCTGGCGCGCTTCGCAGAGGCTTCGCATCGCTCAGTGTGTAGCGGCCACCAGGTTGACGGGAGCATGCGGCCGTGCTTGGAGTGTGCTCTGTCCTTTCAAGTGGCGCGTGACTGGCTTGAGGGTGCCGTATGGCGCTCCAACTCGAGTCACCGATGCAAGCTGCCGTGAGCTGCGCCAGAATCAAACCCCGTTCCAGCTTTGCCGTGCATGCAACACACGCGGGAATTTCCTGGGCATTCCCCAGTACATAGGCTGAGCAGGGCGCACATGCATGCAGATGGCGGGCGACGCGGCGAGCCTGGCGCGCACGCTGGAGAGCCTCGACGAGTGGACGATCGTGGCGATGCGCGGCAGCGAGGAGCACGCGGAGGAGGACCTCGCGCTCATGGCGCGCACGCTGCGCCGCACCGAGTCGCTGCAGGGCCGCGGCTCCGGCACCGACGTGGCTGAGGTGTCGCAAAGCGCCGACGCCGTCGCCATCCTCATGCAGGTCGTCGCGCAGATGCAGGCGCGGAGCCCCCCTCCCTCCGCCCCCCTCCATCTGCATCTTGTGACTTGCATTGGGTGAGCGTAATGACAGGCTAGCATTTTCGTGTTGACAAGCGCCGTCTGCTATCTCTTGTCGCTCATGGAAGTCTTGACAAACTGAAGTCACTACGTTGTGGAGATCGCTTCGAGGCAGGCCAGCACCAGGGCCTCTCTGCCGGTGTATGTGGGGGGCCCTACACTTGAGCCCCATATAACTCCTATATGACGCGAATATCACGCATATGTAGTATTCGCATAACTTTAGCTATGATGTTATATTGCCAAATATATAACTTTTTGTCCAGCCCTAGTTGGGGCTGGCACAATCGCGCGTGATACAATGGCAGCCTCCGCCGAGATGCGGCGTTTGGTGCCTGGATGCATACATGTGTGCAGCATGACTCCGACCTGTCCTCCGCGGAATTCCGTGGGATTGCACATGGCTGCTAGTTGGCACTGCATGGCGGAGGCAGGATATGGTGCAGGAGCAGCTGGACACGTTTGTGTACAAGGCACTGGGGCAGACGGTGAGCAGCATCGCAAAAGGCGCCGCCAAGTCCAACTGGTTCCCCGAGGCGCCCCTAAGCGACTCAGTGTCGCCCTACATGGAGCAGCTCGTCACCATGCTGCAGGCACGCCTCCCCCACCTCTCGCCGCCCCGACCTCATCTGTCTGGCCCCCTCACCCTGCCTGCAGTCCCGTAACGGGAATGCATCAACTCTACGCTGCGCTGCTGTGTCTGCCGTTGCACACCACCTGCGCGCATCCACAACTGGGGAGACCGCGATGCGCTGTGCTGCCGTCACAACCTGGTGGAGGCTCCCTATGCCGCAGGCCGCACCGCACGCGCTCTCCCCACAACCTCATTCATGCATGCCCGTGCCACTGCCGCGCCTGCCTGCTACATACATGCTCCGTTCCTGCATGCAAAGGCTCATCCTGTGCTCGGTGCCCATTACGATGGTTCAGCGCCAGCTGGCCACAGAATGGCGCACACCCCCACCCCCACCCACACCCACACCCCCACCCCCACCCACCCACACCCACACCCACACCCACACACACACACCACCCCCACACACACACACCACCCCCCCACACACACACCACCCCCCCACACACACACCACCCCCACACACACACACCACCCCCCCACACACACACACCACCCCCCACACACACCACCCACCCACACACACCACCCACACACACCCACCCACACACACCCACCCACACACACCCACCCACACACACCACCCACCCACACCACCCACCCACACACACCCACCCACACACACACACACACCCACACACACACACACACACACACACGCACACACACACACACACACACACACCACACACACACACACACACACACACACACAGACACACACACACACACACACACACACACACACACACACACACACACACACACACACACACACACACACACACACACACACACACACACACACACACCACACACACACACACACACACACACACACACACACACACACACACACACACACACACACACACACACACCCGGCTGCTTGCAGGACTGCTTCGACGTCGCCCGCACGAGCCTGCCGGCGCGCGCGTGCAGCGCGTTTGTGCAGCGCGCGTTTGGCATGGCGCACGCCGAGCTCGTCAACTTCATCCGCGACCCCGAGTTCAAGTGCTGGAACATCCATGGAGTGCAGCGCTTCGCGACCGACATCGACGCACTGTCCGCGCTCGCGGCCCGAAACGAGCACGGCGCCGCGTTTGCTGACCTCGACGCGATGTGCGCGCTGCTCTCGCGGCAGGAGTGGGGCCTTGCGGAGCAGCCGGAGCAGATGATGCAGGCCTTCCCGGACATGGATGCGCTGTTGGTGCGGTCCGCCATCCACCACGCTCATGGATGCTGCAATCTTCCCCGATTGCGGCTGCGACCTGTGTGGCCTTACGCCCATGCATGGCAATGAATACCTGCCATCTTGGTGCGCCACGTCGTGGCGCTTAAAGGCTGACACGGTAACGTTGTCCTGCTGTTGATGCAGCCTGCGATTGGCTGTGATGCGCCGTTTCTGGCAGGCCCACGTTCTACCGTGGTCAATGTTGGCTGTCAGGTCATATTACAGATTTGCTCCACAAGGTGGCAGAGTAAGCACGATAGCGCGCAGGGGAACGATGAAACAACACTTCCATGGCCAAGCTGTGTTGCTGTAGCAAGTGTGTGGCTGTGGGCTGGTTATGCGCATCGTGTGTTCAGCTGCTGTGCATCCTCGTTGGGCAGCTTGCACTCATGCAATGGGGCCCATATGCTGAACAGCTGAGTTTGGCTGCGCCCTGCCTGTCGCCTGCCCGCTTTGCTGCGTGTACGTCACGAGTAATGTTTCGTAAAGGGCTTCTTTCACAGCCTAGAAGAATCATGGGCAAGCGACAGGAAACTGGAGAATCGTTCGTACATCTGCTTCCTATGTAGATCAGGCAGATGTCAGTTTTGAGCTGGATATGGTCTCGATCACAACAGTGCTTGCCTGTTGCCGGCTGCCAGCAATGGTTAGTACATTGCGCACTGTCATGCATCAGAGCGGCGTGCTGCACCCCAGAACCGTGCCTTGTGGCTCACACTCACATTTTGTGCAGTTGGTGGCTGCGATGCGCAAGTTTGAGCCAGTCAAGGCGAAGTACCAGGACCGCATCCGGTCCAAAAAGGATAAGCAAGTGACACGAGGGGAGGTGCAAGCCCTGGCAAAGGGCATCGAGCAGGCGGTGTCCATTGGGCGCATTCGGGCATCGGCAGCCCAATAGACACTCCTGGAAGGATCATGAGGATCTTGGGGCTCCTGCACTCCGTGTTCGAGTGGGCAGGGGAAGTGAAATGCTTTACGCATGGGGGGCAGCATGCTTCTCGTATGAATGCAACTGCCTGACTTTTCAAACAAATTTCGCCTGCAAGCTTTCGATAACGTCCACGGCCTCGAGGATGCCTCGTATTACTGTGATAGCTGGTCTTGTCCATGCTGTTATTGCTTGATATGATGGTTTTGTCACACACGTGTTTTGAACGCTGATACATCAGGTCATGTTCTCAGCTTCGATGGGAGGCATTGGAAACAGATAACAAGGCGTAGTGCATTACATGCGTGCTCGTGTCACTAGCGTAACGTCTCTATTGCCCAGCCTGCCAACAGCGTGGGGCACTCTCATACTGGCTCTGTGCGCGCTTGTGCCTCAGCCAGCTGTTCTGGAATCTGGGACCTGCAGATCCGAAACACGAAACCCTGTGCTTGACCCCCTCAAATCAGTAGATGTTTATGTGTCGCTGTCGTGCGTACTTCTCTGGGAGACTTGCCTGTCAAGGTCACTTACAGACTGCCCTGGCCATGAATCTAGGAGTGGCAGCACTCCTGCAGCATCTCCTGCCGGCAGGTTCAGCACGTGATGCCCTCCTTCGTGTGCTGAGAGTACAGCAGGATCAAAATCATGGAAGTAGCTCCCTTGCCTCGCTGCCTGTGAGGTACCGTCACTGCCGGTTCGACTGCGCTGGAGTGGCTGAGGGACGCCGGGTGTCGTGAACTGGCCCAGAGAGTGAGTTGGCATGTCGAACAAGATACGCCGGCGGCGTAGTATGTCTACCATCTCAAAAAAGCTTTCAGCCGATGTCTTTCCCAACGAGAGTTTTCCACCATCGTCAGAGAGGCCCTGCAGCCCCACCAGTTCATGACTGCCCCAACAGCTGTCCAGTCGGCAGCCGCAGGGCGTACTGCAGAGACTCAAGTGGACGGAAATTGCTGTCCATCAGCACTGTGGCTGTACAAGCAGTGCAGCAGGGGCTATGCGCATGCTGTTACTACCACATGATCAAATCATATACAAATGCTCGATTGCAGACGACAGGGCCAGTATCATGCAGGTGCGCACTGTCGCCTGGTGCCAGGAGAAGGATTCGAACGGCGCAGGGAAGGTGAAGTGGTGCAGCTGCGGCAACGCGGCGAGCCGGGGCGCGGTGTCGGTGTAGGTCAGGTTGTTGCCACTGAGGTCCAGCGCGGAGAGGCTTGTGAGCATCGTGAGCACGGGCGACACGGTGTGCAGCCGGTTGCGGCGGACGTTGAGGGCGCGAAGGTGCGAGAGGCAGTGCAGCGTGGAGGGGAGGTCGTAGATGAGGTTGCTCGAGAGGTCCAGCGACTGCAGCGCCGTCAGAGCCCGCAGCTCCAGCGGCACCGCCTCCAGCTTGCACGACGCCAGGTTCAGGTGGGTCAGGCTCTGCAACAGCACACGTGCCTGTCACACCGAGTCTTGGCCAACGCGGTCCCGGCAGTGCTGGGTGGGGATGCCGGTATGCATGGATTGATGTGGCGGCAGCAGGCCCAGCGGCTGTGCTGATTGGGCAGCCACACTTGCGAGGCGTGGCTGCAGATGATTTGGCGTGCATGGGGATGTGCATTCGGCAGCAGGTACACAGCTGTTGACTCACATTCTACTGCCTTACATGACTGACCTGCCAATGCATATGATACCAGGTTTTTGTAGCATGTACAAGTAGCTACAAGCACCCATCTGGGGCTTTCTCATTGCTGAGTATCTGCAATTCGCGCTGCCACACGTGCCCAGGAGAAGGGGTAGAGTGCGCACGCTGAGGGCCCGCATGTCGTTAGGTAGGAAGAAGAAGGCGTGGCGCAGCCCGTGAGGGCGATTGCCGCTGAGCACGAGCGACTTGAGTGACGACATGAGGCCGATGGGTGGCGGAATCGCCTCAAAGTCGCAGCAGGAGAGTGACAGCGTGTGAAGCCGTGAGAGCTCCAAGATCTCAGCGGGGATGCCCTCGGGGTCCTCCCCTTCGCTGCCGCCGTCGCTGCTCTCCTCATGAGGCGCCGCGTTTCCACCGGCGCCGGTTGCATCCGGCGGTGGCTGGTGCGGGTACGGGAATGGAAGGGGAACGGGTGGTCCCCGCACTGAGGGCGCTTCGTACATTGGCGGGACATTGCGCGCATCCCAAGGTGGGTTTGCGATCTGGGGGAGAGCGTCGTGCGCGTATGCTGGGCGGCTGGCGGACTGCAGCATCGCATACACTGCACCTGCATGCATTTCAGGGCTCTGTAGACGCTGTGGCTAGAAGAAGGACCTGCATGCGCTTTGTGCGCTCTGTGGCTGAAGCCTGGAGTCAACGGGCAACGCATGAAGATGACATGCTGCCCCGGTCACTGCCGTGAGCACCAGTCACATGGCCTTGCGTGCCTGTTTCACTTCAGAAGTTGCATCTGCGCCTTTTCTGTGATGCAAAGCAGCAAGATAGCGAGAAGGGAAAGTCAAGTTCATGGTGCTGGGGAGCACGACGGTGAGATGTCAGGCACATGAACAATCAGGTCTCATGGATGTTGTGATACTACGGAGGGCGAAGGCATCACACCTTGTAAAGCAGGTCCAGCCTGTGGCATTCCTGTAGCCTGCGCAGTCGCTGCGGCAGATGCCACTGCATGCTGCAATCCTGCTCCTACATGCGCTGCACTTCCAAACGGCACTGACTGCTGGCCACTGCTCCCTGCCTGTGCCGCGCCAGGTCGGATACCCTGGCCCCGCCTTGACGCATCTCCCGCAGCCTCAGCCGCAGCACCACCTGAACACGCAGACACTGCCGGTGCATGCTCCCTGGCTCGCATCACGTGGCGCCGCAACCCGGTCAAGTACATGCGGCTGTAGGCGTGCAACAGGCGTGGTATGTGCGACTTCTCATGCCACACTGTTGAGCGTGAGAAAGACTGCTGGGGCATTGATCTATCACAGCCTAGCAATCTGTTGAGCGTGTTGCCCATGACTGCTCTTGTCATTAGACAGCAGGTACACGTGCATGGAACAGTCATGTGAATAGACCGCACCGCTGTCAGTTGAGGCCATGGAGGCTGCGGAGCTATCCTCACCTGCGCTGCCTTGTCCCGAACCGTGCAGCGATGAACTGGCAGATCCGTAGTGGGATGCGTGCACTGATGGTAAGTCATCAGCCAGCTCACTGCACGCACCAGGGGCCGGTTGGTGCTGCCGATGGCGGCCACACACAGTTTAGGAAGTGCTAGGTAGTTTTTTCAAGGGCGATGGCCGAGCGCGCACCATGAGCTTGTTGCAGTGCTTGAAGGCACACTTGGTAGTCTGGGCGTACTGGCAGCAGCAGGCCATTCTGCAGGCCTGGTCGATGGGGCTCCAGGGCCATGCGCACGTTGATTGCCAGCACGGTGAGGAGGAGATGACATGCGGCGGATGTGGGGAGGCGTCTGCCTGCCAGTGTATCGGGCGTGCGCGTCCTGTTCACCAAGTCCTGGCGGGGTGAGACCTGGTCTCACAGCTGGGTGCGCACGCATGGAGCGCGCGTAAAGCAATGGGGCTCGCGCAGGTGCATCTTCACCAGCATCGTCAATGTTACTGTTGTTGGCGGGAGGAGGTCCATCAAGCCACATGGGCACACCTTCAGCATTTCCAGCAGTACCTGTGCCAGGAGTGCCAGCATTCCATGTGCCACCACCAAATGCATGACGCCCAGCTCCAAATTCGTGGGCTCCTGCAGCACCTGCAATCGCCCCGTCTCCTCCACCAAAGCCACCAGGCCCGCCATCAAAGCCACCAGGCCCGCCACCAAAGCCACCAGGCCCGCCACCAACGCCACCAGGCCCGCCACCAACGCCACCAGGCTCGCCATCAAATCCACCGGGCCCGCCACCAAATCCACCAGGCCCGCCACCAAATCCACCGGGCCCGCCACCAAATCCACCAGGCCCGCCACCAAATCCACCAGGCCCGCCACCAAAGCCACCAGGTACAGCAGGCGCGGCTCCTGGCAAATCATCCCATTCAAAATGCAGCGTGTTCAGGTTCAGGTGTAGCTCCTCCAGACCTGCATGCGAAAAAGGGACCTGATGTCGGTGTCTTAGCACCACCGCATGATTGAACTATTGGACATGTAGCTGCTGTTGTGTGACTGGGAAGCCCGCAGTCAGTGTTTGTGCATATGCACAGCCATGCCATAATTGGGATATTTGCAGAAGATACCACGCATGCGCACCAGCATGGTGGTGCCGCTGCTAAACCGGAACAGGGGGATACGACAGCGGGCTGGGTGCGCACTGGTGAGGCCACAGATAGCCCGGGGGATTCCTCGGAGGCCGCAGCAGGACAGGTCAAGGAAGGTGAGGCGGGTCAGCCGCGTGATCGACGATGGCACACGCAGCTGCTGTGCATGCCGCAGGGACAGCACCACCAGGCGCCTGAGGGAGCATATGGCGCGCGGGAAGTGAGGGAGGCGCAGCTCCAGGCGAAGCTGTGTCAGACTGCGCAGGCCAGACAAGCACCGCAGCGAGGCAGATGAAGAAATTCCAAGGGCAGTCACTCTGTCCTGCAGGTAATTGCATGTGGTCACCATAAGTAGGCAGGGCAGCGCATGCTGTTCCTGTCCAGATGTGGCCTACAGGTCCTGGCGTTCGAGTCAGTATACACGAGGCATGCCAACGGCCAGTGCATGCACACTCGGTTGCTGCCACGTCTCTCAGCGGAGTCAGCTGAGTGGAGTGAATTCACATAAGTTCTGCGGTATTATCACTGCACTGGATCTTGTTTTTCTGGTGTTCCAGTTCAGCTTGCAGGGTCCAGTGCTGTGGTCGCAGAGACGGACGTGCCAAGCACTTGCTGCTAACAGGCGAGCTATGGCATCCCTTATGTAGAAATCATCTCCAACAAATGCATCGGGCCACTCTGACAGTAAGCGTATTCACCACTGTCACTGGGTGGCAAGCCACAGCATATCCCACAAACATGCGTGTCCACAGAATTGTGCATGTCCGCAGAAACGCAGGCCACGCGGGACAGATGCAATCTGAGATGTAATCCTGGTACATCTGCCCCAGTCAGTTTTAAACGTTCATGGATTGCAGCACCTGACCTGCCGCCATCTGTGGTGGATGCCTGAGAAATTCAGATAACAGAGGAATTGAGTCAACACCTGGTTAGATATTTCCAGATGTTGCAGATGTATCAAGCCCCCTACCGCCATCATGTCCTGTACACCAAGAATTCGACCCGAACGCTCGAGTGATAGACGCTCCAAATGAGTTAGGTGATACGTCAGCAGCTGCGCCAGGAAGCCTGGTGCCAGTGGTACATATTGTGCTGCGTGCTTGGGACCATGGTGAGGGGCTCCGTCAGCATGCCAGCGAACAGGATCAAGCATTCGAGAGAGTCCGAACTCCTCTTGTGCATGGGACATGCCAATGGAGGGGTTGATGGGGACATAGTCAAACAATTGGATCCGCAGGTCCAAAATGGCCTGCACACAGCGCTATCGATGCTCACCTGCCCAGACCTCACGCAACCTTTGACAGAGCACCGAGTTTGACTCTGAGACCACCTTGGCACGGACAGTGACCCACTTCCAAAGCAATTTGGCTGATACTGGACTTTTGCAGCGGGCCAGTGGGGGCTCAAGCAGGACTTGATCCCAAATATCAGAAGGCCTTCGCAGTACAACATTCCAAAACTTGCATACAAGAGGAAGCACGTTCTTCCTGCATACAGTATGGTGTTCATGCTTGACACTTGTGAACCCTTCTGGTGCCATCGCTGCTGGCAGCGGGCCTGCCGTGCTGGTATCCAGACGCTGAATCGAAACAACGCGCTTGGCTCGAATTATATCACACGGCAGAGAATGAGGCGTGCTAGTCATAGTAGGCTATTTCAATCACCTTTCCTCGAATGGTAGCCTTTTGAATATGTTTATCAGCGCGTCTTCTGGCAGTTCACCCACGGACGGCCCAGCGTGCTTCTTGGGTGTTCCATCGCGCGCAGCGAAATAAGTTGCCATTACGTCAAGCCACGCTCTGCTGCTGTATACAATCATACAGCAGGATAGCGCTTGTGACTGGGGTGGCGTGCCCCGACGCTGTGGCGGACACGACCGTCCAAGCTAGAGACGGTGAGCCAGTCTGCATCGCAACAACACAACGATCAATGCTGCTATGCAAGGGACCATCACAGCATATGCAGTACTGTCAGGCGCGCGTTAACTTCGGTCCAGTTCGTTGGCTGAGCTAATTTCGTGCACATCGCGATGCATCGCCAAGTTTGGCAGTCTCGCAACCCCACGCCACTGGTGAGACTTCGCGACATCGTCCATTGGTTTGGTCGTAACACAACATTCAACATGAGTCCATGGCATTTGCGCATGGCCAATTCACTGCAGCAGGATTCCAACAAACGAGAGCGCTGATTGAACTGTTTTTAACGTGCTCGTGCAGCGGCACAATAATATGCGTGGCTCACACTGCTGCTCTAAAGAAACGATCGTTCGCGTCGGCATTTAGTGGTGAGGAGATCCTGCACACCGCTCCTTCGTGCGATTCGTAGTAAATGGCTGCAGCTCAAGTTACAAGCGCCGCGCCGTACCTCGCGCTTCTGGAGGAGGAGGATGACAAGCTGAAAGTGCACGCGCTGCAGCAACTTGATGGACTTGTACCGCAATTTTGGTACCAGATTTCAAACTACATCCCACAAGTGGAAGCTCTTAGTGAAGATGACGAATTTGACAATCGGGAGAAAGCCTCGCTGCTGGCGTCGAAGGTGCAGTGTGACTGTCTGACCCACGTACCGAATTCGTTGACCGGCAATTGCGTCTGTCACAGATGTCTGATGTACTGAGTTCTGCTCCTGTGAGGACGTTTGCTGCTGATCGGGGCGACATGCACGCCAATGCACCAAAGCCAGTGTCGTCTTGGCGTGTGCTGTTCTCATCGCAAACGAGTTTTGCGCGGACTCTGCGGCTACAACAGAACACACTGGCAGCCATTTCTCATTTCGTGCATGTGCCCCCGGCATCGATTTCTGGCCATGCAGGTTTTCTATTACCTTCGGTCCTTGGACGATGCATTGACCCATGCTCTGGGTGCTGGCAGCCTATTTGACATCACAGAGCAGTCTGAGTATGTGAAGACGATAATAGGTGTGGCTTGGTCCCACGTTCGACATGCTCTATGTATTCCACGCCTGCCAGTCCTAGACTTGTGTTGTCACACCATAAAGCGTTCAGCCCAGTCGACACTGTCATGACATGATGCTCAACCCGCAGTGCTGGATTGTATCATTCCGTGGAATCCTTCATCTTGCTCGAATGATCGATGACATTGCTCATGTCGATCATGCTGTTTTTGTTCTGAGTGACGTACTATTTCTGTTGCGGGTTCAAACATGTGTCAGTGCAGTGCTATGGTGTTCAAATTATATATTGCAATGCAGCCAGGGCAATAGACAAGTATTTCGAGCTGCGACAGGCGTCTGAAGCGCATCCCCAGGCGGCTTCTGCCACTGATGCAGCCACCGACTCTGCCATTGATCCCCGCCTTGAATCAATCGTGGACCGGATGCTGGCTAGATGCATTGCAGATCAGCAGTACGAACAGGTATGTAGCCCAAAGGAGGTCGACATACGAGTGTTCTTGCTTGCGTTTGTGTGTTACATGACGTTGCTATGTGTCAGTTGCTATGTGTCAGTCATGCCAGCAGCACATCTGTCGCACTACCTCACAACTCAGCGACCCGGCAGATTCTGTGTGCGTGCGTCACAAGATGTCTTGCAGTTACTCATTTTACTCTTTGTGTGCATGTGTGTGTTTCATAGCCATCGCTGACGTACTGTACTCATTGCTGACGCCTCTGGGTCTTGTGGTGTTCCACCCTGCTGTTTCATACATGTCTAAACCTGGTCCCTTGCCAGTGGACTCGACTTGGCCATGTCAGCATTTCATGGCCACGCCTTCGTGTCTCATTTGCATACATACTATGTGATTGCCGTGGTTCGTCTGCTGGTGTTGACAAGGTTTGGACATGTTGGATGGCCGCAATCGTAGATCATTGTATTCATGTCTGTGCAGTGCACAGCAGGCAGGAGTTTTCTTTTGTGCAGGCGATTGGCATTTGCCTTGAAGGGCGGCGATTGGACAAGCTGAGAGAAACTATAATCAACTGCTCGCAGCCACTTGCTGCGCTGCACTATGCTCGCCATGCGGCTTCGACAGTTGTATCGCGGGCTGTTCGTGAACCTGTGCTGCGGCTTATCGTTTCTACTTTCCAGGAGCTGGTTGCACAGCTTGGTCCAGGGGACTGGGTGGCTGTTGCACAGGCGCTGTCAGAGCTGGATGAAGCTGATGAAGTTGCGGCGCTGCTTGTTCGGCTGGTTGACAGCAGTGGTGGCAGTGGCAGTGATGCACTGCTTGCCCTTCAGATTGCTTTTGATCTGTTCAACAACGACGTCCAGGTATGACCTGTACTGGCTTCTGATACTGCATCCGCCAGGATTGCACCATCGGCACCATCCTATGCCATCTTCGTGGCTTGTGATGCTGCCAGCGTTTCTCTCACACTCATCTGCATGTAGTGCATGGCACAGGCAGACGATGGTACACTGCATGCATGCAACTGTTGTAAAGAGTCTGGGATACCGATTGGTGTCGACATCCCATGCTGGCTAGCCACAAAAGTGATGGTTTTCTATTTTGCAGGGCTTCCTCCGACGCGTGGAAGACAAGATATCAGAAGCCAAGAAGCGTGCAACTGTGGAGGGTGCAGATGACGCCGCGGCTGAGGGCGAGGGCACACCGCTGCAGCGAATCTACACAACCCTCCTTTCAGTGCTCTCGGGAGCTTGGCCTGTAAGGCTCAACCTGGAGTTTCTATACTTCAGCAATGCCACCGACTTGCAACTGCTGCAGAACATGAAGGAGGCGTTTGATGCCCGTGTGTCCATGTGCCACAGTGCGCTTGTTATGGCTAACGCTTTCATGCACGCTGGTACCACTCGGGACACCTTCCTGCGCGAAAACCTCGAATGGCTGAAGACGGCCACCAACTGGGCCATGTTTGGTGCCACTGCGAGTCTAGGCGTCATCCACCATGGGCATTTGGGCAAGGTATGGACGCTGTAGGTTGCTGACTCGGCAGCTGCTGGCTGTCATGGAGCACAGTTAACTGTTGATCCGGATGTGTGGCACTCATCCACCCAGCTGTACAGTGTCTCCCAGTCTGGCAGATGGTTTCATGTCTTGTTAGCTGCAGGCACGGGAAGTCCTGGCCCCCTACTTGCCATCGGCCGAGGGCCGGCAACAGACTAGCCCATACAGTGAGGGTGGTGCCCTTTATGCGCTTGGACTCATCCATGCAAGCCATGGCCAGCCGGTGGTCGACTTCATCAGCGCAAGCCTCTCCAACACCCGGAACCAGGTTGTGCAGCATGGGGCTTGCCTGGGGCTTGGTCTGGCAGCGCAAGGCACAGACGACCCAGTCATATACGAGAAGCTAAAAGGTGACATATATCTACATGCCCGCCACAAAGCACCGTCTGCATGGCTCAGGAAGTGTACATGTCATTGACACGCCGTGCCCCTGCATATGGCACCTGGCTGCCCAAACTGCTGTGCCTGGTCTATCTGGCCTTATCATGCTGGCCCTCGCCTACAACACCATTGTTATCATTTCAAAGCATTGCTGGCACACTGAGTTGTAGCTTGTTTCTTGGATGCAGAAACGCTGTACAACGATGAGGCGGCCTCTGGTGAGGCAGCTGGAATTGCGATGGGCCTCCTAAGCATCGGTGCCACAGAAGCCAGCGCTGATGGCCATGCAACGGAGATGCTGGCTTACGCACATGACACAAACCACGAGAAGATCATCCGTGGCCTCTCTGTTGGCCTGGCACTGCTGTGCTACGGCCGTGAGGAGGGCGCAGACTCCATGGTAGAGCAACTGACGACGGACCAGGTATGCCCACTGCACACGGCTGCCACTGCTCATAGCAGTTCAACCTCTACCACTGGACTCTGTGTTCTTTGTTCAGCTTGCATGTCACAGATGCCCCATGCGTGCCATTGCACTGTGACCACATGTGTGCCATTGTACTGTAATCACATGCCAGCGATCGAGTGTGTCTGCAGCGGGCTTTGCAGCCACCTCGAATCTCCCTTCGCATGTTTTATAAGAAGAATATACTGGCCTGTTGGATTGCATCGCACTTGAGTGGGCACACACGATTGACTTTGAAGCATGTGTAATATGCAGGACCCCATTCTGCGGTTCGGAGGCATGTATGCTGTGGGCCTGGCTTACCGTGGCACAGACAACAACACCGCCATTCAGCGGCTGCTGCGGTATGCAGTCACCGACGTCAGTGACGACGTCCGCCGCGCTGCTGTCTTGAACCTTGGCTTTGTGCTGCTCGGCGTGCCGGACCAGTGCCCGGCCATCGTGTCCCAGCTTGCTCGCTCCTACAATGCCCACTTGCGATACGGCGCGGCCATGGCTGTTGGCATTGCATGCGCTGGAACAGGTGCGGAGCTCAGTACCCAGAACCTTTCCTGCCACATCGGAGTAGCTGAATAGCCCCTGTTTGTCACCGTCTCGGTCGTGCTGTGATGCGGTCGAGATACAGTTTACCAAGCGGGCATGGCAGAGTATTCTTTCCTGTGCAAAATCTTTGGACTGCTGACATCGCACTCTTTACTGATTGGCTGCATGAGGAGCCATGTGACATCTTGTCGTCAGCATCCCACTCTGAGCACTGTAATGTGTCATGTGCAGGCCTGAAATCTGCGAAGGTGCTGCTGGAGCCAATGCTGAAGGACCCTGTTGACTTTGTGAGGCAGGGTGTGTGCATTGCAATGGCGCTGGTCATGGTGCAGCAGCCAGAAGAAGATGTCACGGCATTCCGGAAACACCTAGAGACCACATATAGCAACAAGCATGAGGATGCTGTCTCAAAGATGGGCGCTATAATGGCATCTGGCATACTGGACGCAAGTACCGTGTCACCTTTACCTTGTAGTTCTGCCTGTAGTTTCCTGCTTCAAGAGCGGGGCACGCCTTGCGCGGTTTCACTTGCATGTGACCAGTGTGTGAGACATTCATGGCAAACACAACAATGCAGGCTGTGCACTGTTCACAGGCCCTAAGGACTTCATGCTACCGTGGACACAGCGGTGGGCCCTATTGGGTATGCTGGCCATGACTGTGCTCGCTACCTGACCGGATAGTTCTTTACAGGTGGCAGAAACGCAACTGTAGGGATGGTGTCAGCTTCCGGTGTGTTTCGGCGCACATCCATCGTCGCCATGGCTCTGTTCTCACAGTACTGGTACTGGTTCCCGATGTCCTACATGCTGGCACTGTCGTTCGCCCCGACTGCTCTCATCGGTGTCACGGCCGATCTCAAGCTTCCCAAGTTTAATGTTGTCTGCCAGTGCCCCAAAGGCCGGTTTGCATATGCCAAGCCCGTGGCAGATAGCTCCAAGAAGAAGGTTCGTAATCCCTGGGTCTCAATCTTGTATCTACTCTTGGTCTGTGCCTGTATGTGTCCTTTCATGTGCAGTACGGTGTGCACATGGAGGTATGTCTGCATGTGCATGCGGTATTAATATATGCGAGACAGGCCTGGTATCAAGCAGATGTGGCTCGCTGAGGTGGCTGCGGCACATGAAGCGTAGCACGCGTGGTCGAGTGTACAAGCAGGACCGCGGCCTGTGGCTGCAGGTGACCAAGCTGCCGACAGCGGTGCTGTCAACCACCAAGAAGGCAAAGGAGCGTGCGAAGCGCAAGGCGGAGGCCCGGGCTGCAGGCGGCGACCTGAGCCAATCCCTGCAGTCACTGCCTTCAGTCGCATCGTCAGCAGCTGGCGGCGGTGAGAACGGGGCAGCGCCCATGGATGCAGAAGCGGTCCCCGATGACGGCAAGGAGGGCGGGGACTCCGGAAAGACAGCTGAAGCAAAGGAAGCTGAGGATGAGAAGGCCAAGGAGAGGGCTGAGGCAGAGGAGGCGGCACGGTGCCCATTCGAGACTCAAAATCCTGCAAGGTACGGATGTACTATTCCTTCAAGGGAGTGTGGTTACAGAGTGTCCTTTTTTTAAGGGAGTGTGTGTGTGTGTGTGTGTGTGTGTGTGTGTGTGTGTGTGTGTGTGCGGGGCTTACCGTGTGCATGTTCACTCGAGACAGGATCCAGCTGTTGGTCTTTTCCTTAG
This sequence comes from Ulva mutabilis, assembly GCA_900538255.1. NCBI lineage: Eukaryota > Viridiplantae > Chlorophyta > Ulvophyceae > Ulvales > Ulvaceae > Ulva > Ulva mutabilis. The sequence continues at coordinate 266,322 of UNSF01000106.1, forward strand.
GTTGGCGTGCCTGTGACTCTGGTTATGTATTCCGCAACGACGATATCTGCTGACATCTGCTCAATCGGTGCCGTTTGTCCCCTGACTGGGCTGTCACACTATACAGGGTGACCCCGGCACAGCGACAATTTGTTTCTTTCCCTGAGGGGTCAAGATTCCAGCCTATCAAGCCTGGGGGCCGCACGGGCGTCCTTGTCCTGGTGGACACAACTCCGGACGAGCCACTGGAGTATGTCGAAAACCAGAGCATGGCTACTGGTGGACTTGTTGTTGCCGGAGCTGGCATCGCAACAGGAGCCGATGGTGCTGCGCCACCTGCCTCTTCCGAGCCAGGTGGTGCAGCTGCACAGGCGCCGGCAGAGTCCGGTGCTCAAGCACGCAGCGCAGCTCCGCCCGCCGAGCCTGAAGCTCCAGATGACATGGACTATGAAGACTAGTGCTGGTCCAATATCACATGAGGCTGCATGTATGATTGGCAGGGTCACTCAGCCTTGAGACTTCAATTGTGCACAAAAAGATTTCATGAGTCACAATCTGATGGCACACGAAAAGGCAGGGTCCATTCTGGTTACATGACGGTGCTCGGATGGAACAGTGACATCGATTTTGCAATCATGTGTGAACAGTATGGACCCAACGTTGAAGCAACGATTCTTGTCCTATGATGCGTTCACAGTGATGCATTCACAGAAGCTGTCCAATACATCTCCAAATCTTTCCATCATGAAGCAAAGCCGATGGGAGCGGCGTCATGCACTAAGATGATCACCTTGCTGATTGTATTTGTGTACATGCCTGAACCTGTCAGGCAATTTCTGAGCGCTTTATCCACCCTCATCTGCTTTTAACGGGAAATTGGATCGTTGCGAAGTTGCCTTGCCAACTGCATATCCTTTGGCCTGCATAGCGCAGCGCATATAATTGAGTTCATCACCCGGTCCAGTCAACAACAGCTCATTGCATTGTGAACAGTACATACACCTTTGTGCACAATACATGTACTGCGGAGAAAGTCAAGAATTCGCACATGATTGTCACCCTTTTTGCATGGATTGCACATAGGTTTGCATCTTCAAACAAGCCTACAAGGAATGCTTCTGCTGCCTCTTGAAGAGCAAGCACAGCTGATGCTTGAAATCTGTCGGGCACGCCATCATGACGCTTGTCTTTATACATTGAATGTAATACGTGCTTTATCAGGCGGACGAATGGCGCCTTTGGGACCAGCAGGTCACCTGATTTTTGATACTTACGGATCTCCCTGCACAAATACACACATGGTCACTTCAACATTCGTAAAGTCACACAATAGAAAGTGACGACTAAGAGTATGATGTCAGTGGCACATAGTGTCAAACATGAAGAGGAACATACCTCAATGCGACAGTGCCTGGTTTTGCTCTCCGCTTGGGCTCTTTCGCTTTCGCTTCTGATTTCACCTTCTTCCTCAACTTTTTCAGCCCTTTTGACCCTGCATTATAAAGTGATGTTGACAGTCGTCGTATGCTGCATGCGTGATAGACATGTGCACGCTGTTCGAACCGGGTATGCACATGTGCACAAGTTGCAAGTGGACGTAAAACATGACCCTTGAGACGGACAAGTGCGAGGCGAGACCATCCAGAATATGAGCAACTAGCTGCTGTATGCCCTTTTGATGCTGATTTTGGCGCGCGATAGTAGGATCAAACTAGCTCACAGCTTTGCTCGCATCAACAACGACGCGAGTGCTTGTCTCATCCGTGATAACAACAAGTTTGTGGCCACAAATATGCGAAAATGCAATTAATGTTTTGGCAAATCCCGATTTATTCCGTATCCGCGAGGACATGTCACCTGCTTCCGTGCTTGATCTGGTTTTCTGTTTCTTCAAGCCTTTTGCGGGGAACTTCCCACCGACATTCTTCCTTGGAAGGTTGCTGGACTTTTTCGCGGTCTGCTTAGTCCTGGCCATGTTTACTTTGCAACACGCGAACCGTGGTGCGACACGATACCCCGGACACGGTGCTGTTACAGCAGATGATACGCCACATATGAAATCACGCTGTCGTTGGTTTGACCTGGACATGTCTTGCCGAGCGAACAGTTAACCCGAGCTCGGTCGAGTTCATATTGTTTCCCTGCGCACCTGTGCGCCGTGCTGCGGCCAGAGGTGCTGACGGAGATCAGCATGCTGCGCTGCCACACTGATGCACTGTAGTTCGAAGCTGCGGCCTGGCGGCGGCGTTGAAGCCCCCTGTGCCAACAAGCATGAGACTACAGCACGACCTACCGACGGACGCGCAACCATCATACGGGAGTGCACCACAAGCATGCTTTCCTTTCCCGGTGGCTATTCTGCAGGTATGCCGTCCCGCACACATTTCTGGTGAAGTTGGGTTGTGCAACATGTAGCCGGTGGGTGTCCCTGTGTGATTATGCCGACAGTCCGTAGCAACTGCTTTTAATACTTCTGTATCTTGCTTATTTTGCTGGTCTGCGGAAAACGCGGGCCGTCTCTCTGCTTCAGCCCTTGTGTTGGACTGCCAAGTGCAGCCTGCTAGCCGCGATCATGGATGAATAGCGGGCTCATAACACATTCTTGCATGCCAATGTAGCTACAAAAGAATTCACACGCTCCTGCGGAAGTATTTGGACGAGCAGCGGCACTGGACTCGAGTGCGGTGTGTTTGTGTGCGCAGGATGTCGCACCGTAAATTCGAGGCGCCACGTCACGGATCTCTGGGCTTCTTGCCCAAGAAGCGATGCCGTCGTGGTCGTGGCAAGTGCAAAGCATTCCCGCGCGACGATGCATCGCAGCAGCCCCATCTCACCGCTTTCATGGGCTACAAGGCCGGCATGACACACATTCTTCGTGAAGTTGAGAAGCCTGGGTCCAAGCTGCATAAGAAGGAGGCTTGTGAGCCGGTGACGATCGTGGAGACTCCTCCCATGACCGTTGTTGGGATCGTGGGATACATGCAGACTGTCCGCGGCCTGCGTTCCCTACACACCGTCTGGGCTCAACATCTTGATGACTCAGTCCGTCGTAAGTTCTACAAGAACTGGTACAAGTCTAAGAAGAAGGCTTTTACCAAGTGTGTTCTGTGCAGCAAACTGTGGTGTTGATGGCATGGTCACCCCCGACACTACAGCTCTGCAATGTAGCTCACTGTCTGACGCTTTTTAGGTACGCGAAGAACCATGAGGACGGTGGCAAGCCCATTCAGGACAAGCTTGCAGCCCTGAAGGAGCATGCCAAGGCCATCCGAGTCATTGTGCACACCCAGCCTGCCAAGGTCAACCTGGGTGCCCACAAGTGCCACATGATGGAGGTCCAGGTGAACGGTGGATCAATTGCTGACAAGGTCGACTTTGCTTACGGTCTGTTCGAGAAGGAGGTGTGTGGCTGCCTTGCTCTGCTGGACCAACTGGATTTCGTTGTTCGCTCCTGAATAGGCCGAACTGGCGTCTGGCGAAGCCTGACAGACATCCTGGCCGTGTGCAGGTCACCGTGGACTCAGTCGTGCAGCAGAACGACATGATTGACACGATTGCCATCACCAAGGGTCGCGGCACACAGGGTGTCATCACCCGCTGGGGCATCACCCGCCTCCCCCGCAAGACCCACCGTGGTCTCCGCAAGGTGGCGTGCATCGGTGCCTGGCATCCAGCCCGCGTCTCCTGGAGTGTGGCACGTGCGGGCCAGCATGGCTTCCATCACCGTACGGAGATCAACAAGAAGGTGAGTGCTCCTGCGGCCCACGCCCCCTCAGCCTCTGCCCATCCAGCGCCTGCTGCGCCGACTTGTGTTGTGATCTGCATCCCACTCACGGCCAGCATGGCTGCTTTGAGGGATAAATTTTAGCCCCTGCGGCAGCGTCAAGCAATCTTGCCACCCGATCGTGTTGTCCACGTAGATACCGCTGAGGTGATCAATCCGGAGGCTCCGTGTTGGCACAATCTTCATTGCCCCCCTGGGTGCAGGCGCGTGAACGTGTACCACCTGAGGCCACTTTGAGTTCAAGCGCATGCTTTGGATACATCGGTCACATGCACATGGCAGGCTTACCGCCACAGCCACACCATTCGTTCCCACCCACCACACTAGCAAGTCAATGTGAGTTGGGTCCTTCTACGGTCACTGTACCGCCTCTGGGCTCCGTTGACTGAGTTTGCCGTGGCTCGCGCTGACGTCAGCACTACCTCCTGGCCTCTGGCAGTATTACAACATGTTACAAACGAACCGCACTTGCATCTATGAGATTGAACCGGCTGCTGGGTGTGGTGTGCAAGCATGTGCTGTGTGGTCAGACCAGTCCTCAACGAGCAGCAATGCTGTGGCATTAGTGTGGCTATGGTGTCTGCAGCAACGCTGTGGCATTGCGGATGTTCCTGTCCGACAAGCACTCCAGCGCCGTCTGTGTGTGCCTTAAGCCGCCGCCACGGCCCTCCTCATGCTCCACACCACGAAAGGTTGCAGGACAGCAGGCCACGTGACTGTCCCCGTCACATGCTGTGCCCACAGCCCTGCGCAGCCCTCCTTTTTTGCCGCCAATGCCAGAGCTAGTGGCGGCTGACACACGAGATCATGTCATTTGTGGTGCGCGTGTGCTGTGTGTGATGGCAGGCTGCGAGTGCAGGTGTACAAGGTTGGCAAGAAGGACGGCGACCACGGCGCAAAGACCGAGTTTGACCCCACGGAGAAGCCCATCACTCCCCTCGGAGGCTTCGTCGGCTATGGAGAGGTCCGCGAGGACTACCTCATCATCAAGGCACGCCCACACCCTCTTCCTGATATGCGTGTCGACGTGCGATGTAGTGCCAGTCCCTCGGCAGTGCGGCTGCTTGGACACCAGCACGCCTCGGCGGTGGTCGTTAGCAGCCTCCACTGCCATGTGTTCATGCGCGTGCTCATGCTGTGTGCTGATCAGGTCCGGCATGAGTTGACTTGCCTCGGTGTGCGACTGTCATTGATCATGCATCAGTGCTCACCTGTGCACGCGACACGTGCCGCGCACTGGCCTCAGGCCTCGTGATCACGCGGGAGGGAGGACACAGAAAACGCATGGGGATGTTCGTGACTGCCTCGTGTGAGCACCTGCTGGAGTTGCGCTGGAGAGTGGTGGTGGTGTGCAGGGTGCTGTTCCCGGCTGCAAGAAGCGCCCCATCACTCTGCGCCGTACGCTGCTGGCACAGACCAGCCGCAACGCGCTCGAGGAAGTCAAGCTCAAGTTCATCGACACCTCGTCCAAATTCGGCCATGGCCGCTTCCAGACCGCAGCTGAGAAGGCCCACATCATGGGCCGTGCGCCTGCTGCAAAGCCCTCCTCCTGAGCGCAGTGCTAGGTTAGGTGCATGCATGCTGCTGGGTGTGGCGCATCGTTGGATGCTGAAGGTAGCTCGGGGTGCATCAGTTCCTTGGCAGTGGCTTATGTAACACCAACATGTCTACTGGTCACATTCCATCCAAGTGAACGTTGTTTCGCTGATGAGGTGGTCGCATGCAGAAGTGCTGCATTCCTGCTGTGGGAATGGATACGTGTGTCCGGTCTTGCAGGTGATGTACATGCTGTGGAACTTGTGTCAGTCGAGCGCCGCCGCTGTTATGATGCATCACCCAGGGTGATTGTTGGACGGCATGTCTCTGTCACATCCAAATGACACCTGAGAAGCCTCGGACAGACGTGCATCCTGCGTGTTCAAGTCGCTGACGTTGCGATTGTCCTCAGGCCTTTCGCGTGACTGTATGCCCGGGAAGCCCGCGTGATGAGATTGATGAGCTTTGACACCGGCCGCTGCAGACCGCTGTCTGCAGCGCATACACAAGGGGCAAGAAGATAACAGACAATGGCGCGAACTCGTTTGGGCAGCAAACACGCGCTGTGTGTGAGATCCTAACATAAATTCGTCAATGCTTGTGAGTCCACCTTCGCAATTCGCGAACATGACTTGGGGCGACGATTCGTGAGTGTGACATCCGCATGCATACTGGCCGAACCACGCAGAACATGCCCGTATTGTGAGACACAAACAGCCATTTTGCTCAGCCAACTCGTCTAGCGTGTACATGTCAGGGCAAGAAAGTTGCAAGGTACACGAGGGTATGGTGCCTCAACGCCCGCCTACTCCCGCTGCTTGACAGGATGCCTCGCAACAACGCAGCGTCCTCCGCGGATCCACTAGCGGATCACAAGCGCTATGAGAAAACCAAGAATTTGAATGCTGGTGCCTTTGGATTTGTTCAGCTCGCAAAGGACAAGCTGAACAAAGGCGCGTATGTAGCTGTCAAGTTTATACCTCGGGGAGAACACATCAACGAGTATGTGGAGGCCGAGATCATCAATCACAGGCAGCTGCTTCATCCACACATAATCCAGTTTCAGGAGGTATTATTTCCCACACTATCTGCGCCCTCTATATCGCCCCATAAGCGCCTCTGCTTGGCCTTCGGCGCAGCGTTTGTGCGTTCTTTGCCATATTTTTGGCGCATTGACAAGCTTTGCAAGCGTAAGCTGTGTGGGCTGACGATGCCATTGCAGAACCTGGTCGCTGGCACAGCACAGCACCTGCACCAAGCTGGGCGACGTGTGACACCGCACGGGGCATCGTGTGTCACGCAGTGCTGCACAACAGGCATGTGTATTGCATAGTGCATCACGCAGTCTGTATAGCACTGCAAGGCAGCACGCAGTATCACGCTTCAAATGAGCGACAGAAATGCCAGCCCCGAGCAAGCCCTGTTCGGGGTGGACGGTTTTGAAACTCGAAGCCAGTCTGTGATCACGCGCCATCTCAGGATGTGCTCCAGCAATTGTGCTGCGGCCTTCCGTCCTGGGCCCACCGCAGAACGATTGAGAAGTGGCAGCGCATCAGCCCTTATTATGCATGCAGGTATTCCTGACGGATCATTACCTCGGAATCGCAATGGAGTATGCGAATGGAGGTGACTCGTTTGAGTATGTGCGGAAGAAGGGTGGCCTCCATGAGAATGAGGCGCGGTGGTTTTTCCAGCAGCTGATCGTGGCTCTAGATTATTGCCATCGCAAGGGAGTCATCAACCGGGATGTCAAGCTCGAGAACACGCTCATACACTGGGCGAGAAAGCCTTTACTGAAGATCTGTGATTTTGGGTACTCAAAGGACATGAAGTACCAATCAGCCCCAGCATCAAGAGTGGGAACGCCTGCATACCTTGCTCCTGAGGTCCGCTACCCTGCATCGCCTGCCATGAGATATACTTCCCGCTACCGCACGGCAGTATTATTCCCTGGTGTGTGCACCTGCAGGTGTGGGAAGGTGTGACCCATCAGTTGGCTAATTGTATGTAGGTGATCCTGAACAAGAAAGGCGATGTTTACGACGGCAAGAAGAGTGACGTATGGAGCTGTGGTGTGATGCTGTACGTGACTCTTGTTGGGCAGTACCCGTTCGAGCGCCCAGAGGACAAAGGGGACCCACAGAAGATGCACAAGATGATTCGCCGTATTGTCAGCGTTGACTACAAGCTGCCCTCGAGAGTAGAAGTATCCGACGACTGCAAGGTCCGCTCATCACCTTCAAAAACTCTTTGATACCTGATGGCCAGACAGTGTGCCACTGGTCCTTTTGGCTGCCCTGCAGCATGCCCATTGGCACGACACCAGCTGCCTAACCCATCCAGCTTGCAGGCAGCACCTGCTTTCTGCCAGAAATGCGACCTGTTTTTTACCCTAGTTGGGTGGTCGTGCTCTGTTCGGCTTGGTGCCGTTCTCGTGTTGGCCGTTCAGTGGTCAACTTTCCATGTGTCATTCTGGCTGCATGTCCCTTCCCAACTGCCCACCTGCTATACGCGTGAGCCTACAGCCTGTGTACGCCGCTGCTATGTTCACAATCGTGCCAATCATCTGCCAGCTGTCAGGCGGTCATGCCTCGTCCGACACCGGCGGGCATGCAGGACTTGTTGAGCAAGATCCTCGTGGCCAACCCAGATGACCGCTTCACAATCAAGGACATCATCCAGCACCGATGGTTCCAGACGGACCTGCCGAGCCGCGCACTCAAGATGAACGACGACTATCTGCAGCTGACTCCCGAGGGCCAGGGCTTCCAGCAGCTGCACGAGATCAAGGCCATCCTCACCGACGCCAAGACCAAGACGGCGGCCCGCAAGAAGGAGGACGACCTCATCGTCGCCGCCACCGAGCTGCAGCAGGCACAATGAGCACGGGTTTGTCATGATGCGTGGCATCTTGATGATCAGTTGCGCGGGCTCTGTCAGCCCCGGGGGCGGTGGGTGGAGTGCTCGGGAACAGGGGAGTTAATGACACATGGCACAGCGGGATATGCACTGATGCGGCCGGTGCCTGCAGAGCACCACGTGCGTCCATGTCGCATTGTGACGAGGGGCTGCATGGCAGGCCGAGCAATGATCCTGGAGTGCTGAGTGCGCCGGCGGTGGCACCGCATGCAGGGGCCGGCGTCGCACTGTACTGGGTGATCATGGCAACAAGCCTGCATGATGTGGCTTGTCGCTGGCGTCTTGTATTTGCGAGCTGCTTTGGCGTGGCGCTGCATGATGCAGGGTGAAGCACCTTACCACTGCGCAGCTCTTGCGTCCACAGGTGTCATCATCCCCAAGCACACGTTTTGGTGTGCCCCGCACCGAATGGTATGTACAAAGACACAGAGAACTTCATGTGTAGTGGAGCCATCACACGAGCATGCACAAGTACTCAGACCTTGCACAACTGGGGGGATTTGCTTTCAAATCGAATCAAGATGTCCGTTGACATGTGTAATGATGTGGCGTTGATATCCAATTTGTAACAGAGTTTCTTGCTGAACGTTCTCTTGGCTGTACAATGACTATAACCTGCTAAATCTTACAGTCCTGTGATGCATCTTGAGTTGCCATGGCTACTGTTCCATTAGACTCTTGCTGACACAGGCTGTACTCAGGATGTGTTTTGAAAGGTGGCATTGTGCACCAACTGTCGACGACAGAAGCACATAGGCTAAACGTAATACGCAGACTTGTATTCTAAGAAAGTGATACACCTCGAATGCTGTAACAAACTCACCGGTTTACATGCTGCTCACTGCAGACTCTTAACGTGGCATCAATCTCTATGGGGGCAGCTGTATATGCAGCCGCGCATGCAAGCCCGAACAAATATGCAACGGGAATAACACCACACTGCCAGCATCGCCTGACCCACCTTCTGCATACTGCATGTATGAAGCTCGTGCATACGCCCTTCCAGATAGCCCACACTGCCAGCATCAGGTGCCTGAGTGATCCCAGTGAGCGAGGGCCTGGTAGTAAGCCTTTGACAGCTGATCGTACTCGGTCTGCTTGGCATGCAGGGCGGCTGTGATGCGACTGACCTGCTGCCCCAGATCCCGCTCGGCCACCAGAAGCGCATCCCGCTCCGCAGTCATTGCAGCCAAGTCCTGCTTCAGCTTTGCACCACCAATGCCACCACCTGCAGCAAGCAGTGCGTCACGTCAGCAAGGCTGTTTAGCTGCATTGTGGGACGCAGGAACAGTGCGTTCTGCAGCAACCCCATTGAAAGTCGCACCAATGCCACTGGGATTCGCAAGCTTCGTCTTGGAGATCTCCTTGCACTTGGTCAGGTAGCGCGCCTCAGCTGCGCCTGCGTCCGACTGTGCATTAGCAAGCGCAGCCTCAAGGCGCCGCTGAATGAGCGCGGCCTCTGCGGCGCGAGTGCTGTGCTTGTCGAGCTCAGACCTCAGCTTCCCAACATCATGTACTGCCTGCACAGCAGCTACCCTCATCATGCACTTGCTGCATCCCAGGCCAGCGCTGTAACACCTGGCAAGCAGCAGCAGTATCGCCTTTGCCAGCTCTGCCAGGAAGCACCTGACGCTATGAGACTGCTTCATGATACCAGGGGCTGCACCCAGAGGAGGCACACCTGCTTCATGCGCGCCTTCTCCTGCGCGATTGTCGCAGCAGCCGCCTCTGCCGCGGCAGCGCTCCTGGCCCGCTCGGCGGCGAGCTCCCGCTCTGCACGGTCAGCAGCAGCATGCGCCGCTGGCAGCTGCTTCGTCAGCAGGGCATGCATTTGTTGACTCTGTTCCTGGCACTTGCGCTCAGCCGCGGCGAGCTCGTCCTGCAGCAGGCGCGCCGTGGAACGTTGCACAGCAAGGCAGTGCCAGGCGGCTGCAGCCCAGGAAGTGCGCATCAAGAGCCAGCATGGGCCGCACCTGTAGGCGACTGCGCTCCTGTGCAAAGGCCTCTGCCTGCCGCGCGTCAGGTGACACCTCCGACAGCAGCGTGGCCGTGCCGCCCTCATCTGCTTTCAGGAAACTCTCAGACTCTATGTACTCCTGAAGGGCACACAATGTGTCAGTGCAGCATCTGTTGAGCATGGACGGCCTGGATCATGTAATCTTCTGTGTGTGCATGGATCTATCCGTCATCATGAGATGGTGTTGCAGGTGGTGGGATTAGGCACGCCGATCAAGAGTAGTAAAACCGCGACGGCAGCAGGGGCGGCGCACCTGCATGCGGCTCACACGCTCGTGGAGGCCCGCGTTCTCCCGCCGGAAGTGCTCCGCCTGCCGCAGTGCCACCGCCAGCCGCAGGTGCAGATCCTCTGTGTCGGTCTCGGCCTCTGCGGCCTTGGGGGTGACGCCAGCGGGCGTGCGCGCCTTGAGCACGCGTGACACGCGCAGCGGCGAAACGCCCCGGCCAGGGCTCATGCCGTCGCCGCGCGTCTGCAGCGGCTGCGCGCTGCTGTTTTCGTTCGTGACGTCACTCTGCGAGGGGTACTCGTCGAGCGCCTGCGTGATGGCCTCGATGTCGGCTTGGAACAGCACCTTGTCCTCATCACCTGCACACACCATGGAGCAAGCACTCAGGTCCGCTGAGGCACACCTCCACTCATGGCAGACATGTCAGCACAGCGGGCCTCAGTACGCAGCATCAAATCGTGGCATGACAGACTGTGCAACTCCTTGAACTCTGGTAGAGACGTGCATGACAGTTAAGAAACAGGCTTACCAGCAAGGTTAACGAGGCCATTTGGCCCATAGGACAGCCGCATGGGGTCGAGCGTCAGCAGCGAGTCCCGCAGGTTCTGGCCCACCTTGGGCGTTGTGCCTTGCGAGGTGCGCCGGGCAGAGCTGTCGGGGCGCATCGGCTCCGCGCACGCCGGAATCGCCCGAGGCGACGTGCCCCTCCCACCTCCGTGCCGCGCCTGCACGCCAAAAGGGGCAGCGGCCCTCTGGGGGGGGTCCATGTCGATCATGTCGTCGACGTCCTGCAGGTCGCGGCCCAGGTCCAGCGGCTGCTCGAGGCGCGCACGCTCCGCCGCGGCCAGCTCCTCATTGCGGCACCGCTTGGGATCAGGCGATGCGTTTGGGGGCACGGCCTGGGGCGTGCGCCCGGGGGTGTGCGGGCGGTAGTTGGGGTTGTGGTTGGGGGTGATGTTGTGAATGGTCTTGTGAGAGAGGGAGCGCTTGCCGGAGGAGGCCGGCCGCTGCGCAGTCAGAGGCGACACCGCCGGGGACGTCTGTGATGCTCTGCGGGAGGGCGGGCCGCTGGAGGTGGAGGGCCGCGCTGATGTGAGGCCCGGGCTGGGTGCCGCAGAGGAACGGTGCCCCGCTGTCTTGGGGCGCTCCGCACCAGACAGCCTGCGCTGTGAGCGCTTCTTGTCAGACTGCACCACAGCCACAATTATGATCGACTGTGAGCTCGGATGCTGGGGCACAGGAGCGGCCTGCACAGGAGTCTGTGTGAAGAAAGCGCACATTCATGACGATCGCAGCAGCATCGAATGTTGAGGTGACTGGGGAACGGCGGCCTCCCTCCCCTGTGCTCCCACGGCGGTTTGCAGGGCCACGAGCGGCTGCTGCCACCATCCGCAGTGGCACAGTCCGTGTCCGGCTGCGCTGGGCAGCTGAGCCATGAGACGGCGACCGCGCGGCGGCACCCCTCTTGGGCTGCAGGTGTGTCGGTGAAGGCAGAGCATCGGGCTCGGCAGAGTCGGCGTCCAGCACACTCTCCAGCAGCGTCTCCTCGTCCGCAGCGGTGCTGACGCCCGCAAGCATGATGCTGGCACTGAGCGACTGATTCACAAGCGTGTCTGTGATCGCCGTCTGCCGCAGCTCTTCATCACGGCGCGTCACGGGCGCGGCATCGTCACCCAGATCCCGCGCCGCGCTGCCACTGCGGCGTGCGCTGCGGCGAGGCATCCCTGGGCTCTCACAGAACGTCGGCTGCAGCGATGGGCTGCCAGCACCCCTCTCTTGCGCGCCGACGCCTCCTCCAGGCAGCTCGAGCGGCGGGGGTGGTGTTGATGGCCGCTCCACTGGTGGCTGCGGTGGTGGCCCAGCGGCAGAGTCAGGCACTTGCATTGCCTCCCGCTCCAGCTGGGCGTAGGCTGCCTCGTCCAGAGACGGAAAGTCTGGAACGCTCATTGAGTCATGGTCATCGGCAGCGGTGTCATCTACGGCATCCACCGGGATCTCCTCGATCGTCGTCGCCATGCCGCCGGGGTGTGCAGAGCCGGGCAGGCCCGCAGCACTGCCTTGCAGCATGCGCCACACGCGGTCGGCGCACGAGTCGGTGACGCGGAACGTGCTGCTGGCGATGGGGTGCAGCACAGTGTCCCCAGGGGTCTCTGCTGACGCGCGGGGTGTGTTGCGGTCACGGCGCAGAGAAGGCCGGCCGGACACGGGTGGCGTCGGCTGCAGGGCATCGCTGCGCGGCGTGGTGGAGGCGGAGCGCCTGCCCGACCTGCGGCGTCCTTTGCTCACATCGCTGGGCGCTTCAGGAACAAGGATGTACTCTTGTACTGGCTTGCCATCAGCACCGCCGGTCTTGCTCATGTCCTCAGCGGTCAGCGCAGCAGGAGGTGTGACGTCGGTGATGGATGTGGCCCTGGTGCCCCCTGAGTGGGCTGGTGATGATGCTGCCAGCATAGGCGCCCCGGACTGCGGTGGTGTTGGCAGCAGTCCTGCCGGCCCCATTGCGGCAGCAGAAGTGGGCTCGACAAGGCTGTCCTGCCCGGTGATGGCGGTGCCGGGCACCTCGGGCACAGGGACATACTCGGACACGGAGGCTGTTTCATTAGCCATGCCTGGGCTGAGGTGTACAGGCGTCACTGCATCACCAGTCAGTGGCGCCGTGAGGTTCTCTGCGTCGTGGCGGGCAATCCACGTTACTGACGATGGTAGCGACGTGGACGCGCTCAGTGCACCAACGACGGCAGCACCGCAGATGCCAGAGGCGATCCCAAGAATGGAGTCTGTGCCAGAGGCTGCAATCATTGACTCTGTAGACTCTGGCACACCTGCATAGAGACAGTGCGTCGTCAAGCATTGGCAAGGACTGGTCGGGAGAGCATCAGTGGTTTGTGCATGCTCCAATGGAGCGGTCACCGACGGGCATGGGCAATACATGGCTTCAAGCAGCCTTCATGAGATGAAATGGGCCCGCACCAGTGGAGTTGCGGAGTGATGCACACATAGCAAAGTCCTGAGACATCGCAATGGAAGACACCGTGCGGCTGTGCATTGACATGTCTGTCTCAATGGCCGGGCCGCCAACGTCCACTGGTGTCTCATCTGCCTGAGCAGGCAGTGCCACAGCTGTCGGGACGGGAGACTCCAAGCGAGTGCAAGCGTCCTCGTCATGTTCGACGACGGCATCGCTGCACTCCATAGACAAGTCGGGCACAGCCTGATGCCAGTCGCCCACCAGCGCGCCCACATCCACCCGTGCTGGAACATCCTGCTCGTCAGCAGGGGCGACGTCTTCCTGCATGTCCTGCTCTCGAACTGCATCCGGCTGCTGCGGCACTTGAAACCGGGAAGCTGACGGGGAGGCGTCGCCAGGCCCAGGCCCAGCAGTCTCATTCTCATCGCCGCCTGCATCGTCTGCGCTGTCAGTGTCCTGGCCCGCTGGGGTCGGCACCATGGCTGCAGTCGCTGCTGCAGCAGCATCGCACTCTTCTGCCTGCACTGGCGAGAGCATGGGAAGTGGCTTCGATGTGTCCGGGCCAGGCTCAGGGGCCGTCTGTCCAGGCTGGTCAGCGCTGTCAGTGGGCGCCATTGCGAGCGGCACGCTGCCCCCAGAGAGCAGCACACTCTCCGCATTGACCATGGCGCAGTCCTCGCCATCAAACCTCTCTGCGGTCGCACCCTCGTCCTGGTCCCCAAGCACTGCCGTCGTTGGGGAGCCGTGGTCATCGGGCGCCTGCAGCGCCTCTGCCGCGTCTGCCATGTAGCTGGTGAAGCGTGCGAGCAACACAGCCGTGGGCGTCGCAGCCACGGAGTCGGTTTCCTCGCGCACCAGGGCAAAGCTCTGCGACTGCATGTTCTGTGGCACCGGGACCGCGGTGGCAGCGTCTGGCGTCTTGGGCTGGTCATCAGCAGCACACTGTGGGGTGGCCGTGGCAGACGGCTGATGTGCTTCCACCACCCGCGTGGGCGTGGGGACGGTGGCTAAAACCTGAGGCATTGGCAGTACCTCCGTCTGGGGTGTCAGAGAGCCGCGGGCTTCTGCTGCCGGTGCGAATGTGATGGGAGCGGCTGAAACGGAAGGCAATGGCAGCACCTCGGTCATCGGGGTTGGTGAGCGCACGTTGCCAGTGGAAGGCAGCAAGTTCGACACAGGGGCGGCTGTCTCAGGGGTGGGAGAGCGCAACACGGGGTCGCTCACGGCCGGTGCGTATGCTGTTGGAATCACCATTGTTTCTGGAGTTGACGAGTGGGGGGTTTCGCCTGCTGTGTGGGGACGGACCAATGCTGACGGGGCGTGGGTGGCCCATGGCATCACGGCTGTCTCCGGTGTCGGTGACCGGATCCCTCTGTCTGCTGCTCCGGGAGGAGTGAGCAGCGCAAATGCATGATCGTCATCAGCAGCCATCATGACGGTCTCCGGTGTTGGGGAGCGGGCTGTGTTTTCCTGAGCACCTGGTGGTGGTCCTCGGGCCATCAGTGCATTGTCATCGGATTGCACCATAGCCATCTCAGGAGTTCGCAGCCGGGCCGGCCCTGTCGCTCCGTGAATGACTGTGGTGGGGGTGGGTACTTGCTGCGCCTGTGGCCACAGAGCAGTCACAGGTGTACCCGCAACAGATCTGGGCGCTGCAACGATCGTTGGCGGAGTTCCTGCCATGTCTGTGGCAGGCGTGGGCGTTTGCAGGGGCGTCTGGAGAGGAGCACTCCGCGCATCAGCACGCTGTGAAATGCTCTCGTCTGGAGCCTCCATTGAAGGCATGCCACTTTCCGGGGCAGGGGTGCTGCCGGCCATGTCGCTGTCCTGCGCGCCCGTTGCAGGTGGAGGCATGCCACCGGCCATATCAAAGTCAGGACGCATGGGGGCTGCGTCTACTGCAGGCCGGGAAGGTGTGTTTGGCAAGGAGGTTGACATGCAGGGTGAGGACTCGCCCACACCCATTACAGGTGCAGTGTGCTGCATCTCCTGACCATCCAGTAGGGGGCCCACCTGCGCAGCACCGTCATCGGATTGATCATCAGACATCGGCGTGCAGCACTGAGTCGCTATACGCTAGTTGTGAGTTGACAGCTTAATCGCACCGCTGTCATGGTGCAGGATCTGCCGAGATGCAGAGGTACAGTCAGGTACAGTGGCATTACAACATCAAGCAGCATAAACATGAGCATGCTGCAGGTCACACCGCTGTCATGCCATCTACAGGCGCAGCTGCATGTGGCGATGGAGACAGCATTTCCTCCACAGCGGCCTCAGGCTGAGCGCGAGGGGTGCTTGTCGAGGTAGGCTCGGGCACGTCCTCCAGCATTGCATCGTGCAGGAGTGTGTCACCTTCAGCGGCCGCAGCAACACTTGGTACGGCCGAACCTCCAGAGGGTGTGGGATGGAGAACAACTGAATCGTCACTGCCACGAACATCGTCCCCCGCATTACTCTGCACGCCACACGCAGTCAGTCTTTGCCTGAGACCAGCTCAACGATGTAGACTCCAGTCTACAGGTGGAGCCTGCCACCTAAATCAGGCACAAACAACACATGCACAGCACCCGGACAATCCGTTTGCTATGTATGCATTCATGCCAAGTGCACAGGTACTGCTGTCCGTCACGTCACGGCGGCATCTTTGCAAGTGCACGGGTATGAACGTCAGAGAGGGCTGCTCACTTGCTGACCGTCGACATCAGGCAAGTAGACACAGACACTTGCATATCTGGCGCACACCTGAGCTTGTGTGCTAACCTGCAGGGGGTCACATTCCTTCTCGATTGGCTGCTCAGTGTCAGCTTCTCCGGGCTCCTCCTCGGCAGATGTGAGCAGAAGGGCAGCGTCAAAGTCAAGCGCACCAGATCGCTGGTGTCGGTGCCGTGCTGGCGCAGGTCCACTGGCATCAGTGGCTGCAGCCGCACGGGCAGCTCCGCTCGATCCCGAGCGCAGGACACCGCTGGATCCAGCCTGAACAAGGGCATCAGATCCACCGCTTCGCTCAAGGCACTCGATGATGGGGGAGGAAACATCTGGCCGTGAGGGTGGCTCTTGCAGGAGCGGTGCCTGGCTGGCCAGGGCAGATCTCGCAGAGACAGTTGGAGCAGCTTCTGCTGCCTGGGAAGGGTTAGATGCAGCGCCGGGAATGGGCGCATCAGAGCCATGGCGTGGAGCTGCCTCCTCAACAAGTTCGCAGACAATACCCGACACACTCGCACACCTGGCAAGATCACACGGATGGTGTGGTGGCACAGCCTCATCAGACGGTGGGGTTGGCACCTGTGATAATCCCAGAAATGGCGCAGGGGTGTGACCGGCATGCTCCAGGCGGTGCTGCTGTTCTTCTGGAAACTGCTCTGCCGATCCTTCATCACATGTGCTAAAATTGCCCGACATGCCAGAATCAGACATAGATGCACCTCTGCTTGCTGGTGCCACCACTGGTGTACACGTTGGAACAGGGACGTGTGCCGAAAGAGTCGGTGGCGTCAGCCCATGCGTTGTCGGAGTTTTTGAAGCAGTCGAGTCTCCCAGGAGTTGTGGCGTTGACAAATCATTGGGCAAAGTCGGCTCCTCAGTTGTGTGGTCACCACGAGAGCCAATCTTTGGAGTTGCACCTGAAATGCCAGGCCTGCAAGCACAAACACTGGTGACACAGCTGCCACGTGCATGCACCTGCTACACGAGCGCATCCCACATGATGTGTGCCGATTCAACTGTCCTGTTTGTGACTTTACCGCACCTCGCGCCTGGATGGTTGCTGGGATTCAGATCCACTGGTGTGCGGTTAACAACCTGCACATGCGCATCGATTAACATCTTCGCATTGACAGTGATACGCCCGAATCACATACAGCGATCGTACATCTGGATTCCCGGTGCCCTGCTGTCGATGTGCGCCTACTGCCGCGGCACTTGGAGGTTTGCTTCCTGAGCCCCGCGGCGTGGCTGACCAACTCATGCTCGAGCTCAATAGATTCCGAGCAGCCATCAACATCGCTGGCGATGTTGCTTGCAGCATGGGCTCATTGTCTTGCGGGGTCTCTGACGCTTGGTTAGGTAAGCTTTCCAAAGGTCGCAACGGAGAGCTCGGTACCTCAGGTACATCCGCCTGATTTGCGCTCTTCCCTCTACGAAGCGGACTTCGACCCCCTAAACCATATCCGCACTGTTTAGTGCCCACTTGCAACGGCGGTGCAATGATCAGCAACTGTGGCCGCATCACACCTTCCCGTTTATTCTCCCAGAGCGAGAAAAGGGCTCGAAAGCCTCTCGGAGGAGTTCGCCCAGGAGTAGTGCCTGGAGTATTCTTGTCTCTCATTCTGATGTATTAAATCCTGCGGGCAGTGAAGCATCGGTGAAACCGAGGCGAAGCAGCGATGACTGGTACTAGACTCGCGCACAGCTGAAGCATCAAATCATAATTTCACATATGCCACATAGCTGTTTGCGGTGATGCTGGCCTGGCATGATTTGTCCAGGAACTGATTTGGGGTGTTGTTACCTGAGGCCAGCATCGAACAGGCGCCTCTTCTGAGACGTCTCTGCACCAAAAATGATCAAGGGAGATGTCCTAACAGCACAATGTCACGCTGTGACGGGTTACTGCCGATATCCTGACGTCCTCGTCCGGACAAATACCGTGTGCACAGTGAAACTTACAATCGCATGCACAATTGATGTATCGCATTCCGGGCTCGCCTGACGAATTGAACACAGAGTCTGAAGGCTGAAACTTTCAGTGATGCACATTCGCCGCATCGCAGCGCGAAGACCGGTTGAGCTCCACAAAGCCCTGGTCGAGCTCGGTCTTTCCATCGGTGTTTGGTGTCTACAAGCGGCTTTGATGGAGTGCTGGTTAGCGACCCGCGGGCTGCATGCGCTGCATGCGCTGTTTCTGTACGGCATGGGCCCGTACCCTTCCCTCTGAGCACTGAACTAGCACTAAAATGTGGCGTCTGCCTCGCAGAAGTTTGACATCGAGGGTCGCGATGATTCAGACAACACCAGTCCTGCCCGTTCCGTAGTCCACATTCGTTCGCACTGCCCTGCTGATTGAGACTACATGAGGTCGCAGGTCTGTTCGATCAGCCGTATCTTTGGGCGTGGAAATATTCGTTTAGCTCGCAGGCATGGGCGCTCAGCCGTTGCTCGGGGACGCAGCGTTGTGAGCACAGCTGCCGCAGTAGCTCCGCCGGAGCAGATCAGCGGGCTACCCGAGTTCCTACAAAGCCTAAAATATGACGATAAAGGACTCGTTACTGTGATTGTCCAGGTATGATCCAACGGATGCGTGCCAGACGTACGTGCCTTCGAGCTGAACGGCCACTCTCATGGACATACTGATCTACAACGCCCTGCAGAACATTGACTCGGGCGAGCTCGCCATGCAAGCATTTGCAGATCAAGCTGCACTATCGGAGACGCTTCAGACGGGCTTAGCCACATTCTACTCTCGTAGCCGGCACGGGCGGTGGTGTAAAGGAGAGACGAGTGGCAATTTCATCCAGGTGAACCACTACAAGCACCACTCTGCCGCCTCTTGCAGAGCTTCAGTCGTGTTCTATCCACCATGATCGCCCGAATGGCGCAGCTCATTTTAACAATCTCCGCAGTGTATACCTTCAAGACATCTCAGCAGTGTCGCGCAGGTGCTGTCAGTGTGTTTCGATTGCGATAAAGACTCCATCATCTACCTGAGCGAGCCAAAGGGGCCGTCTTGTCATACTGGTGCCAAGAACTGCTGGTTCCAGACAGCTAGCATCCAAGATGGCAAGCTGCAGGTGCAAGGCGAGCACACCAGCACGCAGCACGCTCCACGCACGAGCCTGAAAGAGCTCGAGCACACGATCATGATGCGGCAACAAGAGGCAGCCAACGACCCGGGTATGCTCATCAGCATAGCCACATGTTTCGGCCATGTCAACAGACTTGGGCTCAAGTATTGCTGCACACACCGTTGCATGCGCTGGCAGGAGCACAGCTTGTGGCCGATTTCTCAGCACGCAGAGCTCATGCGGGATGAAGTTACCACGCCACGCATGCAGACGCCAAGCCAAGCTGGACAGCGAAGCTGCTGTCGAACCCTGAGCTCCTCTGCTCGAAGATCCGGGAGGAGGCAGGGGAGCTGTGTGACACTGTGACTGAAGGAGAGGGGCGCGAGCGCACGGTGTCAGAGGCGGCAGACCTGCTGTACCACGCCATGGTGCTGTTGCAGCACGAGGGCGTGGAGCTGGAGGAGGTGGCGCGAGAGCTGCGCCGGCGGTTTGGGGTCAGTGGAGTCGAAGAGAAGGCGGCACGCAAGTGAGCATGCATCACGCAAGCATGCCAGTATGCAGGCTGTGTACCACCCTGTGTGTTTAGGGTCGTCGCAGTCATGCGTACTATGAGTAGTTGAGATAGAGTCCTAGGCTGCGTTGGTGAACGCAACTGCCCGACCTTGCGCCAATGCCGGTGCTCCATGGTGCTAGCTCGTGTGTGTTGGCTTACTAGTAACGAGCGTGGGACAGAATGCAGCCATGTCCGGCGTCGCGGGACATCCCAGTGGGCGTGCTGTCCTGTTCTGGGCTGTCCAGTCTGAAGCAATGATTGAATCAAGGCCTACGTTATTGTGCGGCACATCCGTATGTGGTGCTGTACTTGCACTCTGTCCAGCCGTAAATAAGAGCATCACCACTGATCTCCGCAAAAATTGCCCTGCAGTGGGACGCAGCAAAGTACGCTGTCCGCACCCTTGGGCGCAGTTGCTGCACCAGTCATGGCTCATCTGTCAGAGCATCGGCAGGGGCTGCTGTGGGCAGCAGCATGGTATCTACTCAAATACCGACCCACGGCGCGCACAAGAGTGCAGCAGCTCCAGCTGCTGCAATTGTGGTTCCTTAAATCTCACAGCTATCCAACCAAAAAAAAGTATCTGACTGACCCTCTCATTCAGGGTGTGGCCATGTGGGCGGCGTCAACATCGCAGTACGGGCGATCACTTGAGCACGTCATCGGGCGCAGGCATGGGCACTGGCTCCACAATCTCGCCATGCAT
This sequence comes from Ulva mutabilis, assembly GCA_900538255.1. Lineage (NCBI taxonomy): Eukaryota > Viridiplantae > Chlorophyta > Ulvophyceae > Ulvales > Ulvaceae > Ulva > Ulva mutabilis. The sequence goes on from UNSF01000106.1 coordinate 286,790, forward strand.
GACGGGAACTGTGGGCGATGGCGCCTTGACGGGGATCTCTTCCGCAGGGATCTCGGGGAACGCGGGCGGAAACGGTTTTAGCGGCTCGCCGACCGGCGGCGCAAAGCAGGCGAGCACCAGAGTGCGTACGGCGGCTTTGTTTTTGTGGTACTCCTCCCACCGCATGCGACTGTACGTGATGTAGTCAAAGTCGATCACCGAGAACTTGGCCTGCATGCATGCCAGCACATCAGCAGTGTCGATGGCGGTGTGGCCCGCGCCAAGCGTAGAGTTTGGCGACAGGAGGACCGTGCGGAAGTGGCGCACCTGCAGGATGGCCCACACGCCCCAGTAGATGTGGGACGCGAGGGCGAATGCGTTGGCCTCCGCGACGGCCATCTGCACCTGCACGCACCGCATGCCACTCAGCATGAATTCATACAGTCCTGGACAACCAGGTGTACTCCAATGCCCACCTGATCACTGACGGTGAGCCTGCAATGGACTGACCGCCTGTGTACACAACAGCGCGAGCATATTACATGGCTTGGCGCACACCTGCTCGGGTGACACGCTTCGAACAGATCCGGTTTCAAGATAAGCCCGCAGAAAGTTGGCCTGCTGCTGTGGTGTGGGAAAGTGCTCCCACTCGCAGTCAAAGCCCGCCCATTCGTTGAAGTGATTACCTGCAGAGCACGTACATGTGGGTGACCCACTGCCGGGGCGAGATGTTATGGCCAGCACAAAATAGCAGGCAGCGCACCCCAGTCAAAGCCACGGAATGAGTAGCACCCATACTCAAAGTCAATGAGTTGGACCGGCAGGTCAGCCATCTCCTCGACAGTCCGGTCAGCGGACCCGCCTACGAGAAGGATGTTGCCGGACAGGAGGTCATTGTGGCAGAATACCACGGGCGAGTGCGTGCTGTCACACAGAGCCTGAGCCTCTGAGACCTCTACAGCCATGGCTTCAAAGTCTAGAGCAGCGATTGCAGCGCTCTTGCCCTCGTCCTCAAACTCGAGATTCCTGGCCATGTCCAACCTGCTGACAGGCCAGAGTCAGATGCATGCTGGTCCCGCAACATGAACCAAGCACGCAAGTGCCAGGGGAGCATACCACTTTGAGATGGTTGGCCACAGTCCCGGACTGCGGTCAGCATGCTGTATGTTGCAGGCATGATACTCTGCGATACGTTGCGCAATTTTAGGCACCAGAAGAGGGTGGCGCATGTCTGAAGGTGTCATGGTGTACACATCGAGGTACTTCTCCAGACGACCATTGTTAAACGAAGCCAGCAACTGCGCTCCGAATCCGTACGCATTCAGCTGTAATGTATTGGACGTCTCCACTCGTCTGTCAATGAAAATCTCAGTGTTCTCTCCAAACCTTCGGACGACAACAGGCTGGTCCAGTGCACTATTCTTCAGTAGATATAGCTTGTTCGTGATTCCTCCGCCTATGCTCTTGATCTGTAACGTATATTGTAGGGATCACAGGTTGACACAAGTGGCAGATGGCTGTCAGCAGATCGGTGACAAGCTGTAGACAAGGTCGCACTTCGCTCTGATCTGCCATCGCCCCGCCCTTCGGGTGCAGACTCTGCTCACATATTGCATTGATCTGATCTGATACGTCCTCGCGAGAGTCGTCCAGATCAATTTCTACATGTGGGATGGCAGAACAAAGAACCGCATCCTGCTCAGCATCCATGCTGTCCGACCGCATCACCGGTAAAGCTCTAGAGACTGCGTTGAGCACCCGTGATCGCTGATACTGGTCAAGACAATTCACATAAATGCACCTAGATGCAGCTCGTGTTTGACGCTACCGTCAGTGCCTGTAGACGAACAGGTGCCCGTAAGCTCTTGGGCGCAGTTCTTGAACGGCAGGCTGGGTACGCACGCACGCAAAAAGCAAGAAATTTGTGGCCACGATATCACCTGCATCTAATGGAAGTAGGCAATTGCGATTTCACTGCAGCGACTGTTCAGCACATACATACAGTTGTTTGCACAGGCAGCATGACGCTGTACCGTGTCGTGAGTGTCATGCGCCAACACCACGACTATGGCCTCTGCAGAGCCATAGCGAGCCCGTGGAGTAGCTGCAGGCCATTGACAGACAGCCAAAGCGTGTGTTGCCTTTGATCGGTTTGGATCAACAGCTAAGGATGTTGTGTCAGTGCGTTTGCACAGTGGCTCTGTGCACCCGCGTTGAAGGCTTCCCAGTGCGCAAAGCATGGCCTTGTCGACGGACGAAAATCGGATACGTGTTTTTAATGCGTATGAACGCGGTCGAATGATGAGTGGGTCGCTGGAGACAACGGTGTAGCCAGGTTGTGTCGATCCCAAGCTGCCACGCGGCTGAAAATCGATCTCGACGGCCGATGAACTGCAAATCGTAGTATCTGCTGTCGGATTTGACTTCGTGGCTCCTGTGCTGCGGTGGATACAGCAGTCTCATAAGGCTGGAGATGCTGAACAAGCGGTGCCCACCAGTGAACACGGTTTGCACGGAGACCGACACATGCAAACATGGCAAACACATGGAAACCACACATAGGAGTTCAAGCAATGGATGCAAACGTATGTGTTGAACTCGTTTTTTCAAGCAGGTACACTGTCCTGTCACGTAAAATGGCTACATGGATACTGGGCCATGGCTGCTTGCCCATATGTACTAACTGTGGCGATTACAGGTCAGGCATGTGAGGCATGATCACTCATTATGGTACGAAGTCTTGCAGACTCAAGGTCCTGAAGGTGGTAGAGCAAGCAGACTAGCATGCATGGCAATGATCACAATCATGGCCAAGACATTACACAAGCCGAAACAATAGCAAACAGTGCTCCCACAAATCTACTCATGTTTCTAGTTTAAATTCAGATACGTTGCATGCATATCAGGACAGCAACACTTCCAGTGCTGCCAATTAGCTGTGTTGCTTTCTTGCTCACCACCGGCAGCTCGTCATGCGGTGCATCGCTGATGCTTCACCAAGAGACGCTAAGTTGGGGCCACTCCATGCCCAGGCGGACATCGACAGAGCAGCCCTTCATACGAGCTCAGCAGAACAAACTACGCATCAAGCACTGTAGGTGGCCGCTGGTACTACTGCGGCCATGCAGCAGTCATTGGCAATGTCGCTGGCCCGCTTGCCTGCACCTCATGCGTACGCAGTACCGTTGCATCGAACGTCCCGCAGCAACTGCACGTCTCGTCCTGCAACACAGTCTTAATTGTGGAGAACCATGTAAGCCTGGCCGGCAGACCGCGCTCCGTCCGTGTTCTCCCCTGGTATCGCAGTGCCGCCAGGGTGCTGCGGGCCCCCTAAGGGATCCCCAGGGTGCAGCCTGCCGATGGCGGACGAGGTGGTGGGTCTTATGGCGTGACGTGCTTTGGAGCGTTCGTGAATTGCGGGCCCATGTGATTGTGTGCGCGTTATGAGTGGCCGTCCGGCAGTCGACGTGAGGGCCACGTGGCAAACAGGGGAGCCATGGCACATGCATCCACTTACAGCCCCAGCCATGCATGAGGCTGTAAGTGGATGCATGTGGATGCCGGCCGGTAGAGGCCAATACGGAGACATGTGCGCACTTGAATCGCTAGTTCTGTGTATGTTGTTCGCCTTGCCCATCCCGGTGTGCGTGTGTCCTCACGACTTGGTGCTGTGCCGCTTCCTGGCGCGTTGGTTCCGTGCTGCCCTCACCAATGGGCCTGTCTGCTACTCTACGCGCACCTTGCCAAGTGCTGTTATGCAGGACAGCTGACCAGTGGCCGGCATGCAAGCAAGGTCACGCTGACCTTGCGTACACATGGCGATGTGTCGGCGGGTAACCTGCAGCGACAGCCGCGGGTGCACGCCGCAGACACACGAGGGCAAGAGACGGCGCACATGCATGCGTCCAATCAGGTGGCAACACACTGTGATAGATCCAGGCCTCAGCAGCGCCAAGGGAACAAAGCAGGAAACAAAACAAAAAAAGCGAACAAACAGTCACAAACAGCACGGTCAATATCACTGGACGGTCACTGGACGGTCCGTACGAGCATGAGGCATATTCACCCGAAACAGAAACAGCAGCGCGCACACACAACGCACGAAGAGCGCTACACCGTACAGTCTATGTCATGCCATGCACAGGCAACAGGTTTCTGGGACCACGGCGCCCAGCCGGGGCCGAGCCGACTACAGCAGCCCGCATACACACGGGAACAACACGCCGTCCCACAGGTCCGCGGCCACCTGCGGCGGCCGTGGCCCCTGGCCACAGGTCACCTGCAGCTGATGCCGTGGTCACTGCCCTAAACGCCGCGGTCCGAGCGGCGGACTGGGACGGGCCGGGGCGAGATATGGAGTGCGACAGAGACAACATGAATCATGTGTACAAATGCAAGGCCCCTTGCATCGGAGGCAATTGTGCGGATCTAGACTGGGCCTGGAGCGCAGGTTTGCAGGACAGACACAGCAATAGCTATCTCATATCGTTCCTCAAGCGGTTCGACTGTTATGGGGTGCCCCTATAAAACACCGTCCCACGCGTGGACACGGTAGCACGTGCCAGTCGGTGAAGACTACAATGCGTAAGGCACCACAAGCTGCACAGTGAAATGACTCTGGAGCTCTTGGCTGGAAGTAACATGCGCCGAAACGCGACACGTGTAGCGTACGCAGCATGTCAGGTTTCTTGAGCATGTTTTGGCATGCACGGCATCGCGCCAAAGCTCACGGTCAATGTGATATTTTGAATGTAGAGCCACTGTGATATTTCGAATATAGAGAGGCGTGAGGTAGAAAGGTTGCTAGTCCACAGTACGTTGTGTGTTGTTCGATACCCTTGAAGGCCCAGTCGCCTTATATACAATTGGCGACCTGTGTGCAACTCCTGCCTTTAGCCCATTGCAATGTGCTAATTCCCCACACACGCCAGCACCCCTTTTGAGAAGGGTCTATGCTCACGTCAGCCCTGCTCTTCGTGAGCAGGTCAACGGAAGCAGTGCTGGTGACCACTTAAACAGTGTCCCTACGGCGGCGCCCCTGTGTACCACACGAGGAGGCTAGCCCGTAAGCAACGGGTGTGCCACCGGGACCTTCCTGGAACCTTCAGGAAGTCTTACGTACTGTGTGCACGCTGGCACGGTACAGTCAAATAGTTTCATGCAATGAAACCGTTGAAAGTCCAGCTCCGTGAGCGCAACGGCCCGGTACGCTGCAAGGCTCGCTACGGGACAAACTGAGGCAGTAGACAATTTTAAGCCTGTTTAGCACGCCAGGCATACTCAGGGAAGCATTTGGGATGGGCCTGCGTCGTGGATCTGTGCGCGGCTGGCGTGCAATGCCTAAAGTCAATGGCAAGCTTATCAGGCGCAGGCCTTAAGCTTTCGCAAGGCCATGGTCAGTGTGGAGTCTGCAGTGCAAGCCCACGCGCGCTGCCTTCCGGCGCAAAAACTTTGGTGCTGTGCGCTCTGGAAATTGACCTTATGGATCCGAATATTTGAGGGCGGGCCAGGAGCAGCGCAGAGGCAGGCGACCGCACAGAAGGCTGACATAATCTGTTTGCTTGTTGCCTGGTCTGTTGCCTCGGCGCTGCTGAGTCCTAGATCTGTCACTGTGAAACACAAGGCTGGCATAATTGGTTGTGCATGCGTGTGCAAGTTGGCGGCTGCTGCCCTCGTGGCTGCCGGTCACGCAACTCCCTTTTTCCGAGGCCCGACCTTACGCATTGTGGCAAATCCCGACAGGTGCGTGTGGTGTTACACGGAGATGAACGCAAGAGCCCGGCAGCGAGGTGAATAGCAGGAAATCAGACGGCCAACACCCCCCGAAAGCAGACAGCAACAAGCAGCAACTGTCTCAGGCGAAAAGTCGAAACGAACCGACACAACCACACGACCGGGCCGCGGTTGCAGCGGCGCAGGCCGGCCCCACGTCTTGTCGTGCTGGCCCGCCCTGCCTTCCCACGGATGGCCAAGGGCTGCCTCGGGGAGAGCGATGTGGCGCCGCCAGTGCCCTTCGCGCCCCGCCCTCAGGCCCCTACCAGGCAGCCGGAGGGGGCGGGCTGGTACGCGATGCGCTGCAGGGGGCGTGCGCCCCCAGGCTCTCATGGGCAGGGGGCCCGTGCTGGAGTGCTCGCGTGGCCGGCTGTGGTGGGGGTGCTGTTGTTGGGGGGTCGGTGGTGGCCGGGTTTGTAGGGGTGGGCGGTAGTCCGCGGTGTGGCAGGTGGTGGCTGTGTGGGGCTGTGGCGTGGGTGCCGCGATGGTGGGGTGCGGGGGTGCGGATGTGTGTGGACGGGTGGGTGTGGTTGTGTTAGTTGTGTCGGTTCGTTTCGACTTGTCGCCTGAGACAGTTGCTGCTTGTTGCTGTCTGCTTTCGGGGGTGTTGGCCGGCTGCTTTCCTGCTGTTGCCCTCGCTGCCGGGCTCTTGCTTTCATCTCCGTGTAACACAACCACACGGGAGTAATACACGACCGACAGGTGCGTGTGGCGAAAGGCGGTGCACGCGGCCTTCGCGGATTGCAACCACATGTGGCCACAAGCAATGTATTCCGTGAAGCTTGCGAGATCTCGCCGGAATCGCCTCCTACTGAGGGCCCATAGCACTGGGATGTGTTTGTGGCTACACGCAAGGCTATGTCGTCGGTATCACGTCGTGTAGTACTCCCGCCAGCAGGACAGTAGGCATGGCCCCAAAAGTTACATGGCAAGTCATATACGCTAACGCTATATGTTATGTAGTATACATGTAAGCGATTCGGGGTTATGATCACGCGTGTAACGTTACATTCCGCGTGTAACGTTATCGACGTGATATCGGCGTGTCACACAGTGATAGATCTAGGACTCAGCAGCGCCGAGGCAACAGACCAGGCAACAAGCAAACAGACAGACAGGCCACCGTAAGCACCAAGGCCACGCACCGCACGAGCAAATGCCAGAACGAACTAACGCCAGCGCGAAAGCAGACACTCACACACCACGCAGTACCACGCAGGCCACGCGCACACCAAACACAGTCAGCACTCGCTGGGCCCACAAGCGGTCGCTGACTCGACACTAGCAGTCTGCACGGGCGCGCCAGCGTGCGCTACGGCCATTTCCGAGGCCGCGAGGCACAGGTCCCAGGAGCTGCAGCCACAGCCAGCCCGGCAGCACGAGCGGTGTCTGGGGAGGGGGGCAGAGGAGAAACGGCGGACGTGCGTTGGGAGGAGGGAAGAGGGAGGGAGGAGGAGGGACGGGTGCGGGGGGGGGGGGGGGTGCGACGCAAGCCTATGCGCGATGGCCTGTCAGCGCCGGCAGGCTGTCTGTGGGGACAGGAAGGCCCGGCAGCAGCGCCCGTCCGACCAGTCTAGCACGGAGGGGCGCGGCCGCGCGGGCTTGGATGTTGTGGACAGGTCGCGCATGGCATTGATACCGGCGTGATATACACGCAATCGGCGTTACATGGGGGTGTTTGGCATGATATAAGCACACAAGGACATGATATGGGCACAGAGACAAGCACAGAAAGGCGCAGAATGATATAGGTATCACGAGTTATTGTCTGAACGTTGCATGTTCACTTCCTCACGTGCCGAGCATTTCCTCCGATGCTGAGCAGCCTTCCCATTGCTTCAGCTGAGGTCCAACATGTCTACCTCGTCCTCATCAATCCCAAACTCCTCCATCAAGAAGATCATCATGCTCGCACATTCACGAGCCAACCTGCTTCTGTTTTTGGAGTGGAAGTTTTGGAGTTGACTACCACAACAGCTTCTTCCTCACTGTCTTGTTCAGTCATGGTTTATGCACGTCCTGAGAACTCAAACTAGAATGGTATCAGATCATCTGGTGTTACACGGAGATGAACGCAATAGCCCGGCAGCAAGGGCAACAGAAGGAAAGTAGACGGCCAAAACCCCCCGAAAGCAGACACCAGCATAAAGCAATCACTGTCCCAGGTGAAAAGCCACAACGAACCGACACAGCCGACACAACCACACCCACGCACCCACACGCATGCGCACTCCCGCACCCCTCCACCACGGCACCCGCGCCACAACCGCACACAGCAACCAAGCACAGTGTCATATGCGGACAGCTATTGGCAACTTCAGTCCTAAAGCACGACCTCATCACTGTGGCTTGGAGGCGGGTGCTCATGCGCGCGTCGCTCGCTTCATCGCTTGAGCCGCACGTTGGCAAGCTCCCCGGGCGCATACGCGTGCTCCGCCTCCGCGGCAGCCGGCAGTCGCCACCAGCCGCGCCGCCGGCGGACTTTACGCGCCCGCCGGCTGCGCCGTCTGCGAGTGCACCGGCCGCGCCGTGTCAGCAAGACCCGCAGCCGTCGCCGCCACCGCCGCCGTCACCGCCGCCACCGCCGCCGCCGCCGCCGCCGGACCCCCCAGCCGATGCCGCGCCGGTCCAGCCCCCACCCCATCTCTCGCAGGCCCCCCAGGCTTCGGACGTGCCCCATACCCCTCATGGCACCCAAGCCCCGGCTCCGGCCTCCCTTACCCTTACTGCCGCTACCGCCCCCCCGCCGTGGCCCACGCCCCGACGCGCGACGCGCCCCCCGCCCCTGACCGAGAGGCAGCGCCCCCTGCCGCACCCCCGCTGCCCCGATCGCAGCGGCCTCCGCAGCGCGGCGACCTCTTGGCATTCCTCACCACGCGCATGGCGCTGCTGGACGTGAAGGTGATGCACCCGCTTGCCAGGTTGCATGTGTGCGGTGCGTGACGTGAGGCCGGCGCGACCGCCGACAAGGGCGAACGGCAAAAGCGCGGCAAATATGGCGCCGTCACAGGTGCCGCCCAGTTCATCCCGCTCGTACATGAGACGTACGGCAGCGTTGGACGGGACGCGTACCGCTTCCTCCAGACGGTCGCGGAGGTTGCCGCGGGACACGGCGCGGTGTCAAAGCGTACTTTCCTGCTCAATGCCATGCGCGACCTGTCCACAACATTGTGACGCGCGCTGGCGCGCCAAGCCCGCGCGGCCGCGCCCCTCCGTGCTAGACTGGTGGGACGGGCGCTGCTGCCGGGCCTTCCTGTCCCCACAGACGGCCTGCCGGCGCTGACAGGCCATCGCGCATAGGCTTGCGTCGCCCCCCCCCGCCCCCCCCCCTCCGCCCATCTCGCCCCGCGAGCCCCCCCTCCACCCATTTCGCCCTGCAGCCCCCCCCCCCCCCCCCCCCGCACCCGATCCCTCCCTATTTTCTCCCTCCCTCTTTTCTCCTCGCAGCGCACGTCCGCCGTTTCTCCTCTGCGCCCCTCCCCGGACACCGCTCGGGCTGCCGGGCTGGCTGAGGCTACGGCTCCTGGGACCGGTGCCTCGCGGCCTCGGACATGGCCGTAGCGCGCGCTGTCGCGCCCGTGCAGACTGCTAGTTTTGCGTCGACGACCGCTTGTGGGCCCGGCGAGTGCTGGCTGTGTGTTTGGTGTGCGCGTGGCCTGCGTGGTACTGCGTGGTGTGTGCGTGTCTGCTTTCGCGCTGGCGTTAGTTTGTTCTGGCATTTGCTCGTGCGGCGCGTGGCCTTGGTGCTTGCGGCGGCCGGTCTGTCTGTTTGCTTGTTGCCTGGTCTGTTGCCTCGGCGCTGCTGAGTCCTAGATCTATCACTGTGTAACACACAGCAACCACCACCACCGCACTACTGCCCACCCCAGCAAAACCAGCCACCACCGACCCCCCAACAGCAGCACCCCCACTCCATCCGGCCCCACTGGAGCATTCCATCATGGGGCCCCCCGCACATGAGAGCCCGGGGGCTCACGCCCCCCACAGTGCAAGGCGTACCAGCCCTCCCCCTCCGGCCGCCCGGCAGGGGCCTGAGGGTTGTGCGCGGAGGGCACTGGCGGCGCCGCCTCACTCCCCCCACGGCGGCTCTCGGGAAGGCAGGGCGGGCCAGCACGACCAGACGCGGGGCCGGCCTGCGCCGCTGCAACCGCGGCACCCGGTCCATCAAGGCGGCCAGCGGCCGCCTATAGCACGTCCGACGGGACAGCGTGGCCAGGCCAGATCATCTGGTGTGGGTAGGTCAAGTCTAGCATGCCCGCAGTTTGAGTCCGTGCGCAGTTTGACCGAATGCACGCTGCAGCGCGCTGACGGAATAGTGGCTAGGAGTGCGTGAACTGGAGGCCAGCCTCTATAACGTGTGCAATTGGCACCGTTATGCACCGACTCGGTCTACACAAATATAACGTTATAACATATAACATAGATTATAACCATAACGATCCGGGCCATGCCTACAGCACAGATATGCGCGTTACTAGCGCACGACGTGTCGCACGTATCTGCGAAATCTCATTGATGACCTGCATATTGGGGACAGGGTAATGTCTTGTTTGTCTGGCGCGAATGGTCACGATGGCAGTGCAGAGCAACAGGCCACCCACTCGAGCACCGCGCAGCGAATAGGAAGTCTCGTGTGCAACGCGCCGTCCATAATTTCGGCTTCGTCCCTTCCACAATGTTTTTCGGCTGGATATTCGTTTGCCACCAGCATTCCACTCCCTGTCAGGCAGCGGGCTGTGCCGTGCCTGGACATGGCAACCGCGGGAGAAGTGCCCGAACAGGAGCTTGAGCAGCAGCTTGCATCGCAGCCCAAGCCAATCACATTTGAGCTGTGGAGCAGACGATTGGGCATGCATGCCGACGCTGTCGTTGCATGGGGCGGTGCGGCAACGCATCTCTGGTGACTGGATATGTAAACTCCAGTTCAGCTGAGGGTCTGAGCGGTGCAGCGCTGCATGAGCGGCCGGGACCAGTGGTGCTTCTTCACTGGTTAGCGGAGCTCATTCGAGCTGCCATTGATTACTTGACGTTTGTTTACGGTCTGCCAGCAGGCCAGCTGGTGTTTAAAGCCATGGCTGGCCTTGCCATTGCAACGAGCGCCTGCAAATGGCCGGGCCTGTGGAGATATGGCCCGGCCTACGCTGATTCTGTCTCACTGAATGCATACCTTCTTCTCTACGTCGTTTGCATCCTGCCTCCAATTATGGCAGCTTTTGTGCAAGACGAAGACAACATCCCATTTCGGAACCGGTTGAAATCCACACTCCTCATTGCACTGAACTCATTCTTGAACAATTTCACCGGACTGACGGGCCAATTGAAAAATGAGCTCCCTGTGGTGCCAATGAGCTCAATCAGCCGGCCTGTCATTCTTGCCTGCCTGCAGACCGCTCGTGTTGTCGATGGCCTGACAGACATCAATTTAGTGGGAATCTTACTAGACATGGTGCGCTATCACAGTTGTTGAGGAGTGTGGCAACCAGCCACCCTGGCCACTGGAAAACCCAAGCAATGATCATCCCTCCCACTTGCTTGAGGCTTGCCCAGGCAATTCTTGTTCCCACATGATGTGCAGAGTACTTCTGCATCTTGTGTGGCCAGAAACACATGCCGGACATTCCTGTGTCTGGCCGTCCTTGGTGGGGTCTTCGCTGCGCTTGATTTTGCCATCGGCTTTGGCCTGATATTTCTCACCACCCAGCTGTCACAGTCTTTGTCACGTATCAGGTGCTACACATGCCCTTCTATGCCTGCCACATACACCACACCCTGAATCTCACCATGCTTCTGCTGAAATTTCTGGATCTGACCCACATCCGGCATGCTGCTTACAGCGTGCCCACCACAGCAAAGTGCAGCAGATCTGATAGGAGTCGCAGTTGCATGCAGGTTGCTGCGCCGCATACACACAGCCTCGCTCGTGTGTGAGCTGGGAATCCTGGCTGTAACGATTGTGAAGTTGGGCAAGGAGACAAGCACCAGCAGCCGTGTCAGCCGCATCATCTTGGTCACCCTCATCTCTCTGGCAACAACGCTGTCATCGTTCTGCATCACCATCTACACGCTCCGCAAACTGGCGCGAGTCAGAATATGGCATGCTCCTCCTGTCACGACGGCATCTTCAGAGTCTACGGTCGGTGGCCCTGAGCAGAGCTACCAGCGAATTCAGTGGACATGTGGCCACGATGCTGTGATACTGGTGCATTGAACGTGGCATGCACCTGACTGTTCGCCTCTGGAGCAGATTCTGCGTAGGCTGCGTCTCAGGCACAGGCTGAAGACATCGCCGCAAGCACCACTTGGCAGTCACGGTGGGGGGTGACACCTGCTGCTCTGTTGGCCAGTGTAACATCAAACATGTTGGACATGCGCGGTGATCCTTGGGTCATGAGACAAACAACGGCATATTTTGGAGCACTGTTTTGGATTGGTCAGTGCTATGGCTCGTTTCAACACGTACAGTGTTTCCAGTCGGCACGTTTTGTCATGGTTCCAGCCTCATACAGGTTGGTTTAACACTGCTGACCTCAGCCACCGAGCCCTGGATCCATAAAGCTAGGCACGGGGCAGTGCTGTCACCAGCATTCAGCATGGGACATGGCCGCTGCCATCCAGGTGTTGCACACAATCAAGGTTGCATCGAGTGCGGTTCTGGATACCTTGCAGCCGGTGGCCGTATAGAGACAGGGTACACGCAAAAAGCACTACACATGTGCAGGTATGCACACCAACGTGAACATCTAGCTGGTGGCACAGTGCCGCCTGAACGTGCGGTCCATGGGCTACCACATATGATGCAGCAACCAGACGGCGATCAACATGTATCCATCTCCTTGCAGAAACATGACAAAGTGTAGGTCATGAGATGCTGATTGCAAAAAAGAATGAATCGAGGCCTCGGGGTGCTCGGTAACCAGCTCGGATGTCATGACCACCAACACCACCTGCAGGCTTACCCACCGTGCAGAACTACGCTGCTACCATCCCTTGACTGCACCCTGAATCAGTGCATTATGTGGCCACAGGATACTTCTGCTTCTTAGCGCGTCTACTGCTAGCGTCGGGCGCCGTCTCGTCCGCCCACCACCCAAACTCCTCCTCCTCCTGTGACTCGGCCAGCCGGTGGCCGCCCCCGCCTGTGCCGCCATCCCCACTGTCATCCCCGTCCTGCAACGCCCCTCCCGCACCATCCAGCGCAAAGCTCACGCCCGGGCCGCGAAAGCTCGCGATCCACTCCCACACGTCGCCACCCGGCAGCCAGGCACGCATGCCCTGCTGCAGCTCCCCCCGGAACTTGTCGATGTTCTGCAACTCGCGTGTCGCAAATGGCCGCTTGCCCAGGATGCGGTCCAGGTCATCCAGCCCAATCACCTCCTTCTTCAACAGCTCCTGCACCCGGGCCAAGCACTCAGCGCTGCAACCGCCTCACCATGCATGTGGCTGCACATCAGCGGCAGCAGTGCCCCAGTCGCGACAAAATGCGCACTGAATTACGGTGGGGTATTAGGGAGAGCAAGCAGGAGGTGGTCAGACGCCCCACAGATGCTGTAGCAGCCAGCCAGATGCAGGAACAGTGCATGACCTGAACGTGAAACAAGGGGGCAGGAGGCCAGTGGCACAGAGAGAGGAGAGAGGAGGAGGCCGCACCTGGGCGAGGGCCTCGACAGCTTCGCGCTTCTCGCGGAGGAGGTTCAGCGTGGCGTCGTAGCAGGAGGACACCACGGCGCGCACCTCCTGGTCGATGAGGCGCGCTGTGTCGTCTGAGTACGGCTTGTCGAGGCGCTGCTTGTCCGGCGGGAAAGACACGAGGCCGACGCGGTCGTTCATGCCGTACACCGCGACCGTGCTGTACGCCATCTGCGTAATCTTCTCCAGATCGTTCTGCGCCCCGGTGGACACCTGCAGCAGAAGCCTCACTGCAAGTCTCCATGCCACGTGTTCCGCCAAGCCTGAACAAGGCTCGCAGCAGCTGCGCGGCGACCAACTGTGCATTTCCAGAGCACCTGCCATGGCCAGCCAGAACCACACAGGCACTAGGCACAGCCTCATGCATGCTCGTAGCCAAGCGGCCAGCCTCTGGGGCCGCACACGTGATGGCATAGCATGGCCGTGTGGCTGCATGCGGGCATGAGGGGCTCAACGGCCATGGGGGAATGTGCACACCTTGCCGATAAAGATCTCCTCTGCGGCGCGGCCGCCCAGAGACATGCTGATGCGGCCCTCGAGCTGCTCCAGCGTGTACAGGAGGTTCTCATTCGGCAGGTACTGCGCAAACCCAAGCGCGGCAGAGCCTCGCGGCACAATGCTCACCTTCAGCAGCGGGTCACAGTGCTCTGTGAACCAGCCAACCACCTGCATGCCCCGCCTTCCTCAGTGCCAGGCGCATGTGTGCACACCACACGGGTACTGCCCGCGTGTGTCACCCGGGCCAGCGGTGGCAGCATGATGGTACACCCACGCACACCCCTGTGGACACTCTGATTCCAGTGACTTGCATGCAGTCTGCACACATACTCTGCACACACAGCGTACAAAGCTCTGTCGCCATTGTTCCATACGGACAACAGAAGCAGGACACCCCTCACGGCCTGCGCGCGGCAGCATGCAGCAGGCGGAGCGCACAGCGTGGCCGGCCTCGTGGTAGGCGACGGTGCGCCGCTCCTCCGGGCTGACGACCTTGTTGCGCTTCTCTAGGCCGGCGATGATGCGGTCCGCCGCGGCTTCAAAGTCGTCAAGCGCCACCGCGTCGGCGCTGCGCCGCGCCGCCACCAGTGCTGCCTCGTTGACAACGTTGGCGATGTCCGCGCCCGACATGCCCGGCGTCAGCGCCGCCAGCCGCGGCGCGTAAAAGTCCAGCGGCTTGTCCAGCTTGATCTTTTCCAGATGGATCCTGCACCAGCGGCCCTCTCTGCGGCACTACACGCCCCACCGCGCACAGCATGTGTCACATAAGACGCTGCCAACCCCCTGCCGTGCTGTCGTGCACCCACACATGCTTTGCGCTGCGAGGGGCGCTGCCGACGGCCCAATCAGCAACGGCCACTCATGCGGCGGGTGGCTGTGCATCAGCTGTGATCATGTGAGGCCACACGCAAACTCGACATGCATGAGGGCGGGCGGGATCGCACTTGAAGATGGCTTCGCGGCCCTTGACGTCTGGTACATCGACCGTGATCTGGCGGTCGAACCGCCCAGGCCGCAGCAGCGCCTTGTCAAGCACGTCCGGGCGGTTTGTGCCCGCGAGGATGACGACGTTGGAGGTGGTCGAGAAGCCGTCCATCTCCACCAGCAGCTGGTTCAGCGTGTTCTCGCGTTCGTCATTGCCGCCCATAAAGCCGCTCTGCCCCCGCGCGCGTGCGACCGCGTCAATTTCGTCGATGAAGATGATGCTGGGCGCGTTGGCGCGCGCTTGCGCAAACAGGTCGCGCACACGCGCCGGGCCCACGCCGACAAACATCTCCACAAAGTCTGAACCCGAGATGCTCAGGAAGGGGACCCCCGCCTCCCCCGCCGTTGCCTTGGCCAGCAGCGTCTTGCCTGTGCCGGGCGGCCCCGTCAGCAGCGCCCCCTTCGGAATATGCGCCCCGAGCCGCGCAAACCGCTCCGGGGTCTGCAGAAACTTGACAAACTCCATGATCTCGATCTTGGCCTCATCGCAGCCGGCTACGTCCCGGAACGTCGTCTTGATGTCGTTCTTGTCAATGAACGTAACCTGCGCCTTGCCGACGTTGAAGATGTTGCGCCCCCGGCCACCACCGCCCATGTTGGCGCCGATGCTGCGCATCGTGCTGCGGCTCGTCCAGATGAGCGCGCCAATCACAAGCAGCGTCGGCAGGAACTTGAGAAACTCGTCCGTGAGGCTGATATCGGGGTCGCGGTACACTACCGGCACAAAGTCCTGCGGGGCCCACCCAAGCGATGCCTGCACAAGGCCAATGTCACCTGTCACGCAGCGCACTGTGCGCAGCAGCGAGGGCTACGGCTGAGCTGGACCGGGAAGCACAAGGCGTGGCTGGTTTGCGTACCTGCGCAGACTCGAGCTGCCGCTCAAACGTGTCCACAGAGCCGACCTGGAAAGTGTACTTCGCAGCGGACTGCTCTGTAGCACCTTGCTGTGTCCCGGCTCCCGCTGTTTCCGGGAATACAAACACACGCACGGTCTTGCCGGCGATCTCGACCTGCAGACGTTTGCATGACTGCCAATCTGCGTAGCTGGACATGCCGGCTAAACTGTTGTTTTATGCGTGTTTTCAGCGCACGCCATCAATGGTACTTACCTTATCAACCATGTCCCGGGCAAGGATGTTGTTTCGGAATGTTTGGAAGTCAATTGTTTCGAGACCGGCCCCAGGGGAGGATCCGCTGCTGAAGCTGCTGAAAGCTAGCAACAGTGCAAGCATCAGTGCTGCCTGAACCACATCATTCCATGATGGGGAGCTGCCCCCGCCACCACCGCCGTTCCCCCCCTCAGGCGACCCACCTTTTTTGTCGCTAGACCCGGTTCTGCCTTTCGCAGCCGCCCTCTTGGCCCCTGTCTTGCTGCTGGCTTGCCAGATGGCGTTGCCTAGAACATCCTTTGCACGTGCACCTCGCATTGTTGCCAAGTTGCGATATAGTGCAAGCTTGGCGAACGCGTCTCGATAAAGCTGCTGCATGTATGCCTGCATGGAACAGTGAGAAGGCTGATGGAGAGCCACTCAGAGCCGCTGTGCAACCACGGCCACGGATCGCTCCCCACGCTCTCGTGCACTAAGCAATACACCATCCGACAATTGAAGGAGGATATCCCACATGTATCATATACAAATGCTGAGAAGTGACCAAGAAGCGCACGCTACTTGATGTGGAAGAAATTGACGCTGATGTTGTCCAGGACCGGACGGCCAGATGGGCCCGAGGGGCGTTCGTTACTTGCTGACCTTGCCGCGACAGAAGGATGCGGTATAATCTACTCATCGCGGGTATGAACTGATCCTCAGATGCGCACTGCAGTCGCGAGAAGCTTGGCTGAACGCCATGGGACCACCCGCCGAAGCTGCCACGCAGCGCATTGGCGCAACGCCTTGTGGCAGCAGACATCGAAGATAGACTACTTAAATGCAGACGTCACGATCTCTCTCTATTTCGTGCCCTCAACAGTGCCCCAGCTTGGCTAGTCGTGTGAACGTTTGGGCACGAAACAGGTGTACGTGGCATACAAGCACACCCAGTGTGGCTTCGCTGTCATCGCAATGAAATAATGTATCTAGCGAACGCTGAAGCGCGCTGCGGAAATCCCTTTCACTGCTACACCACAGCTGACGTGAAGCCTGGACACGTGGCATGCTGCAGCAAGTGCGGACAATTCCATGCGCGCCAGCCGAACGCCGGTGATCATGATCAGCAATGACGGTTAGAGCATGCACTCTACGCATGTATACACACATCTCTAGATACGGGAGATGATGCATGCTCTGAAACGAGATACGTTACAGATGTGTTACACGGAGATGAACGCAATAGCCCGGCAGCGAGGGCAACAGAAGGAAAGTAGAAGGCCAAAACCCCCGAAAGTAGACACCAGCAAAAAGCAATCACTCTCCCAGGCGAAAAAGCCACAACGAACCGACACAGCCGTCACAACCACACCCACGCACCCACACGCATGCGCACTCCCGCACCCCTCCACTACGGCACCCGCGCCACAACCGCACACAGCAACAACCACCACCGCACTACTGCCCACCCCAGCAAAACCAGCCACCACCGACCCCCCAACAGCAGCACCCCCACTCCATCCTGCCCCACTGGAGCATTCCATCACGGGCCCCCGCACATGAGAGCCCGGGGGCGCACGCCCCCCACAGTGCAAGGCGTACCAGCCCTCCCCCTCCGGCCGCCTGACAGGGGCCTCAGGGCGGGGCGCGAAGGGCACTGGCGGCGCCGCATCACTCCCCCCACGGTGGCTCGCGGGAAGGCAGGGCGGGCCAGCACGACCAGACGCGGGGCCGGCCTGCGCTGCTGCAGCCGCGGCACCCGGTCCAGCAAGGCGGCCAGCGGCCGCCTATAGCACGTCCGACGGGACATCGTGGCCAGGCACCACCGCCCGGCCCGCCAGCCGCATACGCAGCGGAGCCGCAGCGAGGACCTGGCGCGTCACACCACGGCACAGAGTGGTGGAGAGTTCGCACATGGCATTCTGCAAGAACGCTCGCCTGGACACGGCCCCCGAAGCCGCAGCAAAGTCAGCGATCTTATTCAGGAAGGCGAACGCACCCGTGCCCACACGGCCAAACGTCTCATGCGACAGGGACACAAAGCGACATGCGCCTGTGCCGGAGCGGCCGTACTTGTCTCGCTTCCGGTCTGTCGTAATTCAGTGGACCGTAGCCCTAAGGCACTGTGGGATCTTAGAACGCCGTAGCTGTGCGCAGGGGGTCGCGCTGTCACATACCTGGCTGGTGTACAGGTCTCTGCTGTGACAGTGCGCTCTCAGTCTTTGGAATATAGCACGTGAGACTTAGCAGAGAAGAGTGATTACACTTTGATCAGTAGAGCCTATATAAGCGTTCAACCAAATGTCTCATACGGATACGATCAGAATCATTGTCTGCGGCACGCAATCTAGCATGCATTGCTCGTGAATATGGTAAGCCATCGGTGCATGGCGTCCCATAGCCACTCCGGATCAGCACCGTGCATCCACTCCATGCATGGTGACCGTAGTCCTGTGCATGGCTGGATCACGACACTCCCCCTAGACTAGGCTTGTACTACCGCAAGCTGTAGTCTATCTCTAAACTTTGCCAGTGCTGGTCCTGCCAACACCTTTGTAAACATATCAGCTAGCATATCTACCGTGCTAACCCAGCTGATAGTCAATTCATCGAGTTCTACGAACTCACGGACTCTCAGGTCCCTCACCCTGATATGCTTAGAGCGGTCACTAGAGATGGGGTTCACTGCTAGCAAATTGGCACTCTTGTTGTCACCCCACAGAGTTGGCTTCACAGCCGACAACCCAAGATCAGTGCACAACTGCTTAGCCCACATCACCTCATTGGCTGCTGAGCTCATCGCAATAAGCTCTGCCCCAGTCGTGTCACCAGCCACAATAGTCTGTCTCTTCGAACGCCAGAACACGCAGTTCCCATGCATCCGGACTATCACTCCTGACACACTCTTCAAGCATGCACCATTGGCGAAGTCAGCATCCGTAAATGCTTCCAACACCGCACTTCCCTCATTGGAGCCACTAAATGTCAAGCCAAGATCTATGGTCCCTCGCAGGTATCTCAGTACATGCTGGACAGCAGCCCAATGACACTTCGCACTCCCAGCCATATGCCTGGCCAAGACATTAGCCGGAAAGGAAATATCAGGACGCGACACAGCAGCCACATACTGGATGCTTCCTACGGCTTGCATAAACCTCTTATGCTCTGCGACAGTAGCCTTCTCCTGGCTAGGATCATCCTTCAGACTAAACACTTTCTGCTTTGGTACCAACGGCGTTGGTGCCTTTCTGCACTCACTCATACTGAACCTCTCCAGCATGTCCCTGATGTTCTTTCTGTGCGTGATGGTGATAGTGCGAGCAGACCGATCACGTATGACCTCCATACCCAGCACATATCCCAGCTCCCCCAGGTCACGACCCTCAAATGCCTCAAGGATCCTGCTGATTGCATCATCCATCTGCTCCTTACGACCGAAGATCAACAGATCATCGACCCATAGGAAAATAAGACATCGTCCTACTTTGCAAATAAACAGTGCGGGGTCACTGGCTGATCTCACAAAACTCATTCTCAGCAAGAGTTCTGCAAGCGCCTTGTGCCACTCCCTGGCAGCTTGCTTCAGACCATACAACGCCTTTTTCAGGCGCCACACCATACCAGACCCATCATCCAGTACAGGAGGTTGTGCCACATACACTTCCTCTTCCAGAACACCATTCAGGAAAGCACACTTAATTTCTATGTGCCTTGTCTCCAGATCCTCCACAGCACAGACAGACAACAGAGCCCTGAAAGTAGCATAGCTACCCACAGGCGCCCAAGTCTCAAAGAAATCTACGCCTTCAACTTGCGTAAACCCCCTGGCTACATATCTAGCTTTGAATCGCTCAATCTCACCCTGTGCTCCTCGCTTAATCTTAAGCACCCACTTGCCTGTCACAGGCTTCACTCCTGCTGGGCACCGGACTAGCTCAAACACATCGTGTTCCCTTAAGGAGGTCAACTCATCAAGCATTGCTATGATCCACTGCTCACGATGGCAGCCTCTCATGGCTTGCTGCACCGTTGGATCGTCCAGCACAGCTTTGACCTTCTTCCTCGCATCAGCTGCACGCCGGGACTCACTGCGGCTAGCAGTCTTGCCACTGCTCGGAATCACCTCCTGTCCCGTCATCTTTTCTGCATCAGGAGTCACACTGTCAGCCGTAGCAAACACTACATCCGCCAAGTCACCGACGTCACTCTCCATATGGACTACTGTGGAGCTCCCAGCATCATCATGCTCACGTGCATCATCCGGGGAAATGCGCTCAACAGCAGCATTATCACTTTCATTCACTCCCACAGCATGGACAGCAGGTCCTAAGGTTCTGCGAATCAATTTGAAAGGCTTTGGAACCCATCGAACTCTCACCTCTGGTGGTGGGTCCAGATATTCTCCGCTGCCTCCTGCGGCACTTGGTGCTAACTCTCCCCCTGAGCCAGCGCCGCCTGCCTCCTCACTAGGCACATGCCGTAGCTTGCCTTGCCCCTGATTATCAACACGCTGTGGCACATGCCGTGGCTCATCATGCTCCCAGCGTATGCACGTCCTGACACCGCTGACCCTTGCCTTCGGTCGTACCTCCCGTGGCTATCAGATTTCGCAGGTGGGGGTGGCTCACTTGGCTCCTTGCCCATCGACCGTTGGACTCGCTGCGGTGAACGCGAGCGCGATCGAGACTGAGATTCTGAGGGCTCAGATGCCTCTGGGAATGACTCAGCCGAGTCACTGGCAGCCTCTGGCTGTTCCTCCCCCTCAGACACATCATTCTCACTACCCTGTGGCTCAATGCGGCAGCCACTCAAATCCAGCACTGCTCTATCCCGCATAGGGATCACATCTCTCGGTCTTGTCTCAGCATTGTGCGGACCGGATGGTTGCTGAGCCGCATCATACTCCCAGTGTGGTACCCTGTCCACACAGTCCTCGGCCGTGTAAGCGCAACGCGCTGTCACCACTGCCTCACTGATCTCAGGCGTGTGCCACCGCTCATGCCTGGCTATCAGCTCAGAGCCTAAAACACGCGGTGAAAACGGCGGCTCACCCTCAGGCAACTCATCATCCGGCACATAGCGCCGATGCAACTGCCTGCCTGGTTCCCAGTGTGTGTGCCCCAGCGCTGCATGCTCCCCCTCAGCCCAATCCACATTTCTGCCCGTCTCTGGCATCATGTGATCACGACTGGCTGGTGGTCGCACTGCCCTAACACTAGTTGATCTCAACCATTTTTGCATGTTGGGCAAGAAACCAACATCAGGTACTACACGAGTATGCTCATCGGGCATGATCTTGAATTCTCCCAGCTCGTAGTTCTCCAACATGACCGGATCCACCGTAGCTTGCTCCGACATGTGGAAACGTTTCGCAAACTCTCTCAGCAGAGCTGGTGGAGAAGCCGTATGCCTATACATACGCACTGCCCCCCCATTCCCTCGCTTCACGTAAGCTCTATCCATGTGAGGACCAGCACCCGATCCCATATAGAAACCGAGCACTCCTCTCTCGTCCATGTGCCTGAAGTCCTCTCTCCGGGCATACACATACATTGGACACCCGAAAGGCTTCACCTGGGCCACCACCAGATGGAACGTGTCGTCACTCACATTCCTGAACCATAACAGATATGGCACAATCTGCCTGGCACAATCTGCCAATCTGCCCCCACCCCATCTCTCGCAGGCCCCCCAGGCTTTGGACGTGCCCCACACCCCTCATGGCACCCAAGCCCCGGCTCCGGCCTCCGGGCCCTTACCCTTACTGCCGCTACCGCCCCCCCCGCCACGGCCCACGCCCCGACGCGCGACGCGCCCCTCGCCCCTGACCGAGAGGCAGCGCCCCCTGCCGCACCCCCGCTGCCCCGATCGCAGCGGCCTCCACAGCGCGGCGACCTCTTGGCATTCCTCACCACGCGCATGGCGCTGCTGGATGTGAAGGTGATGCACCCGCTTGCCAGGTCGCATGTGCGCGGTGCGTCACGTGAGGCTGGCGCGACCGCCGAGAAGGGCGCACGGCAAAAGCGCGACAAATATGGCGCCATCACCGGTGCCGCCCAATTCATCCCGCTCGTACATGAGACGTACGGCAGGGTTGGACGGGACGCGTACCGCTTCCTCCAGACGGTCGCGGAGGTTGCCGCGGGACACGGGGCGGTGTCAAAGCGTACTTTCCTTCTCAATGCCATGCGCGACCTGTCCACAACATTGTGCCGCGCGCTGGCGCGCCAAGCCCGCGCGGCTGCGCCCCTCCGTGCTAGACTGGTCGGACGGGCGCTGCTGCCGGGCCTTCCTGTCCCCACAGACGGCCTGCCGGCGCTGACAGGCCATCGCGCATAGGCTTGCGTCGCCCCTGGCCTTACTATTGGCGGGGTGGCGAGTTACTATTGGCAGGGTGGCGAGTTCAGCTCTAACCAGCTGAATCAGTACCTCGCGTGGCGTGTCATTGAGCACACGTACATTGCCACGTGCCAGCATGAGTCCAACGGAATGGTGGAGAGAAAGATCGGTGTGCTGAACAGGAGTGTGAGAGCAAGCCTGCTACAAGCGGCTGTGCCTGCATTTCTGTGGCCAGAGGCGTATATGTGTGTAAACCATGCGCATAACCTGACGCCTAGCACAGCTCTAGAGGGTGTTAGGCGGAAGGAGGCCAAACAGAAACTGGAGGAGAGACATGTGCAGTCCAGTCATGAACCGTGGTCAACGAATGAGGCTGTGAGAGCTGCACAGTTGCAGACGAGGAGAGCTCAGGCTCAGCAGATGAGTCTGCAGGCTCTGGCTGATGAGGGTATGGCCAAGGGCGATGGGAAGTTTGTCGCCCAGTGTGTGAAGAATGTGGATGTCAGGCAGATTGTGCCATATCTGTTATGGTTCAAGAATGTGAGTGAGGACACGTTCCATCTGGTGGTGGCCCAGGTGAAGCCTTTCGGGTGTCCGATGTATGTGTATGCCCGGAGAGAGGACTTCAGGCACCTGGACGAGAGAGGAGTGCTCGGTTTCTATATGGGACCGGGTGCTGGTCCTCACATGGATAGAGCTTACGTGAAGCGAGGGAATGGGGGGGCAGTACGTATGTATAGGCATACGGCTTCTCCACCAGCTCTGCTGAGAGAGTTTGCGAAACGTTTCCACATGTCGGAGCAAGCTACGGTGGATCCGGTCATGTTGGAGAACTACGAGCTGGGAGAATTCGAGATCATGCCCGATGAGCATACTCGTGTAGTACCTGACGTTGGTTTCTTGCCCAACATGAAGAAATGGTTGAGATCAACTAGTGTTAGGGCAGTGCGACCACCAGCCAGTCGTGATCACATGATGCCGGAGAGGGGCAGAAATGTGGATTGGGCTGAGGGGGAGCATCCAGCGCTGGGGCACACACACTGGGAATCAGGCAGGCAGTTGCATCGGCGCTATGTGCCGGATGATGAGTTGCCTGAGGGTGAGCCGCCGTTTTCACCGCGTGTTTTGGGCTCTGAGTTGATAGCCAGGCATGAGCGGTGGCACACGCCTGAGATCAGTGAGGCAGTGGTGACAGCGCGTTGCGCTTACACGGCCGAAGACTGTGTGAACAGGGTACCACACTGGGAGTATGATGCGGCTCAGCAACCGTCTGGTCCGCACAATGCTGAGACAAGACCGAGAGATGTGATCCCTACGCGGGATAGAGCAGTGCTGGATTTGAGTGGCTGCCGCATTGAGCCACAGGGTAGTGAAAATGATGTGTCTGAGGGGGAGGAACAGCCAGAGGCTGCCAGTGACACGGCTGAGTCATTCCCAGAGGCATCTGAGCCCTCAGAATCTCAGTCTCGATCGCGCTCGCGTTCACCGCAGCGAGTCCAACGGTCGATGGGCAAGGAGCCAAGTGAGCCACCCCCACCTGTGCGAGCTGACGGTCACGGCGGCGGCCGAAGTCACCGCGGGTCCACGGTGTCAGGGCGTGATGACCGTGACGGATATGGAGAGCCACGGCATATATCTGGGTCTGAGGGCCAGGGGCACGGCGCACTATGGCATGTGCCTAGTGGAGTAGAGGCAGGCGGAGCTGGCTCAGGGGGAGAGTTAGCACCAAGTGCCGCAGGA
Source organism: Ulva mutabilis (assembly GCA_900538255.1). Classification (NCBI taxonomy): domain Eukaryota; kingdom Viridiplantae; phylum Chlorophyta; class Ulvophyceae; order Ulvales; family Ulvaceae; genus Ulva; species Ulva mutabilis. The sequence goes on from UNSF01000106.1 coordinate 310,876, forward strand.
GGCAGCGGAGAACATCTGGATCCACCACAAGAGGTGAGGGTTCGATGGGTTCCAAAACCTTTCAAATTGATTCGCCGAAACTTAAGACCTGCTGTCCATGCTGTGACACTGAATGAGAGAGATAACGTAGCTGTTGAGCGCATTTCCCCGGATGATGCACGTGAGCATGATGATGCTGGGAGCTCCACAGTAGTCCATATGGAGAGTGACGTCGGTGATTTGTCTGAAGGAGTGTTGGCGACGGCTGACAGTGTGACTCCTGATGCAGAACAAACGACGGGGCAGGAGGTGAATCTTTACAGTGGCAAGACTGCTAGTCGTTGTGAGTCCCGGCGTGCAGCCACTGTGAAGAAGAAGGTCGAGTTTGTGCTGGACGATCCAACGGTGCAGCAAGCCATGAGAGGCTGCCATCGTGAGCAGTGGATTGCAGCAATGATAGATGAACTGACCTCCTTAAGGGAGCACGACGTGTTTGAGCTGGTCGAGTGTCCATCAGGAGTGAACCCTGTGACAGGCAAATGGGTGCTTAAGATCAAGCGAGGTGCACAGGGTGAAATTGAGCGTTTCAAAGCTAGATATGTAGCTAGAGGATTCACGCAGGTAGAAGGCGTTGATTTCTTCGAGACTTGGGCTCCTGTGTGTCGTGATCCAGCCATGCACAGGACTACGGTGACCATGCATGGTGGCATACACAGGACTACGGTGATCATGTATGCGTGGATACACGGTGCTGATCCGGAGTGGCTATGGGGCAGCCATGCACCGATGGCTGACCATATGCACGAGCAATGCATGCAAGATTGCGTGCCAGCAGACATTGATTCTGATCGTATCCGTATGAGACGTTGATTGAACGCTTATATAGGCTCTACAGATCGTAGTGTAATCACTCTCTCTTCTACTGTCCAAAGTCTCACGTGCATTCATCCTCCACTGAAGGTACAGGCGCTGTCACGGACAGATACCTAAGACAGCAAGGTATGTGACAGCACCAACCCCTGCGCATGACTACGACATGCTCAGGATCCCACAGGCCTTTGGCCGCGGTCCACTGAATTACGCCATGTTATCGGTGATGATTGTGGGTATTCTTGTGATGTCTACTAGCATGCGGTAGAGTCCAGGGGGAACCTGCGGTTACGGCTGCACACTCCGATGAGTGTGCTACACCGCTCTAGTGTATAGCCGACCGTGGAGAGACTAGAAAAGCTAATGCAGAATGCTACGGCGGAGCTGCATTATGCTTGTGTGCTGGTCTCGCAAAGAGGCCTACGTGTCTGCGTTTCCTGCGACATATGGTGGTCATGTTGCAGGACACCACCACTCCGAAACGATTCAATGGCATCTCGCCAAGGGTCTATCGGTTCTGACGGTGTGGAGGGAGCAGTTAACCTTCCGCACCATCGCACTCGCTCTACAGTGCGCCGCGAGCAGGCCGCGGAGGGTCAGTCCATGCCCCACGGGGTAGGACAAGACGCTGGGACCTACGGGTATCTCAATGTTAACCCTCTGCAGGCCGCCATGCCGGGCAACGCTGATCCTACGGGGAATGCGGGTGCTCAGGCAGCGGTGCACGGAGCGCAGGAAGTGCCGCACGTTGCCCAGACAGCATGGGCAGCGCAGAAGATACCACCTCCGGTACCGCAGCCTTTGCAGGCTGCGATGTCATCCAGGGCGGCAGCAACAGCCGGGTCGATCGATGTTGCAACTCTCGCGAGCGCGCTATCGCTCATAATGCCTAAGTCTATGCCGGGAAAGTCGCTAGTAGAAAAGCACAAGTTCCCGGTATGGAACCACAGATATGATTACTTTCGGGTGTTCAAGAAAGAGGTAGAGAGTTGGGCAAACATGGTGGGGGAAAGTAGCCTGCTAGTAAATGATCCACTGGCACAGAATAGCCAGGCTCATGAGTCAGTCAAGCATTGGCTATTCGTAACATTACCAAAGGAGGATAGGGATTTCGTGTCAGACTGCAGTTTTGTCCATGAGATGTGGGCACTGCTGCATGCCAAGTACATGCCTTCTGTCGAAGTAGAAATACAGAAGCTATACCAGCAACTCAGTGGCGCCAGACAGGCGGGAAAGCCACTAGAGAAACATGTCAACGAGGTAGTTGGTATAGTAAACCAGATGAGGGGTCTGGGAGAAGCTGTGCCTGATCAGCTATACCGCTCTAGGCTACTGGCAGTGGACAAAGAGTACGCACTGCTGCAGCCGATGCTGCAGCAACTGCCAGTGCAGCAGATAGTGTGTACGCTGCTGACGCATGCTCAGAATAGCAGCCAGTCTGCCCCATCGCGATTCCCACGGGATGATCGCGGTGGTCAGGAGAGATTTGGGGGACGAGGGTATCGTGGTGGACGCCACGGTGGTCGCCACGGTACACCCCCAGAGGTTGCCGCAGTGGGAGCAGGGGGAGCAGATAAGCGCAAGTGCATCAATTGTGATAAGCCTCGCCATCTGCAGAAAGATTGCCCTTTGCTCTCCGCAGAGGTCAAGCAGTTCTTACAGAAACATGCAGCTGCAGGGCGAGGCCGTGGCAGAGGCCGCGGGGGCCCTCAGGTGGCTGTAGTAGACCTAGCGGAATTGCGAGCTAAGTGTGCTGATGGGCCATCGCCCAACATGCCATACACGTTTCTGGTGGATAGTGGGTCTGATCTGAACATTTGCTTCGATTATAGCATGTTCAGTGAGATCAAGCCACCGGATATCACAGAGTGCCAGCCCTTAGACCAGGGCAGGCTTAAGATATATGGTATGGGCACTATCAGGGCGAATGTGGGGAAGTACGTGACAGTACAGGGCGAGCTGGTGCCTGTGGACATTGAGCTAGATCATGTTTACTGGGTGCCAGCCAGCCCGATAAACATCCTATCAACGACTGTGCTGAAGCGGTCGAACATATACTTGCACACAGGCAAGGCAAATACAGTAGAAATGCCTGGTTTCTATGACCAAGCCCAGACGTTTGTGGGCAACTGTGAGCAGGGAGTTGATAGTGAGGATAACCCCACACTGAGCTGGTATTGCGGGACAGGCAGACCAATGTGGGAGCTGCGCCCTGTAGATTCAGGGATAGACTGGACCAGTGCTAACAATCTTTTCCACAGAAATAGGAAATGGGTTGGTGAGCAGGCGAGAGTCGCTGCGGTAGATGGTGTACCCATTGGTCAGAGATCTTCTTTCCAACTTGACCCAGCATTCTTGGTGCACATCTCGTTTCACCATGCTGGCAACCGGATTCTCAAACTGATGACAGATAATCCAGACCTGTATGACCTCAAGTTGCCTAAACCTACGGGAGTAGCGCTTGAGTGTCATGGTTGCCACGTGGCGGAACAGAGAAGTGGTGACAGAGCACAGCATGGGGGCAAAGTGACAGAGAATGCCACGTATGCGGGAGAAGTGCTGCATGCGGATCTGGCTGGACAGATTAAGCCAGTAGGCATAGGAGGAATGAACTACATCCTGGTAGTAGTGGATGAGTACAGCAGGTACTCACATGTGATCCCGCTGAAGTCGAAAAGCGGTGCTGCGGAGATGATATGCCTTCTGATAGAACGCATTCGCACTCAGATTGTCTATGACAAGGAGGTAGGGGTGCGGAGGCTGCACACGGACCAAGGAGGTGAGTTCAGCTCGAGTCAGCTGGCTCAGTACCTTGAGTGGCGAGGGATAGTACACACGTTCACTGACACCGCCCAACATGAGTCAAATGGGTTGGTAGAACGAAAGATCGGTGTGCTGAACACGTCAGTGCGGGCGAGTCTGCTGCAGGCAGCAGTGCCTGCATTCCTGTGGCCGGAGGCATACATGTGCGTGAACCATGCACACAACCTGACGCCGAGCACAGCACTGGAGGGTGTGAGGCGGAAGGAGGCAAAGCAGAAGCTGGAGGATAGGCTTGTTGCCACCAGCTCTGAGCCATGGTCCACGAACGTGCAGCAGCGGGCTAAGCAGCTGAGAGTCAGGAAGGCTGCAGCGCATGCGCTGAGTCTGAATGAGCTGTGTGAGAAGCTGGTTGCCAGGAGAGAATTGGCATTTGTGGCACAGCATATGAGAAATGTGAATGTCAGAGAGATTGTGCCATACTTGTTGTGGTTTAGGAAGGTCAAAGAAGATGACTTCCGTCTCGTGGTGGCACAGGTGAAGCCTTTCGGGTGTCCAATGTATGTGTATCCAAGGAGGGAGCACTTCAGGCACCTGAAAGCGCGAGGAATCCTCGATGCCCGTATGGGACCGGGTGGAGGTCCCCACATGGACAGGGTTTACGTAAAGCGTGGGAATGGGGGAGCAGTGCGGATGTATAGGCACACGGCTGCTCCACCTGCTCTAGTGAAGGATTTCGCGCAGCGATTTCACATGGCTGGGGAGGCTACGGCGGACCCAGTTGTGCTAGAGAACTATGAGCAGGGTGAGTTTGAGATCCTACCCGATCAGTACACCAGTGTAGTGCCGGAAGCTGAGTTCTTGCCCAACATGAAGAAGTGGGTGAAGAGCACTAGTGTGCGGGCAGTGCGTCCACCAGCCAGTCGTGAACACATGATGCCAGAGAGGGGCAGAAATGTGGATTGGGCTGAGGGGGAGCATCCGGGTCTGGGCCATCAACACTGGGAACCAGGAAGAACGCTGCATAGGCGTTTCAAACCGCAAGACGAGCTACCTGAGGGTGAGCCCGAGTTTTCTCCTAGAGTGTTGGGTGCAGAGCTGCTGGCGCGACATGAGCGCTGGCACACACCAGAAATCAGTGAGGCAGTGGTGGCAGCGCGCTGCGATCATGCAGCGGCTGACAATGCTGTAGCGGTAGCACGTGTACACTGGGACTATGATGCAGCAAACCAGCCGTCTGGGCCTCTACACCACGAGTTTAGGCCTGCAGAGACAATCCCTACGAGGGATAGGACTGTGCTGCACATAGGGGACTGTGATATCCATCCGCTTCCAACTGATGAGGAAGTGAGTGATATTGAGTCTAGTGATGGAGGTGAGGATGACTCTGAGTCTGAGTCTAGATCCCGCTCGCGTTCAGCGGAGCCAGTCCAGCGGTCGATGGGCAAGGAGCTGAGTGAGCCACCCCCACCTGTGCGAGCTGACGGTCACGGCGGCGGCCGAAGTCACCGCGGGTCCACGGTGTCAGGGCGTGATGACCGTGACAGATATGATGAGCCAAGGCATATATCTGGGTCTGAGGGCCAGGGGCAAGGCGAGCTACGGCATGTGCCTAGCGGAATAGCGACAGGCGGTGATGGCTCAGGGGGAGAGTCAGCACCAAGTGCCGCGAGGGGCAGCGGAGAACGTCTGGATCCGCCACATGAGGTGAGGGTTCGATGGGTTCCGAAGCCTTTTAACTTGATTCGCAAAATCTTAAGACCTGCTGTCCATGCTGTGGGAGCAATTGTGAGTGATGCTGCTGTTGAGCACATTTTGTCGTAATTCAGTGGACCGCAGCCCTAAGGCACTGTGGGATCTGAGCACTGCGTAGCTGTGCGCAGGGGGTCGCGCTGTCACATACCTGGCTGGTGTACAGGCCTCCGCTGTGACAGTGCGCTCTCAGTCTTGGATTATAGCACGTGAGACTTAGCAGAGAAGAGTGATTACACTACGATCGACAGAGCCTATATAAGCGTTCTCTAAACGACTCATACGGATACGATCAGAATCATTGTCTGCGGCACGCAATCTAGCATGCATTGCTCGTGCATATGGTAAGCCATCGGTGCATGGCTTCCCATAGCCACTCCGGATCAGCACCGTGCATCCACTCCATGCATGGTGACCCTAGTCCTGTGCATGGCTGGATCACGACACTCCCCCTAGACTAGGCTTGTACTACCGCAAGCTGTAGTCTATCTCTAAATTTTGCCAGTGCTGGTCCCGCCAACACTTTCGTAAACATATCAGCTAGCATGTCTACCGTGCTAACCCAGCTGATAGTTAACTCATCGAGTTCTACGAACTCGCGGACCCTCAGGTCCCTGACCCTGATGTGCTTGGAGCGGTCACTAGAGATGGGGTTCACAGCTAGCAAGTTGGCACTCTTGTTGTCACCCCACAGAGTTGGCTTCACAGCCGACAAACCAAGATCAGTGCACAACTGCTTGGCCCACATCACCTCATTGGCTGCTGAACTCATAGCAATGAGCTCTGCCTCAGTTGTATCACCAGCCACAATAGTCTGCCTCTTCGAACGCCAGAACACACAGTTCCCATGCATCCGGACTATCACTCCTGACACGCTCTTCAAGCAAGCACCATTGGCGAAGTCAGCATCCGTAAATGCTTCCAACACCTCACTTCCCTCATTGGAGCCACTAAAGGTCAAGCCAAGATCTATGGTCCCTCGCAGGTATCTCAGTACATGCTGGACAGCAGCCCAATGACACTTCGCACTCCCAGCCATATGCCTGGCCAGGACATTGGCCGGAAAGGAAATATCAGGACGCGACACAGCAGCCACATACTGGATGCTTCCTACGGCTTGCATAAACCTCTTATGCTCTGCGACAGTAGCCTTCTCCTGGCTAGGATCATCCTTCAGACTAAACACTTTCTGCTTTGGTACCAACGGCGTTGGTGCCTTTCTGCACTCACTCATACTGAACCTTTCCAGCATGTCCCTGATGTTCTTTCTGTGCGTTATGGTGATAGTGCGAGCAGGCCGATCACGTATGACCTCCATACCCAGCACATATCCCAGCTCCCCCAGGTCACGACCCTCAAATGCCTCAAGGATCCTGCTGATGGCATCATCCATCTGCTCCTTACGACCGAAGATCAACAGATCATCGACCCATAGGAAAATAAGACATCGTCCTACTTTGCAAATAAACAGTGCGGGGTCACTGGCTGATCTCACAAAGCCCATTCTCAACAAGAGCTCTGCAAGCGCTTTATGCCACTCCCTGGCAGCTTGCTTCAGACCATACAACGCCTTTTTCAGACGCCACACCATACCAGACCCATCATCCAGTACCGGAGGTTGTGCCACATACACTTCCTCCTCCAGAACACCATTCAGGAAAGCACATTTAATGTCTATGTGTCTCGTCTCCAGATCCTCTACAGCACAGACAGACAACAGAGCCCTGAAGGTAGCATAACTGCCCACAGGTGCCCATGTCTCAAAGAAATCTACGCCCTCTACTTGCGTAAATCCCCTGGCTACATATCTAGCTTTGAATCGCTCAATCTCACCCTGTGCTCCTCTCTTAATCTTAAGTACCCACTTGCCTGTCACAGGCTTCACTCCTGCTGGGCACCTGACTAACTCGAACACATCATGTTCCCTTAAGGAGGTCAACTCATCAAGCATTGCTATGATCCACTGCTCACGATGGCAGCCTCTCATGGCTTGCTTCACCGTTGGATCGTCCAGCACAGCTTTGACCTTCTTCCTCGCAGCAGCTGCACACCGGGACTCACTGCGGCTAGCAGTCTTGCCACTGCTCGGAATCACCTCCTGCCCCGTCGTGTTCTCTGCATCAGGAGTCACACTGTCAGCCGTAGCAAACACTCCATCCGCCAGATCACCGACGTCACTCTCCATATGGACTACTGTGGAGCTCCCAGCATCATCATGCTCACGTGCATCATCCGGGGAAATGCGCTCAACAGCAGCATTCTCACTTTCATTCACTCCCACAGCATGGACAGCAGGTCTTAAGGTTTTGCGAATCAATTTGAAAGGTTTTGGAACCCATCGAACCCTCACCTCTTGTGGTGGATCCAGATGTTCTCCGCTGCCTCCTGCGGCACTTGGTGCTAACTCTCCCCCTGAGCCAGCTCCGCCTGCCTCTCTTCCACTAGGCACATGCCGTAGCTTGCCTTGCCCCTGACTATCAACACGCTGTGGCATATGCCGTGGCTCATCATGCTCCCAGCGTACTGCACGTCCTGACACCGCTGACCCTTGCCATCGGTTGTACATCCCGTGGTCTTCAGATTTCGCAGGTGGGGGTGGCTCACTCGGCGCCTTGCCCATCGACCGTTGGACTCGCTGCGGTGAACGCGAGCGCGATCGAGACCGAGATTCTGAGGGCTCAGATGCCCCTGAGAATGACTCAACCGAGTCACTGGCAGCCTATGGCTGTTCCTCCCCCTCAGACTCATCATTCTCACTACCCTGTGGCTCAATGCGGCAGCCACTCAAATCCAGCACAGCTCTATCCCGCGTAGGGATCACATCTCTCGGTCGCATCTCAGCATTGTGCGGACCCGGATGGTTGCTGAACCGCATCATTACTCCCAGTGTGGTACCCTGTTCACACAGTCCTCGGCCGTGTAAGCGCAACGCGCTGTCACCACTGCCTCACTGATCTCAGGCGTGTGCCACGCTCATGCCTGGCTATCAGCTCAGAGCCTAAAACACGCGGTGAAAACGGCGGCTCACCCTCAGGCAACTCATCATCCGGCACATAGCGCCGATGCAACTGCCTGCCTGGTTCCCAGTGTGTGTGCCCCAGCGCTGGATGCTCCCCCTCAGCCCAATCCACATTTCTGCCCCTCTCTGGCATCATGTGATCACGACTGGCTGGTGGTCGCACTGCCCTAACACTAGTTGATCTCAACCATTTCTGCATGTTGGGCAAGAACCCAACGTCAGGTACTACACGAGTATGCTCATCGGGCATGATCTCGAATTCTCCCAGCTCGTAGTTCTCCAACATGACCGGATCCACCGTAGCTTGCTCCGACATGTGGAAACGTTTCGCGAACTCTCTCAGCAGAGCTGGTGGAGAAGCCGTATGCCTATACATACGCACTGCTCCCCCATTCCCTCGCTTCACGTAAGCTCTATCCATGTGAGGACCAGCACCCGGTCCCATGTA